>CP139502.1:279249947-279260148 GCA_021014915.2 Artemisia tridentata subsp. tridentata
TACTTTTCTTTTTCTATAAATTATAATATACTTTTTCAGCATGATGAGTTTTGATAATTGCAAGTTTTCTATATGAAATTTATCAAAATGTACGAATCTAACATTTTTTTATATATAAATGTAATATTGCGTACTGAAATTTAGCATTTTTGTATGGAAATTCTCAGTTTCTTAAGCTGGTTTTAGACCTATTATATGACAGACAAAAGATGCACAAAAGAAGTGGATAATTGAAAATTTTCATGACAAAAACATAATATATGTATTTTTATTTTTTTATTTTTTGTTATGGTTTTCTTGCAAATTTTGTTTAAAAATTGGAGAATTGCCTAGGTTCTTGAATTTTAGCAGAAGGTGTTTGATTTGATTTTATAATATATGGAATCTTTAAATACTAATTATTGATTATTTGGATATTAACTATTTAGATACTATGTCTTATGTGAACTGAATTATTTGTTTTTAGGATCTAGTTTAAAGTTTTGTTGTGTTATAGGTGCAATTGGGTTCTCATTCGTTCACTTTCGATCATGTGTATGGTAGCACGGGTTCGCCGTCATCTGCCATGTTTGAAGAGTGTGTATCTCCTCTTGTTGATGGTTTGTTTCAAGGATATAATGCTACTGTTCTTGCTTATGGCCAGGTATAACTTTCTTGTAGGTTATTATTCCGGTTTTATTCTTTAAGGGTGTTTGGATGTTCTTTTTGACGATGATTAAGCGATTTTGAGTAAATCAGAATTAGATAATCTATCGTATTAAGACGAGTTGTAATAACTAATTAGATAAGCAAAATCTATATAAAAAATTGGTTGAAAAGACAATTCCAAACATCTTCTTAAGTACTGAATATTTATCCCATTTGGTTATTACAATACTTGACATAATAAGTGTTACAGACAGGTTCGGGCAAGACATACACCATGGGCACTGGATTAAAGGATGGTTGCCAAACGGGGCTTATTCCTCTAGCTATGAATGCTTTATTCAAAAAAATCGAAAGTTTGCAGAATCAAACAGAGTTCCAATTGCATGTTTCCTTCATTGAGGTGTGTTAAAGTATACATAGTTTTGGTCTTTTTTCATGTAAAACTGTAAATAGCTTTCCTAGTTAAAAGTCTGATTAAATGATTTAATGTGAAGATACTAAAAGAAGAAGTACGAGACTTGCTGGATGACAAATCTGAGATAACAAATGGGCAGACAGGAAAAGTGAATAGTCCGGGGAAACCACCGATACAAATCCGTGAAACTTCTAATGGTGTCATAACGCTTGCAGGATCCACCGAGTGTAGTGTTAAGACACTAAAAGAGATGACTGATTGCCTTGAGCATGGATCATTGAGCAGGGCAACCGGGAGTACAAATATGAATAATCAATCAAGGTTAAACAAATTTTTCTTGGTAATTTGGCTATTTAAGGACCATATAATCAGTTTTGAAATAGATTGCAACCTGTTTTAGAACGAGTTATCATCTTGTTCAAAAATATTTAAACAATTCAGTTAAAATTAGTTTCTATATTCTAGAATTTTTACAAGCGCTATCCTTAATATTAACTCTTTTAACTTTTGCTTAGATCCCTGACATTTTCAACTCATTATGCAGTCGTTCACATGCAATCTTCACCATCACATTAGAACAAATGCGCAAGACAACCTCAAATATTCTTGGTGATAACAACGCAAATGATTCTATGAGTGATGAATATCTTTGTGCCAAGTTGCATTTAGTTGACCTTGCTGGATCAGAACGAGCCAAAAGAACAGGTTCTAATGGAATGCGTTTCAAAGAAGGTGCGTGATGATGAATTGATGATTGTTATTAGAGATATAATATACAGATGGGTCGATATGGGTTTCTTTTTTATCTCAACGGGTCGATGCGACCAAGTTGTATTTTAAGCGTACAACCTCCAAAAATCTGCTTTATTCTAAGATTTAGACCATCATTGTTTTTGTCATAATTTAAAAACTGTGGTCAACCCTAACCAACCCGCCCCTTACCATAATGGACATGATTTAACCGAACTCCGCTTTGACCCACTACCCAACCCGTCCGACCATTTTCTTTAAGAATACTAAAGCTTACAAACCTCTCATTTATTGAACAGGAGTTCATATTAACAAGGGTCTTCTTGCACTTGGAAATGTCATTAGTGCCCTTGGTGATGAGAAAAAACGGAAAGAAGGTGCTCATGTTCCGTATCGAGATAGTAAACTTACTCGGCTTTTGCAGGTTGGACATATTTTTATCTATAATAAAATCATCTTAATTTATTTAAGGTTTTAGTTTAACCTTTGTTTTACTGGCAGGACTCACTTGGTGGGAACAGTAGAACTGTTATGATAGGTAACGTCAAACAAACACCCTTTTATTAGTAGTGTCACTAAATATATTATATTTTGAAATCTTCAGTAAACATTTTTGTTTCCCGTTTCCAGCTTGTGTTAGTCCTGCTGATATAAATGCTGAAGAAACTCTCAACACGTTAAAGTATGCAAACCGTGCTCGGAATATCCGGAATAAGCCTGTGGTAAGTTTAGGATAAAGATTCTCTAATGTTGAGTTCAACATGACTAGTCATGTTGTCTGTCCCCACAAGATGACTCACTTTAAATTTAAAGTAAAGGACCCACTAAATTTTTATGTGAGACAACATGACTAGTTATATTGAACTCAACATTAGAGGATCTCAATCCCTAAGTAGTTTATGGTGTATATTTTGTGCATTTTAAGAAAAATGATTAATCAATAAATTTTTTGTAGAGCAAGATTTGAAAGAATTTATCAGTGCAATACAATTTTTTTTTTTTTTTTTTTTTTTTTTTTTAAAGGTGATTTAGTGGTTGTATGGTATGCTTTTATTGAATAGGTGAATAGGGATCCAGTATCGAGTGAAATGTTAAAGATGCGACAACAACTAGAATGCTTGCAAGCAGAACTTTGTGCTCGTGGCGGAGGATCTTCAGTTGAATTACAGGTATAGTACATGTGGAGTCTATAATTAAAAAAAAGAAACTTATTTCTCGTATCGTATTATGTGGTGAAACTTTACGCATTCACTTTAATCAGGTTCTTCGGGAGCGGATATCTTGGCTTGAAGCTACTAATCAGGATCTATGTAGGGAACTTCATTTGTACCGTAACAGAGGTGCTGCTATCGATCAATCTGAAAAGGTAGCTAAACTATGTAATTTCAGCTATTTTGGTACTGTTTGTAAGCATAATTGTCATGCTTGAAGTACTCATTATAATAAAAAATAACATTTTGCAGGTTGGTGATGATTCCTTTTGCAACAAAAACGAAGGGCTCAAAAGGGGGTTGCAAAGTGTCGTTTCATCTGATTATCCGATGATTGAAAGTGGTAGGTCTTCTTCATCATCTAAAGTGTCAGGTTGGGTAACAGGTCGAGATGGGCTCAGGTTGAAATGAGTTACTTACATGAGGGTCAAAATGGTTCAGTTTAGGTCGGCTTGACCTGCATGCTTTTTCTTGTTCGGATTCCAAATATTTTATAAATAATTATTACAAAAACAACATTACTCCGTACCACAATTATAATCTTAATCTTAGAATAAAAGCGATTCAGGATTCTATGCATTAAATATAGACTTTTGGGCGGCTTTTAACCTATTTTCGAACCAATATGACCCGTGCCCTTTTTATTAGTGAATAAATAAGTCGGGCTTGGGCCTATTTATTCACTAATACTTTTGAGCCAACTTTGGAAAGTTTGTTTATTACGGAAATCTAACTTCTTAGTGTTCTGATTTTCCTTTAATGACTTACTGCCAATTGTTATAGGTGATTCTGGTGTCATAGAGGAAGAAGCAGAAAAAGAATGGGAACATACCATTCTCCAAGACTCTATGGGCAAAGAGTTGCATGAATTAAATAAACGTCTAGAACAAAAAGAGGTATGACGATTTATTTCCTGTACGAGTTTGTATGTATGAATTACAAACCATCTTGATAACTAATATGTACACAATATTATGTAGTCGGAGATGAGACATTTTGAAGGATCTGATACCATGACTCTCAAGCAACATTTTGGAAAGAAAATAATGGAACTTGAGGACGAAAAACGGGCAGTGCAGGTAGAAATATAAACATAAGCAATCTAATTTTGCATGTCATTTCATTCTAAGACGATCTTTCTTATTAATGCAGATAGAGAGAGATCGGTTGCTCACTGAAGTTGAAAATCTTTCTGCTTCTTCGGATGGTCAAGCACAAAAAGTTCAAGATTTGCACTCCCACAAATTAAAATCTCTCGAATCACAGGTAAATAACCGATAAATGTTCATACCCATTTGGATACAGATGTAGCCAATTAAAAATCATGTTTTAGTTGTAAACAATCTGAAAATAATGCAAATTTTAGATACAAGAACTTAAGAAGAAACAAGAGAATCAAGTGCAGCTTTTGAGGCAGAAACAAAAGAGCGATGAAGCAGCAAAAAGATTACAAGATGAAATACAATTCATCAAGGCACAAAAGGTGTGACAAGATTTAGGTTTCGTGACTCTTACATATATTTATATGAGTAAATTTGGTGCTGATTTAGTTGTGGTTGTAGGTTCAACTGCAGCACAAGATAAAACAAGAGGCTGAACAATTTCGACAGTGGAAAGCGTCTCGTGAAAAAGAACTTTTGCAGGTACATATTTGCAGTTTTCACTTAGTAGGTTGCAAAATGGTGGGTCTGGTAACGGGTCAAAACAGGACATTTTATATTGGGTCAAATCGGTCATATTTATATTTCCGCTATCACTATTTTTATTTGGCCAGTATGATCCATTAGTAATAAAACATACCCCAAAGAAACCAAAATATAAGTAAACATGTCAAAATTCCGGCCTAGTTTTACTGATTTAAAAGGACGTTGTGCACACGTGGTAATTGATATGTGTAATTGAGATGAATTAGCTGTTGATTATGCATGTATATATATGATGTTTTTATTTATGTAATTGCAGCTAAAGAAGGAAGGAAGAAGAAACGAATACGAAAGACACAAACTTCAGGCTCTTAATCAACGTCAAAAAATGGTAAGATTCGTTTAGTACCTTTTGTATTCCTTTTGTTGCTAAGCATCAAAATTTAACCTTATTTTCTATTTCCTTATACAATCACCTTTCAGGTTCTTCAACGAAAGACAGAAGAAGCCGCAATGGCAACAAAGAGGCTAAAAGAATTGCTAGAAGCCCGCAAGCCTACCCGAGACAACTCATGTATATTCTTTCTTCAATTTACTATTTATTAGAGAAAAAGGCCACACCTCAAATCCACGTTTATGAATTTTCAAAGTGCAATTAAGAAGAATAAACCTTGATTTTAGACCTTGTATTCCATATTGATGTTGCTACCAGACTCTTTTATAAACTCTTAACTCAGCTGTTGTGTATTACAGTAACTAGCAATGGTCATGTAGCAAATGGACAGGTAAACATCTAGAGGTTTTTGTGATATTTTGATGTCTTCAAGCTTAAAATTAATGACTGATACGTTATTTTCAGAACAATGAGAAGGTGTTGCAGCGTTGGCTTGATCATGAGCTCGCAGTGATGGTAAATGTTCATGAAGTTCGCTATGAATATGAAAAACAAAGCGAAGTGTACGTAACTACTAATATTCGTAATATAACTTGTGAAAATCATTTGGAGCACGGTTCTTAGGGAATTTATTAATTATTCAGGCGGGCTGCACTTGCAGAGGAGCTAGCGGTTCTAAGACAAGTTGATGAGTTTGCTTCAAAAGGGGTTAGCCCTCCAAGAGGCAAGAATGGTTTCTCTAGGTATAACTGCAATTATAACCAAATTATTTATGAATGGGTTGAATCAGGTTATGTTTAATCTCTCATGGGATCAAATGGGTTAACTAAATAAATAGCTAAAAAGGAAACGGTTCAAACAAGTAGAAAGTCACCCACAAAGTGTTTTTTAATAAATAAAAAACATCCTTACTCGTTTTATTCCCTAAATTATATTGTGACTAAAAATATATATCTGCGTAGTCATTTTGACATACTAATTATCTATAAAACATTAAATTTTGAACAAATAGTATTTCACGCAACCCAACCTATAACCTCTCCATTTCGCCACCACTACCTTGCAGATATCAAATACATTTGCCGGGCGTTCGAATTTTAAATGGTTTATATGTTATTTCAATCTATGTTAGGGCCTCTTCTTTATCACCAAATGCAAGAACGGCAAGAATATCTTCATTGGAGAACATGCTAAGCATTTCATCAAATTCACTTGTGTCAATGGCGTCACAATTATCTGAAGCAGAAGAACGTGAGCGTACTTTTGCTGCTCGTGGACGTTGGAACCAACTTCGGTCAATGGCAGATTCAAAGATGTTGCTTCAATATATGTTTAACTCTCTTGTAGATGCGAGGTAAACTAACCTTCTTGCTATCATTATTCCTTTTATTTTTAGCTTTTAAAGAACTTCATTTGATGGATTTTGAATTATAACTCAGGGATGTTTATTTATGTTTTGATTTTTGCATCGATATGGAAACCATTTATTGATTTTTCTTATGTGAACTAGGTGTCAATCATGGGAAAAGGATATTGAAATTAAGGAAATGGAAGAACAGCTAAAGGAGCTTGTGGGATTACTAAGACAAAGTGAATTGAGAAGAAAGGAAATTGAGAAGGAGTTCAAAGTAAAGGAGCAAACCGTTGCAACTGCATTAGCTTCATCAGTTTCTGTAAGATGACATTATTTTGTTTTCTTTCATCTTTGGTACCCCATCTATTCACCTAATCTGAGTTTTCATCTTAGAAGACATCTCCGTTTTTCCATAAGAATATCCTTTTGGGCCAAATACGTGCTAATTAATCTTTCAAAGACTGATTAATAAAACACTTGACAGCAAAAACATATCCGAACATCATCTCCTAAAGCATAAATTTATTATCTGATTATATTTAAAACCACATTTTCGCTTCTAAAACACATATAAACACCCTTTTAGTCTGACATAAATTTGGAAGACAATTTTCTCTAATTTCTGACTCCTAACATTGCCTAATGGAACAGGGAAACTCACATAATTCCCTAAAACACTTAGCCGACGACATGAGTGGTTCTTTATCCCCAAACTCGGTTCCAGCACCCAAACAGCTAAAATACACAGCGGGCATAGCCAATGGTTTAGTCACGGAATCAGCATCCTTTCTGGACCAACAACGAAAGGTGTGTTATTTTATTCTTTGCTTTTCTAATATCTCTAATAAACACTTCTTCTCAACTTAACAAGAATCTTGGAAACACAGATGGTCCCAGTCGGGCAGTTGTCACTAAAGAAGTCACCACTGTCAGGCCAGTCTCCCGGAAAACTCTGGAGATGGAAGAGGAGTCATCATCAATGGCTACTGCAATTTAAATGGAAGTGGCAAAAACCATGGAGACTCTCGGAACTAATAAAACATAGTGATGAAACAATGATGAGATCAAAACCTCGTCTACAGGCTCTGCCAGAAGTAACGCACCATAAACATTAAGATTTACAATTTGGTGCTCTGTATATTCTTCACTCAAATCAAGAGAACATGTAGATGTGCTATTTGGCTTAGTTTTTTTGTTATTATATTTAGATTAGTTGTATTGATATTTTAGTTGTAGCGAATGTACAAGTTTGTAGGTATAAATCATAAATGATAACAAAAGATACATACATGTATTCTTATGGAGTGTTATTAATATTTTGATATGTGTAAAGCTTTTGAATACAACAAAAAGAGCCATATGTCAATTCATTTGTCTGTGACCAAACTGATCTAGAGGTCGCAACTCAATGTGTCACATAGCAGGTAGAAACAGGTTGGAATGTTCAGCTTGGGTTCGCCAACTCTATTTTATTCTTTTTCTTGACTTTACATGACTAATGCATTAAACATTATTAATAACTATATGATCAAGATATTAATCTCATTTTCTTATAATAGAGATTGTAAGCATTTCAACCCAGGCGTCCTGTTCCAGCTTTAACTAAGTTCTCAAAGTCGACTTGTTTGATACATATAACCTAAATAAAGTCGTATAACTGGTGATAAATCGCCAAATCTAGACCAAACCGAAAGCCTAATTCTTGTAAAACATTATAATATACGGATATCTGGTCCATTGTATAGGTTATTGTAACTGTGTCAACTTAGGGTCATCGATTTACAGTGTAAATGATCATTGACAATCATATAAAACTTACGTAATATAGATGTTCATGATCAGATTTTTGGGGAAGAAGAAATCGAGGGACTAACTCATGGAAGTTGTACATCCTTTTTTATATCTTGGTTTATTTTGCAAGTGCAAATCTGGTTTGAGATGTTCTATTACACCATGAAAGCCACATGTAAAGTATTAGCTACGGTTACACCAGAACACATAATGCTCATCTTTACGGTCATTACTCACAAGACCACCACATTGTATACAAACAAAGCTACTCCCATCAGAAAAAGCATCTAACACAACTTGTGTTCTTCCAGTCTCTGCCAATATGGAAGCTCCAGTAGCATCTGGTTCAACAGCCCGAGAGCTGTTTGTGTTATTTGACGTGGATGGTGGTTCGGGAATTAAAGGCAAAGCTTCGGTGATGGCACATTGGGCTAACAATGAAGTGAGTTCATCAGCAGCATTTGTTTCGTGTATTTTGTTTCTGTAGAGTTCTTTAGCTCGATTTAGTGCTTGAAAAGCAGCTGCTTCTCCTCCTTTGGCTTTCATTGCTGTCAACACCTTTCCAAAAAAGTGATGTCATTATAGTTTAGAATAATAGATATCATACAGGGATAAAAAGAACTTTAATTACAAGACATGAAAAAAGTAAACTAAAATTACAAAAATGGAACATTTTGCAAAGAACGCTGCTACTATGCAACTTGTCCATAATAGAACAAGAAAGATAGCCATTGCTACCTCAAACATACCAATAGTTTAAAATTTAAACAATAGGTATATAATGAATCAAACAGACCAAACTGCGACAGACTTTGACATTTTGATTGAATGTCAACAGGAAATCCCAGTAAATGAATAAGTTCATGCAGGTTTAACTAGACAAGCCTTGCACATGAGCATCCAATAAGTAAAATGCCCATCCACATAAGATGCAAGTGATATCCTAGAGGTACTCTCGCTGTGAAGGATTATCTAGTTAGACTGAGGTAAAAAAGAACATAATTTTATTCTGAAAGACCAAATATTACTGATATTAGATAACCATACCCAAGTTTTGGGTCCACTTTAAATACAAAACAGAATAGTCCTCTGCTCTCTCTTTAACAGTGTGTTATCAGTGCCCTACACTGGTCTCTACTCTCCTCTACGGCACTGATAACCAATTAACCAGCTCATTTAACACTACTTATTCTTGGTCATTTATCATCACAATTATTTTCCTAATAAGAATCAAGGTCCTTCGGTACTCAAGTGTCTAATTCTTCATCTTATGCTCTTGTTGTATGTTTCTATCTCAAACTGTGACACATAACCCAGCGTATTTCACTCTTCACTCCTGAGGCGAGATACCCAGAAAGTCCCTCGGATTGAACCACTAAACCACCCACTTCTAGACATGGTTCTCATATTGTATAGAACATAGTGGCTGACTAAAGGTCTCTTACAAATTAGTCACATGCCTAGAGCAGTCGCTTGTCGGGCAAGAAAATTCACATATATGCCTACGCCCTGAATATAAGAACTATAAGCATCCAACAAGTGTAATGCTCCATCGAAATAAGATCCCCGCCCTAATAAGATATCAAAAGAACTGTTCAACATCATAATCATTCCATGTCACAATATGATTCAAGAACTTTGAATTGCCGCAAGCAAATTTATTACACATCAACCATTCGGCACAAGAATCGCATCACTGAAACTTTAAAATCTTATGAGCACAAACCATGCATTGAGTTAGAACTAACACAAGAATCAAAGCATTTCGACTTAAAATTAAGGAACTAATCTGGAAGCAAATATAAAATTTAAAACTCGAGTTCAATAGGTCAAAGTATATAAAGCGTTACAAGGGGTCTGGAATCACTTATTTTATGCTTTTTAAAATAAACAACAACAACAACAACAAACCCAATCCCGCTGGAGCAGGGTATGGGGGAGGTGGGATGTAGACAGAGCCTACCCTACCCCAAGGGAGAACCCAGGAGTAGAGAG
>CP139502.1:279260248-279411328 GCA_021014915.2 Artemisia tridentata subsp. tridentata
CCAATCAATAGAGTTTGATCGTCTGATCAAATGGTTAGAATGGGAACTGGTACATTCATTTTGGCTATGGAATCTGCATAAGAGTATCAACACAGATATACATACATGCAGATACACTATTCCTAAATAGCTACCCTTCAGCAGCTTGCCACATTATAAAACCAAGTTCATCTTATAATCAAACCCCAATCAGGAACTACGTCAAACCACTATCTAGCATGAAGAGCAATTAGCAATCATGAACATGGCAATTCACACGGATTTCAATATTCAATTCAGGATCTTAGGAACATGATTCTAACATAATAGCAATCTACCTAAGCGAATCCTGAGAACATATGCACAATATCAACAACCATTGAGCAGCAGAGACAAACAACATTTGAAACTCATTTATTTAGATCATACAAATGCCAGAGGAGTATTCAAAAACATCAAACACAACTGGTTTTCTAACTTCTTTTAGGTTTTGAATCTTAAAGCATTTTGGGGATTATACGAGGATTCCAAAGTAACACAAATGAACCTTCTAGATACATAAAGCTAGGAAACTATAAGCAAATTGCACATAATGTCCTAAACTTTCTAGCAACTAACACACTTGGTCATTTGATATATTTAAGCAAGATCCTCTTCAACTAATTCCCCATTAACTACAAAACCATTTCTAACAAGTATGATTTAACCAATAAATCCGTTTGATGATATAAAATTTGAATTCACTCTCCCCCTCAATCAATGACCCGTATTCTAGTTGAACCTCAACTAAAATCACGCTTAACCCCACAACTCATCAAACAAGAACTGTCATGAGGTTTTGGAGTCGTTGATTGAGTGACAAATTTTATGCATAATCCAAGTATAGACAAATTTCATACAACACATATTCACCAAGTGTCTCACAAATAATTTTCAGAAGAATCATAGAATGAAAACTATTTGTATACAAAGAAGACTTCTCTTCTTTTTCAAGAAATGATGCACTGAAACGTTCATCAGATCGAAGAAACATGGATATAAAGTAATCCATGCCCAGGTGAACATCACCCAGTTGGAGGAACAGCCGTCTTATTGGCGACGTGCTTTCCCCAATATGAAGCGCGGGTTGCTATCTAAAGTAATAGCAAGCCATTTAGACATGTTTTAACAATCCATTTTAACTTCTGCTCGAGCTTCATTTAAAGACCCGTGCCATTATTGAATGACATTACTAAGTCCGTAAATGTTATCGATAAACAGAAGACATGCCTAGGTGAAACTATTTTTGGTCTTTTCTAATTTTTTTAATTTTTATGGTTTTTCTGATTTTACAATTCTCTATTTACAATTAGCAAGATTTCTATATAACTATTTACAAGATGGTATAAAATATGAATAATTATATATGTACAAGGATACGAACCAGAAACCATTACTCCTCAGCATTCTGAATCTTCACCGCATTCATCACTTGACTTGCTGAAGAGCAATGTGAGCACTTTCAATCAGGAATGATTCTGGCTTTTCACTCTCCCCTAATTAGTGCTCTCCCCCAATCTGACAACCTCTGACGATCACCCATAATAGGAAGAAGACTTTGGATGAACGCCCGAAATATGAAGAATTCTTTTGATAACCAAATGCATGCCGTCTTAAATCTTCTAACACTCCCGTCCTAGAGTGACTCCGTCAAAAACCTTAGGCAACTTTTCGGTAGTTTAAGTTGAGCCTCAACTGAAATCTAGCTTAACCTCACAACTCATCAAACAAGAACTGTCATGAGGTTAAGTTAAACCACAAATTTAAGCCCAGAAACAACTTGATTTCAGCTTAACCTCACAACTCATCAAACAAGAACTGTCATGAGATTAGGTTAAAATCAAGTTGGACCTAACCTTAAACTACATAACAACTTGAACCTAACTTAACTCCACAACTCATCAAACAAGAACTGTCATGGGATTAAGTTAAATATCAAGTTGTAAGAAAAGAGCTCAACATTTTTGAATGTAGAGAAGACTGTAGACTCGACCTTCTTCAAGATTGCCCAATGTGGAGGAACAGAATACCAATCATCTTCATCTCACCCAATGCATTCTAGTAACCTTACATGTAACCCATCAGCCCGCAGCATACACATAAGAAGATAACTCCCAACAGAGAATGTAGCGTAGACTGACGACTCGACCTTCTTCAGTCTTTAGTATAACACCAAAGTAACAAGTTGAACCACTGATCATCTATAGTATGTATCCATCCTTGGATATTAAGCCCTGATCACATGAACCTGTTGTGCGTCCTTGATGTACACATTCTCTCTCCCCTGATGGTTACGATTAATCAGCCCATGACGTAACAGTGAAACGTAAATACCAAGGTAACAAGTTGAACCACTGATCATCTCTGTGGTTCTCAACACCGGAATATATGATTAAGCCCAATCATGTGAACCTGTTGTGCGTCCTTGGTGTACATATTTCTCTCCCCCATGATGGTTACGATTAATCGGAATCATCATCATGATGTGTACATGTAGCCTGATGACGTGTACTTGAAGTATTGACTAGAAACCCATTGTTGCTGATTATACCAACCCGTGAGACTCGATTAGCATTCCATGACCATGTTCTTCAACACCTTGATAGAGGAAGAAGATGTGTTGGAGAACCATGGTTTGCACGACTCCTGAACTGACGTATTCAGGAGTCGTATGACCATTTCTCAATCATCAATCAACATGTAGAATCATATTCACCCTTTCCCCCCCCTCAAAAATTGCATATGCCTGCCAACTGCAATTTTTGATGATTGAACTAATGAATATGAATACCATCAACGGTAAGTAGTTCCACTTGACGGTTCTTGACGACTGACATGTTGTTTATTCACCCTTTCCCCCCCTCAAAAATTGCATATGCCTGTCAACTGCAATTTTTGGTTGAACAAGTGAATAAGAATATACTCCAATGTGCGCCGATCCACTTGAAGACTGAATAAGCACGGAAAGAGCATGAATCTTGTTGATGAGAATGGCCATAAATAAGAAGATTCCTCTTCTTTTGAAGATAAAGTGCACTCAAGCGTACACTTTTCTTTTCTTTGAAGAACGAGGCCTGAACTGATGTATTCAGACGTCATTTGATGAAGAGCGAGGCCTGAACTGATTTGAACAGACGTCATTATGTTGAAGAGCGAGGCCTGCACTGACTTGTACAGACGTCATATGATGAAGAACGAGGCCTGCACTGAAGTGTACAGACGTCATTTGATGAAGAACGAGGCCTGCACTGAAGTGTACAGACGTCATCATGTTGAAGAGCGAGGCATGCACTGACTTGTACAGACGTCATTATGTTGAAGAGCGAGGCATGCACTGACTTGTACAGACGTCATTACTCTCTCTTTACTTCTTCTCTCATCTAACTCGTTACCAACCCCATTATCATTCTGTCGGCTTGATGTCGTGACCACTGATGAAGAAAAACCCAATATGATGAACTTGATACTGAAGTAATATAACCCGAACTTGTGACTTAAACTTGTACTAATGCGTGACAAAGAGCGGTGTAGAGACTTCGTGCAACATCGAATCCCTAAGTACTCTATACTTTTCAACCAACCAACCATCAAGTATAAGACGTACATCACCTCTTGGATATCCACAACTTCGTGTGACACTGAGCACTACAACGTGACTCCTTAAAGTGATAGTTATTTTGCAATAGAGAGAAAGAAGAAATAACTAGATATCTAAGTCCTCGTCATTGAAAATGATGAAATCTCGAACAAGGATCTCGAAGAATCTTCATCCAACCTCCCCGATATCTTCAGATACTAAGTACACGCACCCATGAAATTTCACTTCAGCCTCAAATAAATAATACTGATCTAACGCCGTAGTCACATTTTGTCGATTAGCTGCCCCGATCCAGCCATTTGTGATGCTTTAACTGAACTTTGATAATGGTTTTAACCCGATCATGGTTAAGAGCGCATAGTCCATCATCACGGGATTTTACAAATCTATGATTTAAACCGAGAAATAGGTTCTTTCTCGGGATTTTACAAAATCAAGAAGACACCGTGAGGCAGTAACAGATTGAATGTGGCATGACTGATTTTGATTTTAGGTGAACATCAGTTTGGGTAAAGAATATCTTGTGAAGATTACAGATCACATCACAACTTTTAAAACCTTTGTCCAACTAACCAACCTTGTACACAGATTAGTGACCACTTGATGAAGGAAACCCGATATACCAATACTGAAAACTGAAGTAGAAGTCCCCAAATTTGTTACTTAAGCTTGCACTAATGTTGGAAGAACGGTGTAGAGAATTAATGCTCCAAGCAAATCTCTAAGTGCTCAATACCCAACCAAAGTATGAGACATTAACACCTCTTGCGATTATCGACAACGTCATTGACGTGTGACACTGAGTACTCCAATAACTCTTAAGTGATAGTTACCCCGACTGCTGGTAACTAGATAACCCAAGTCTTCACCTTAAATTTCAAGCACGAGCAAGTTATCATTGAAGGTCATGCATCCAACCAACCCCGACTTCAAGATAAAATAAGTAGACGCCTTCGTGAAATTCAACCTCAATCACAAATAAAGAATACCTGATTAACTTCGTGATCATCTTGTGCTGTTGACTAGCCAAAGGAGAAGAAACATGCGCTAATTCTTAGCAGTGCCCATGACTTATAGTTAGTCCTATCAAACAAAGCTGTCTGACCCAGCTACTTGGATGTTATCAGGTGCAGTGCATGGAATAGTTGTCGTACTGTGTACAGGATTTTACAGTTATTGAGATTTATCCGAGAAATAAATTCAAGAACAAACTGCACAACAGCAAGTATCAAACTGCTGAAATCTTAGGCAATTTGCTAAGACCCAAACCACTTAAAGCTAAACCACTGAAACTGGAACCACTAATATTCAAACTGCTGGAGACTGAACCACTGAATCGTGAATCTCTACGATCTGACCCGCTGAAACCGGAACCGCTAAAATTCACATCGTTGGAGATGGAACTGCTAGGAAACACGCGCTAATTCTCCCCCTCAAAAAGGACATGAAATGACCTTTTTGCCAAAGCTGAGAGTCCGTCATGTTTGTGAATTTGTCAGGCACAAAACATGGAAAGAGACAAAAGAAACTACTGCAACGAAGATGGTGATTAAGACTCTCTTGTAGTAACCCCTTGCTTTCCTCATCATCAATGGTTTAGTAGATTAACAATTCATTGAAGCTCGTAATATGCCAAAACCGCTTGATGAAATGCATATGACTTTAAAGTGAGTAAAAGGTTAAAACATGTCTCCAAACAAATCACCTCTTGTCTTTAAGCCTGACTACCTCTTGAGAAGATCTTGAGCAACAATCCCATTAGAAGCTTGAGAAACAACAATCACTTGATGAAGCTTGATAAAGAACAAGTCCGCGACTTAAACTTGCACTAAATTATGATTTAGAACCTATATTGAGCACAACAACGTAACTCCTTTAAATATAGGTAGTGATATATACCCAACCTTCCATCCTTAATTGTATATATCCACTTCATGAACATCCAAGTCTAATCACCTTAAATTGCAAATTGTGATTTAGAACCTATATTGAGCACAACAGCGTAACTCCTTTAAATATAGGTAGTGATATATACCCAACCTTCCATCCTTTATTGTATATATCCACTTCTTGAACATCCAGGTCTAATCACCTTAAATACGCTTGAGCAAGGGTCAACAAACATCGTGCATCCATCCACCCCGAGATGTTTGTGACACTAAGTACACCAACCCGTGAATTAACAAACCAACCAAGTTATCATAATTTCCCAATTCCTGCCGATCTTGTAGCACAAACTTATCCCAAAAAAATAGTCAAACCCCGTAATTCTTATTTTGTCTAAATCCAAGTCCCGCCTACTTGTCCAAAATTGATTTCACGGGATTTTACAATTCTTGAGATTTAAACCGAGAAATCGAATCTTTCGCGGGATTTTCTAAAATCTACAAGAGAAACCGTGAACTCAACAAGAGTAGCCTAGAGTGAAGTGCACTATTGATCTTCGAACTTCAAGTCAAAGAAGTCAAAACTCAACTTGATCAAATCGCAGCAAGTCAAGCCACAGTTTGTTAAATTGCAACAAGTCTAGTCGCTATTAACCAAGTCGCAATAAGTCAAATCGCAAGTGTCAACTCGCAACGACAAATTACAACTGGTCAAATTGCAGTCAGTCAAATCGCAATAAATCAAATAGCAGTTTGTCAATTTGCAATTAATCAACTCGCACTTTGTCAACTATAACTTAAATCGCAAAGATCAAATTGCAGGTTCGCTCAAGTGGTAGGCTCTAATTGGACTACGCTGGCAAATCCGCAACTCTGTAATCGCGTTGACGTTCATAAACCCAAAAACTGGTCGTGACGTATGTATCCACGTGAAATGATGCAGATCCAAACATACTACTCAATGATACAAGAACTTATCAAAAGAAGTAGTGAATCCCAAAAGAAATACCACACTTTCGTCTAAATAAGAATAAGAATACCCTATTAACTAATTAGTGGCCCCAATTCAAGCATCAGTCCAAAAGTTATCATGACCAGCCCATACAACTTCGTCCAATGAGTAGTAGAACCCGATATATTTTCTAACTATCCGATCATAAGCCCATGCACTATAATCCGATCATAGCTAGTAAATCCATTTGGCTCACCCAGCCTAAAATCAATATACCAACCCAAGTCCACTATGTAGAACCCGATCCAATACTCATTTTACCCTAATAATTCGGGTATTAAACTCATACTCCTTTAACCTCTCTTAACCCTAATCCCATTCTAATGATCCGCCTACCACACCATTTATTCTCTAACCCAAAAACACGCAGCCACCAAGAGATTCGACCTTGCTATTGATAAAGTCCGATTCTAATAGAATCCTTTCTTTCTTTCGTTGATCTCAATAATAACCGGTAAGTATTGTTAGCACTTGTGTTTCTTTGTTTTATCGAACGAAAGAAAGTGATATTGAAACACTTTTGTTTTGATGTCTATTTTATGTTTCGAATATTAATAAGGACTTCTCAAGGCCTTTCTTTTATAGAACCGAATGAAAAAGAATGAATCAAAACCGTATTGTTTTTGGTTCGTTCTTTATAACATTCGAAAAATTAAATATGAAGCTTTGTTCTTCTATAGATCGATGATGGTTAAGGTCACAAAAAAAATCGTTATCGATTTGAATTAAAGGTGCACCCAACTGAGATCGAAATGTTGTGACTTTATTTTGCTTTGAGTTTTTGACGATCTATGATGTATTCGTTTTTTTGTGTTTAGATCTATTAAGATCTTTGAGTTAGAAGAACCACACAAAATAAATAAGCGAAAAACTGAGATCGGTTTAATTTTTTATTGGCCGAATGTGGGTCGAATGTGGGCCGAATGTGAGTTTTTTAAGATCTATGTTGTTGTTGTTGACTGGGTTTAGGACTATTATTGTTTGTTGTTGTTGACTGGGTTTAGGATCGTTGGAGTTGAGATTGTTTGTTGTTAACTGGGTTTAGGATTGTTGTTGACTGGGTTTAGGATTGTGAATACCCTACAATACACTTGGAACAAACAGAATTGATTGTTGTTTGTTGTTGTTGTCGTTTGACCATTTGACCGAGTGACAAACCGCATCGATGAAATGGTAGACAAACCGAGTTCGTGATTATGCAGACAAACCGAGTACACTTTATATACACAAACCGAGTTCGTGATTATGCAGACAAACCGAGTACATGTGTGTACAGACAAACCGAGTCTGTGGTTAAACAGACAAACCGAGTTCATGACTAAGTAGACAAACCGCGTCCAGGACAAACCGCATGTTTGACCAGTCAAAGCTGTCACTCTCACACTTTTGTCTTTTACCCCTTTTTGGTTACACTCCAAACTGCACCCAAGAATACCACAAACCGCATTCAAGAATATCATCATTTTACACAAGCAGCAACAAGAACATTATTCCAAGAACCACTAATTCGAACAACCCACATCTTGAGCACCACCACCAACGACCATATTAAACACAATAAGCTCAAACCACTTGGAGATCTTGTGACTTTCATGAAACATTGTTCGAACCTTTGATTAACTTGTGGATTCGAAAACTATAGAGCAATCAACAACAAAAAAAATGAATCCACAGATTTTGCCACACCAACTTTGTGAGCCCACAACCACGAAGGTCCACACACAATATTTTTCAAATCACAGAAAGAAATCACTAAGGCCCAACATCAATAAGAGCAAACTGTTAAAAAAAATATGTATTGTGTGGTTTTAGAGAATGTAATAAAACATTTAGAGCAAACAGTTTAAGTACACTGATTCTAACAAAGTGATAAGGCCCACCATGAAAGTCAACCACATATGAAGTGACATGATTCGAACAATAAAAATGAGCAAATCAGTTTGAGAAAAAAAAATTGGTACGAACAACAAAAATGATAATATCAACACACAATCAATCGGATCTAACCATGGCTCTTGATACCAATTGTAGGAAATACCCATCTTGATTGTGTGGATCTATTCGGGTGGTCTTGGATCTTGAAAGATCAAGAAACCCATTTGAGTTAGTTTGTAGAGAGAAGTTTAGAGAGAGAGGGAACTATGTGAAAATCTGGAAATTAGATTAATGTGACAAGAGTTCCAACCCTTCCCAAGTGTGGGAAGGGGTATTTATACTTCCTAATATTGGTGCCCCTAGTGGGCTGTGGAGTGAGCTGACAGTGGGGAAAGCCCCGACCCACTCCACAAATATAGATACGACTAATCTAATAAAACTAATAATACTAATAATACTAAGCTTATATATATAAGCCTACGAGCTATATAAATGCTAATTAGATACTCGGGGTGACCGAACCTTCATATGAATATTTATATTCCTAACAATGATGATCAAAGGATTTATGGGGTGTTGAGGCTGCGCCAAGATTGTCTTTAACCTGAAATAAGAAATTCTAAGACACTACGTTAAGTGATTGCGCAGGGGTTGGACCCAACGAACTACCTCCGGCGTGCGAATAAGTATGTGTTATGATAACTTGGTAGTAAATTGAGAGAGTTGAGTTAGCATACCATTGTTCTTGCCCGTCTAAGCTATTTATAGGGGAGGAAATAGGCCTTAGAGAGCTCTTGCACATAACTCGGAGATCATGGGGGCGTCCCATGATTTGTGGTAACCGCTAGGGCTTTGTGACCCACGATCTCATCCTTGGCGGGAAAGCCTAAGGGAAGAGGGAACGTGGGTGTGACCAGGTCAAGATAGTTCTCCGTTCTAGTTCCTTCGAAGGAGATACCCCGAAGGGCTTAGGGCTTCGATTGGCGGATTCCCACTTGGTAACCACTTCATAGATGAATGGTTTTACGCCAATGAAACCTTTAAGGAGATTGACCTGGGCCTTCGAAGAGAAGGCTTCGTACAGGCTCGAAGGGAAGTCCTTCGACCCGTTCGGGGGGGTACATCATTAAGCCCCCAGTCGAAAGTGATATATACGTACGAGTATAAATTGCTTACGACTCAAAAAATTAACATATACTCTATCCCCTTCGTCACAAAAACGTATGAGAAAAAGATAAGTACTTAACTAACTGCGCATTAAATGCGCCTAATGATTATCTGCCCACTTGCGGCACAGCCATAACGGCTATGTTTTCGGTAAATGTAAACGTCTTTTCAAAATTTTACCATCCGTTTGAAGTCCGCATATGTGTCAAAGTTGGATAGACACGTGTGCGGCTAAGATTAAAAACACAATGAGTATATAAACCCTTAGGACGTTAAACCCTAGATCATATTTACTTTCCGCCCAAAATACACATACACATTACTGTGCTCTTGTGCTTCCGTTGATTCGTAAGGTAAAATTCCGTCCCTCGCCTTTGATTTCTTGCTCTTATTATTTCAATATGAGTATGGCAGCAAAAAGAATCATTAGACAACAAAAATGCACTTTATCAAAAGAAGCATTGTCTGACTTTCTTGGTCAATATCCCATACCCAAAGAATTCAAAGTTATGCTTCTGAGCAAAAACTAGAATATCTTTGATGCTCCCGCAGGGTATGTGGGCTTATATGTGCATCCATTCACCCAGTCTAACTTTAGGATACCCATCCATCCGTTAATTTTGGAATTTTTGCAATACTACAAAGTTCACATTTCTAGGTTAAACCCATTTGGCCTAGTTAAATTAACCACCTACATTGTCATGTGCAAAGCGTACGGTTATGAGCCCACACTAACTATGCTTAGGGGCTTTGTTAACCTATATCCTGGAGGTGATTGGATAACCATAGCAAAGAGAGGTGAACATGATGTGCCCTACCTAGTGACCAAACCCTTTTCGAATATCAGGAATTGGAAAGGGCAATTTTTCTATGTTGAAAACACAATCATACCTTCTGAGTACCCTGCTTTGTTGGATGAAGCATTTATGTTGGATGAAAAAAGGTTCAATGACCCCTTGCCTTATGAAATAAGAAGCAGTCCCATGTATCAGCGTCTTGCATGCCATCCAGTTGATGTGCAAACATTCCCTGAGCCAATCTTGTTTATGGCGGGCATTGTGAACCGTTGGGAAGGGTCTCCGTCAAAGCCTGAGATAGTTTGTGAAGGACAAAGTATGTACATTCCCATTTAAATAAAACAAATAACTTATCTGCTGATATTTATCTCTTTTCTTTTGTTGTTGCAGGAATGGCATTCAGGAACTTTGTTGTGTCAGGAGGTGCTAAGGAGGTCAGCTTCATTCCCAAGGACCCAAAAGATGTGAGCTACGGAGTTGGGTCTCCATCCATATCTGTGAATAAAAATGATGTTGATGCTTCACCAGTTGAGCCACTTGCAGTATTCCATCCTTCAAAACTTGTGAGTACTGAGGAAACCCCCCAGTTTGTGGAGAACATTGCTGATTCTAATGATCCTCCCTCGAGGGTGACCAACTAAAAATCGTGGGGTCCTCCGGCATCGGAGAAAGGGTGCGAAGCAGGAAAGGCACGAGTGCAAGGCCGTCGAAGGCCACCCCCAAGAGGAAGCTAAATATCCCTACTCCTACATCAAGGACCACAAAACAAAAGACTTCTCATGGGAAGGTGATCATGCAGTCAACTGAGGAGGGTGTTGATGATGACCTCCATGGTAAGTAAAATATTGCTTTAACTCCTCCTTCTTTAATGTGTTCTATTTCTGACCAGTACGTTTTACGCAGGTTTGCCGAATACCAAAGAGCTTCCGAATGCACTCACTTGTCATCTGCTTGTTGACAATGTTACACCTGCTAGCTGGAGGAGAACCCTGAATGACATGTCCATTGAAAGGCTATGTGACTTGCATGACAAGATTTATACAAGGCAAGTCATGCTGGATAATCATCTCAAAACCCGTACAAGGGAGTTGACTCATATGGTGAAGGATGCCAAGGAAGAAGTAGCTGTGATTGTTGATAGGGAGAAGAACAGAGAAAAGCAGTATGCGGAGCTAGAGGCCAGATGTGATGCTGCTATGTTGGATTTCGAAAAGAATCCCGGGTATGAAGCCCTCCGAGCCAAGATTGACACTCTCGAAGAACAATTGAAAGAGGCTCTAGCTGAGTGTGGGAGACTGAAGATGGAGGAGGCTAAGGTTTCTGGTTATAAGACACAAGTTACTTCACTTAAGTCTAAATGTGTAGGTCTCGAAGCTGAAAGGGCTAGGTTGGTGGAGCAGGAGATCAAGCTACGTGAGGAGTTAGATGGACTAAAACGCCAATGCAAGAACTTGAAGAAGGACAGAGCTGAGGTGGTGTCAAAGGTTGTTCCTTATGTTGCGATGGAATTGTACCACAACGATGAGGTGGGGGAGATAGTTGGGAAGCTGGTGAACACGGCCATATTTTATGGGAAATATACGACGTTGGAGGAAATCGCAGAGACCAAGAAATCGGTGGTCTTGTCGGAGGTACCATACTACCGACCAACGTCCGAGCAGGAGTATAACGATGCCGGCAATGCGTACACTACAGCAGAGTACCCTTTCCTCACCGAAGCAACCAAGGACCCCTCAGCCTAAATAGAAGATCTCCTGTCCAAGAAGCCGAGGAAAATTCAGCCTCCATCTCCAACCAAGAAGACCGCATCCTTGAAGCCTCCGTCTCCATCACACCAAGAGGATCCAAATTTCTCGAAAAATGCATGAAGGATGCCGTGTTGGCAGTAATTTGGTCTTAAGGGTGGCATGTACCCTTTTAAATAATTTCTTATGATGCTTTGTTAGGCCTGTGCCTATGTCTTTGTACAATTTATCTTTTGAATTTCTGGGCTTCGACCCATACTTCAGACAATTGCCTTGATGTTTAATGTTGGCTATGACTATATTTAGCCTTATGAATGCCAGTCAGTGGACATTGTCCCACTTTTGATATCATGCTTATCTTCTCTTATGCTTATGCATAAACGTAAAGATACAACCTAAGGTTATAACCTTATTGTGTGTATTTTGGACCAAGATTTTTAGCAATCGTATAGTTTGACTGCGACAGAGGGTCGCAACCCACTCCGTCTTTATCCTTAAGATACAAAGGGCTTAGAATACCCTAAGTCTTGTAGGAAAGTTAATGTGAATTGTAATGGATGTTATGTGTATACAAGACATGTGTCTTGAATCATCCTTCGACATTGAAACTTGTAAAGTACTTGGCTGAGTAAATCTTTGTTGTATAGAACGAAACAAGAGATTTTGAGGGAAATATTTTATATCATTAATTGGGTAGGGAGGATTACATCATTTTAAGAAATGAACACTAAGACACCTACCATTAATGCTTCTTTCCCAAGTGAGAAGGATGCGTTACATGAATTTGAAAAACAAGATAAGTGCTTTAAAAATAGTGAGTCTCATATGTAAAACTTACGAAGGTTGGTACCATTCCAAGTCCTATTCATGACTTTTCCCTTAAGCGTTCCGAGCTTGTAGGCTCCGTTGCCGTAGGCTTCTGACATGACGTAGGGTCCTTCTTATGTAGGCATTAGCTTTGCTTGTGCTGTTTTAGCCGAAGGACATATTCCTATGTGCCTGCAGAATTTGGGGTACTTCGTCTACCCACTCATGCTGGTATTGTCCTAACCTTATCTCGATTTCAATTACAATGTCCCTGTTGATGACGTCAACAGAAGTGAACATTTGCTTTATATTTAGGCCTTCGCAGAAAGATGGGAATACCCCTTCGGAAAATTGCTTCCCATTGTCAGATGTGATGATGTGTGGGACTCCAAATCGGCAAATTATGTGTTCCCACGCGAACTTTTCCACATGCCTTCCTGTTATTGATGCCAAAGGTTTAGCTTCGACCCATTTGGTGAAATAGTCTATGGCTACTACTAAGAATTGTATCCCTCCTGGAGCTACTGGTAGAGGTCCGACTATGTCGAATCCCCATTGGTGAAAAGGCCTTGTTGATGTGACAGAGGTTACATCATGCTCAGGTAGTCTTGGAACTTTTGAGTGTGTCTGACATGCATCGCACATTTGTGTTATTTCAGCTACGTCCTCTAGCATCGATGGCCAATAATATCCCAACTTCGTTATTTCTGAGATAATGGAGCGAGGCCCTGCGCGCAATCCGCAAGGTCCTTCATGAACATCATAGATGATGTTCGAAGCCTGTTTCAATCCCACACAACGAAGCCATGGAGATAGAAAGGACCTTCTGTAGAGATTATCCCCAATGAGTCTATATTGCGGAGCCTTGACCCTGACCTTTCGTGCAAGCTTAGGATCTTCTGGTAGAGTACCACTGATCAAGTACTCCCTAATTGGAGTCATCCAATTGGGGCCTTCTTCAAATATGACGTCAGACACTTCACCTCGTTTGATTGACCTTTCAGCCAATACTTCCACTAAGACCTCCTTTGTTAGGTGAGCAAATGCCATTGAAGCCAGCTTGCTTAAGGCATCTGCTTTCTTGTTTTGGTTTCTGCGAACATATGTTATATCATAGGACTCGAACCCTTGAAGGAGTTCTTTAGATTTACCCAAATACTGTTTGATGGTGGGCTGCCCTGCTTCGTAAGAGCCCTTGATTTGGTTGGCGACTAGCTGCGAGTCCACAAAAATGGAGAGGTCACGAACCTCCATGTCCTTTGCAAGTCGGAGGCCAGCTAGCAAAGCTTCGTACTCAGCTTCATTGTTTGTAGCTTCGGACTCAAAACGTAATGCATAAGTGTACTCCTTTCCCTCCGGACTGACCAGCATTAGACCTGCTCCCGAACCGTCGGAGCTTGAGGCTCCGTCTGTATACAATTTCCACCCCTCCTTCGTCTTTGGGGGCTTTCCCTTTGGGATTTCCTTGTCCTGACTAGGTGCGGAAGGTGTTTCAGCGAGAAAGTCTGCAAGTATTTGACCTTTGACGGAGTTTCTACCCTTGTACTCTATCTCATGTTCTCCCAGTTCGATAGCCCATTTGGCCACTCTACCTGATTTCTCAGGCTTCAATAGTATCTGCTTAATTGGCTTGTCAGTCAATACTGTGATGGGATGAGCTTGAAAGTACCTTCGAAGACGCCTTGCAGCATAAACCAAGGCTAGGATCAGCTTTTCCAACTCTGGATAGTTTAATTCAGCCCCTTGCAGGACCCTGCTAATGAAGTAGATCGGGACTTGCTTCTTATCCCTTTCCACTAAGAGAACAACACTGATGCTTTCGAAGGATGCCGCAATGTACATGAACAACAATTCGCCTTTGATTGGGGCTGTAAGTGTTGGCAAGATTTCTATGAACTCTTTTAACTTTTTGAAAGTGGCTTCCGCCTCACAACTCCATTGAAAAGTCTTATTATCTGTACACCCCTTGAGTGTCTTGAAAAATGGTAAAGACCGATCTGCGCCTTTCGACAGGAACCTGCTAAGTGCTGTGAGTTTCCCGTTTAGGCTTTGTACCTCTTTTAATGACTTTGGAGCTTGCAGATCAGTGATGGTTTTGACCTTCGAAGGGTTAGCCTTAATCCCTTGCTTCGTAATCAGATGCCCCAAGAATTGTCCTTCTTCCATGCCAAAGGAACACTTCTTGGGGTTAAGCTTCATGTTGATTGCCCTCAATTGATCAAAGGTTTCTTGAATGTCGGAGAGTAGGTCTTCCTCAGTCCTACTTTTTATTACCATATCATCAACGTAGGCTTCCAAGTTCCTCCCTATCTGTTTGTGGAAGGCTTTGTCAACCAACCGTTGATAAGTTGCCGCTGCGTTTTTCAGACCGAAGGGCATTTTCTTGTAGCAATAGACACCCTTTCCTGTGTAGAAGGCTGTCTTCTCCTCATCTTCCTCCGCTATTTGTATTTGGTGATACCCTTTGTAGGCATCCAGAAAACATTTTAAACGGAACCCCGAGAGGGATTCAACCTTCCAATCAATTTCTGGCAGAGGGTAGCAGTCCTTTGGGCAAGCTTTATTGATATCGGTGAAGTCAACACACATTCGCCACCCTCCGTCACTCTTTTTTACCATAACTGGATTAGCTACCCAGGTTTGGTATTTTACTTCTCTAAGTATTCCTGCTCGTACAAGTTCATCTACCTCTTTGCAAGCGGCTGCATTCCTTTCAGGTGCCAGACTTCATCGCTTCTGCTTAATTGGTTCAATATGCTTGAACTCATTAAGCTTGTGCTCTGTGCCGAAGGGCTTGCCATCGATCATAAGAGTCCTGGGGACCCCTGTCATGTCTGAGTAAGTCCATGCGAAGACATCTTTGTTGGCTTTGAGTAGCTTCTCCAGATCTGCCTTAAAGTTGGCAGGGAGTTGCTTTCCGATTACCACCGTTTGTTCTGGATAGAGCTCATTTACCACAATGCGTTCTTCGGCATCTGTACAACTTAGAATGGCTTTCGGAGGCTCCTCCGGACTTTCTTTGATCTTTTTACCAGCGTCTCCTGCCTTTCCCTAGTTGTAACTAGAAAATACGGTTCCTATCCCATAAGGTGTATGGAATTTTACCGCTGCGTGTATGGTGGAGACTACAATACCATCTTTTGCATGGCGGTCCTTCCTATCAATAGATTGTAAGGAGAGCCGGACCTTACAATAGCAAATGTGAGGGTTTCTGTCCTTGCGAGCTTGCCTTCTCCAATTGTTATTTCCAATGGTACTTCTCCCAAAGGCCATGAATGCTCACCGGAGAACCCTACCAAAGGTATCTTCCTATCAATAGATTGTAAGGAGAGCCGGACCTTACGATAGCGAATGTGAGGGTTTCTGTCCTTGCGAGCTTGCCTTCTCCAATTGTTATTTCCAATGGTACTTCTCCCAAAGGCCATGAATGCTCACCGGAGAACCCTACCAAAGGTATCTTCGAATCAACCCATTGGGATCTGATCGAAGGATTGAGCTTAAGGAAACAATGCTCGTATATGATTTCGCAGGAGCTTTCGCAGTCCATGTAGGCTCTGTTCACTTCTCGGTTGGAAATTAAGACTTTGATGACCACTGGGTCGTTCGAAGGGACTTGGCCTGTAATAGGAGGAAATGTTACCTCCCCTACTTCGTTTATCTCCTGCTCCTTCACCTTTCTTTTTAAGCTTGTTTCGCCCCAACGAACCATGAGTATTGGGGCTTCGTGAGGAGTAGTGTCTTTAGCCAATTGAGTGTCGGACATTTTTTCCTTACCCTTCTTTATACCCTTCACCAAATGTGCTAACTGCCCGGACTTTACAGCTTCTTCTATCTGATTCTTTAGCTCCCTGCAACTGTTCGTATCGTGGCCATAATCTTCATGGAAATGACAATACTTGCTCGTATCCCTATTTTTACCCTTGCTTGTCATGCGAGGGGGTGCTTCGAAGGCTTTAGCAGCCCTCTCCATTGCAAGTATTTCCTTTGGGGACTTAATTAGGCTTCCTAGCAAACCGTGGTTGGGACCTTTGTTGTACGGAGAAAACCTGTCTCTGTTTTTGTTCTTGTTCTTTGACCCTTCCCACGTAGAATGCTTCGAAAACTTTTCTTTATCGATCGGAGCACCATTAGTAGACACTTCCTTTGCTTCAATCCAAGTATATGTCTTTTTCATTAACCCTTATAAGTTGTCGGAAGGTCAGTGGACAAGAATTCCACCAAGCTCCGATTCCGTAGGCCATGTACGAAGCCCAAGATTCGTTGATCTTCACGTAGACCCAAGATCTGTAAAGTTTCATCGGTGTACCTAGTGATGAAGGCCCTTGTGCTTTCATTCTCCTTTTGTTTGATATTGTGCACCGTCAGATGGGTCCTTGTAAACTTCTTTTGCTGACTGAAGTATGATCGGAACTTAGCCTTGAGATCATCAAGATTGACAATGCTGCCAGGCTTTTGCCCGTTCCACCAAATACGGGCAGAGTCCCCGTAGGGTATATGTAAATATGTGACAAGCTACATGCATGACCCACTTTTGCATCTTAATAGCCCCTTCGAAAAAATTGTAGGAAATTATCCGGATCCCCCTTCCCATCATAAGTCCCAATATGCGAAGGCATTTTCAACCCATCAGGCAATGGGTAGTCTTCTATCCACCTAACGAAGGGTGTAGCCGAACCCATAGGGTCTGAGTATAGACAATTATAGGGTGGTGCATACAAAGGAACAATATTGTATGGAGTATGGTTTTGGGGTACTCCTACAGGAGTTTGGCTAGGGTAGGACTGATAAGGTGTGTTCATGCCTAACGGATAACCATTTCCCATGGCATACGGAGGGTATACCGTAGGATGCCCAAAGGGTATGCTCCCATAAGGTTGAGGGAGATTTGGGTTATTAGGCTGCCCATTTACTGGAGGATATAAACCTTGAGGATAAGACTGAGTTTGAAACGAGGGGTACATACCATTGGGAGGAAGACTTCCTCCCATATTAATTGTAGGCGGATTGCCTTCTACGCCTGATGCGTGAGAAGGCTGCAATGGAACCCCTGCTTCGGTCCTTCCAAGATGAGCTGCTAACAATGGAGGTAGATTCACCCCTGTCTCTTCCCTTCGCTGGCTCCTCCCGTTGGAGCCTTCGGTAACCGCCCCTTCTCTCCTAGTCGGAGCCCTCTCTGGGACTCCTTCGAACCCAACGGACCTTCTGCTTAGCCTTCGACCAACTGGTGACCCAATCCTTAGGGCCGAGAGTGTTGCTCCTTGGGCCGGAGGCCTAAGCTCCATTTCCATCTCCTCATCATACTCGTCACTCGAGTATTCCAATTCCCTTCGCATCTCAGCATTCCTAACCTGCCTTTTGCGAGCCCTTAAGAGGGATTCCAACGCTTCGTTGTTGGCTTCGACAAAGGCTGGGCTAATAACAGGCTCCGGATTGGCTGATGTCAAAACATGATGGTTGGGTGTTACTTCTGGGTGAGAACGTGTTGTAAATGTGGAAGCGGTTATTGGGGGAAGGTTGTTGGAGTCGTTGATTGGTATTGACGCCAAGGTCGAGAAACCCGGTGGGGGAGTATCTTCTCTCCCTTAATCCATGCCGGATATATAGTGAAAGTAGTTGGTTGGTTATAAGCTTGGAAATAACGAGACCAATTGTAGCGGTCCCACGGATGGCGCCACTGATTGTACAATAAATTGCACGACCAGGCCTTCGATGATGATCAAAGGATTTATGGGGTGTTGAGGCTGCGCCAAGCTTGTCTTTAACCTGAAATAAGAAATACTAAGACACTACGTTAAGTGATTGCGCAGGGGTTGGACCCTGCGAACCACCTCCGGCGTGCGAATAAGTATGTGTTATGATAAGTTGGTAGTAAATTGAGAGAGTTGAGTTAGCATACCATTGTTCTTTCCCGTCTAAGCTATTTATAGGGGAGGAAATAGGCCTTAGAGAGCTCTTGCACATAACTCGGAGATCATGGGGGCATCCCATGATTTGTGGTAACCGCTAGGGCTTTGTGACCCACGATCTCATCCTTGTCGGGAAAGCCTAAGGGAAGAGGGAACGTGGGTGTGACCAGGTCAAGATAGTTCTACGTTCTAGTTCCTTCGAAGGAGATAACCCGAAGGGCTTAGGGCTTCGATTGGCGGATTCCCACTTGGTAACCACTTCATAGATGAATGTTTTTATAGCAATGAAACGTTTAAGGAGATTGACCTGGGCCTTCGAAGAGAAGGCTTCGTACAGGCTCGAAGGGGAGTCCTTCGACCCGTTCGGAGGGTACATCATCACTGAGGTGGGCAAAAATGTCGCAAAATACCTCAAGAAGGCCAAATTTGAAAGAAAAGTACTCGTATAAGCAAGCAAAAAAAAAAAGAAAAAAAAATCGCTACCCATAAAAACAAATAGTGGGAAGTATGGTACCTTTTTAAAACATTTGCCCTTCAGAAAAATTATGGGTAGATAAAGTCTTTAGAAGACTTGGCCAGGAGGAAAGTCTGATGGAAATTATTTGAATAATTTTCTCTTTTATAAAGTTTTTAATATTCATAAAGACAATGTTTCAACAAACCTCCACTGAATTTTTAAAAATATTTCCATTAAGCAGTATTCAAAAAAATATGCATAAGATTGAACATAAACAAAGGTATCTTTCGACTTGCATCTTTGCGTAGTGAGTACAGTTTAGAATAAACAAGAGTGACTTGTGGCCTTGAACTCTATCTCTAACATTGCACCACGCATAACCTTTTTAGAGTGCAGTTTAAAAGCCCCTGCTTTGATGGCCTGCACGTCTATCCCAGTATAGTGAATGCTTTAGAAATTTGACTACAGTTTCATAGGAAACGGCCACACTTCCACATTCACATAGGTGAGTCTATCAAGAGTACTCCTGTAGCTATATACTCCACTCCAAATGGAGTATTGATGATATCAAATAAGTACATTTTATTGGCATCATTTATCCTATGTTTATTGCTTGTTTTATATGAGAATTGATACTTAATTGCTTACTTTTGTAATTTTCAGTTATAAACAAGCATTTGGTGAAAGTTAGCTATTTTAGATGTAAAATTGGAGCAAAATGGATCAAGTTGGAAAAGTCTACTAAACTGAAGGAAGACACGCCGTATCATTCTAGACAGATACACCGTATATAAAGACTTAGACGAATATTGAGACCATTGCCTAACTTTGAAGCATTCGCCGTATGGAATTATCCCATACACCATATATGAAACCTTGGTCAACGAGAAGATCTGAATTGTTTTACTCCAGATACGCCGTATTACATTCCATGTATGCGGTGTATTAATCTCAAGACTTCACCAAATAATCCAAGATTCTGAAGGACGATGCGCCGTATGAAGACTGAAGCTGCGCCGTATCTTATGACAGTGTACGAATATTCCAGAATATAATAATCTTGGACCCCACGCGAAGTTACCTAAATACGGCGTATCAACTTAATGGATACGCCGTATCGACCCTGTCATCAGAAAGTATAAATACCCCATTCGACAGCCACATTCTACACACACATACCAAGGGAGAAAACCAGACGAATTGGCAGCACAAGACACAACCTAAATGACGAATTCAGAGCAATAAGAAGGTCCTGCTAGTACTTTAATTCATAGGAAAACTCATTTACTTGTATTAGCAATCTGTTAATCATTGAGTTAGCGTCTTTTTCACTATTTGATCGGACTTAATTGTTTCCAGCTTTTATAAAGAGTATCTGATGTTTATTTGGTTTCTTAATTCATGTGCTTTGATTACATATTGAGTTTATCGCGCCTTGTCAAAGAAGGCTCGCGCAATTACTTCATTAACATCATTTGCATAGTTAATATAAGCCTGTAAAAGGGATAAATAATACATAAACTTAGTAATCATTAGGTGTTTACACGCCTGTGTTAAGAATTCCACTAAGAGAGAATAGATTTTAGCACTCATTTTATAAAGCTAAGCAATTAAACGTGTGACAAGTTTTTATACTATCGGCCAGGCCTCTTATCTGTATCAGTTTTCTATCTGTGTACGTGTGTGCCATTCGTCCCCTTATTTTATTTACTAGTTACTTAATCTACACAATCGTGCCAGTCTCTCAGGCTGAAAAACCCCCTTACGTTAGATTAGGGCATTAGAACCAACTTAGGATTAAAATATTGATAGATATCTAGGTGTTAACGTTCCACTCTTAGTGTTCGACACTCTACTTACCAACTAGTTACATTGATCGGGTACACTGCTCGTTAGTGTGTGTTATAGGATAAGTCGGATACATATAAATTTAAAACTTGATAATATAATCTATTCTACAACGATATACGCACGCATCAAGTTTTTGGCGCCGCTGGCGGGGAGTGAATTGTTTAATACTTGAATATCTGTTAATGTTTTAATTTAAAATTAACTTAATTAGTTTTTAATCTTTAGTTTTTAATTTACTAACTTTGTTGTGTATTTGTATTAATTGCATTCATTGTATTTTTCTGCATATTTTTTGTTTTCATGTTTGTTTGTTTTCTGTAATTTTTGTTTGATTTTCGTTTTTCTGTTTTTTTTTCTGCATTGTTACTGTCTGCTGTAATTTGCTGAACTAAACGATACGGCGCATCTATTTATTTAGATACGGCGTATTGCGTTTTATTTTATATATAGCGTATATTATTTAATAATTCGAGTGCGACGTATCTATCCCTCTAGATACGGCGTATTCTGTTTTTAATTGAAATGTTTTCAAAACCCTAAATGCCATACGGCGCATGAGAATTTCTCATACGACGTATCTATTCTTTATTAAAAACAGATTCGAATTCTTTAAATAAATGAGACACGACGTATCGATTCTGTCGATACGACGCATTAATATCAAAAAGCATGTATTTTGAAACGTAACGGACGTACGTCGTATACGCATCTGCGTATACGGTGTATTTATTTTTGTATATAAGCGTATTTGAAAATTAATACGTACGGCGCATTAATCTCCATCAATACGGCGTATAATTTTTTTCTAAAATAAAAGTCTGAGTGTTTTTAACAAAGTAAACAGACGACGTATCCAGATTACCAGATACGGCGTATCGTCTGCAGATATCAGCAACTTTTATTTTTCATATTCCGTTTTCGTTATTAGTTTTCTGTTATTTTAGTTTTTCAAACCTATCCTACTGATGCTTTTGTGCTGATTTCAGGAAGTGCATGACCAGGAGTTCTACCAAAGACCTCGTTAAACCTTACAAAGAACCTGAACAAGCTTTTCATTCTCTTAGGAAACTTTTCAGGACAACAAGCCTTGATTGCTCGAGTTCGGTAGAGCTCGATTACTTTTCTGATCAAGATTCTCTGTGTGAAGAAGCAATCACAGAAACAATGACGGAACCTAATATGGAGGAATACATGACTAAGACCCGAGAAGACTATGTGTCGGGTATTGTTTGGCCTAAATTCGACAAAGAGGCCAAGTTTGAATTGAAAGGTCAATTTCTCAAGGAGTTGCGTGAGAATGCCTTCAGTGGATCGGAGCATGAAGATGCTAATGAGCATGTGGAAAGGATCCTTGAGATCGCAGACTTGTTCACAACTAAGGAAATGTCTATTGACCAACTAATGCTTCGTGTTTTCCCTATTTCACTTACAGGAGCTGCGAACAGGTGGCTAAAGAATGAACCAGCTGGTTCAATTACAGCTTGGGAAGACTTGAAGAAGAAATTTCTGAAGAAATATTGCCCACCTGCTCGTACTGCTAAGAAGATGGAGGCTATCAATAATTTCAAACATGAGCCCGATGAAACTCTTTATCAGGCTTGGGAGCGATTCAAAGATCTATTATTGAAATGTCCCCAACATTATTTGACTACTATGCATGAGGTTATTTCGTTTTATCAGGGTCTGGATGTGCCTACTCGACAGATTTTGGATTCTAAGGGAGTTGTACCTTAGATGAGTGCAGTAAACGCTAGGAAAGCCATCCAAGAAATGGCTGATCATTCTCAGAAGTGGCACGATGGGACCTCTACTAGAACTAAAAGAAGTGATACTTCTGATGGATATGCTGCTATTCAAGCTCAATTGAATAAACTTAGTATAGATCTTAAGCAGGTTGATGAAAAGGTGTATGCTGCTCAGGTTGGTTGTGAAATATGCAAAGGACCTCATTACACTAAGGATTGCCCATCAAGGAATGAAGGAGAAACAATAGAGGAAGCATACTACACCTAATTTGGCCAGCTGTTTCAACCATCAGGAAGGTATAGGGCAGCTGCTCTAGGATACTACCGAAGGGACAACGGGAATCCGTCATATCAAGAAAGGAGACAGACTTTGGAAGAGTCCATGAAGCAGATGATGGATGATGCTGCCAAGAGATATTAAGAAAACGCTGCTTTGATCAAAGAAATCTGATCTTCAACCAATGCTTCTATCAGAAATCATGGAGCTTCGATCAAGGCATTGAAACTACAAATTAGACAGATAAGCAAGGTACTTCAAGAAAGGGGATCTGGAAGTCTACCAAGCTCAACTGAAACCAATCCAAGAGATCAAGTCAAAGAAATCACCACTACTGAAGAAATTTCTCCTTGTGTGCCTTTTCTGGGAAGACTATTGGTGCCAGTCTCCCTAGTTGTTAATGTTCCACTCTTAGTGTTCGACACTCTAATTACCAACTAGCTACATTGATCGGGTACACTGCTCGCTAGTGTGTATTATAGGATAAGCCGGCTAAATATAAATTTAAAACTTGATAATACAATCTATTCTACAACAATAAATGCACGCATCAAGTTTTTGGCGCCGCTGCCGGGGAGTGAATTGTTTAATACTTGAATATCTGCTAATGTTTTAATTTAGAATTAACTTAATTAATTTTTAATTTTTAGTTTTTAATTTACTAACTTTGTTGTGTATTTGTTTTAATTGCATTGATTGTATTTTTCTGCATATTTTCTGATTTCATGTTTGTTTGTTTTTTGTAATTTTTGTTTGATTTTCATTTTTCTGTTTTTTTTCTGCATTGTTACTGTCTGCTGTAATTTGCTGAACTAAACGATACGGCGCATCTATTTATTTAGATACGGCGTATTGCGTTTTTATTTTATATATAGCGTATCTTATTTAATAATTCGAGTGCGACGTATCTATCCCTCTAGATACGGCGTATTCTGTTTTTAATTGAAAATTTTCAAAACCCTAAACTCCATACGGCGCATGAGAATTTCTTGATGTTTTATACTATTATGAATTAAGCTACCACTAATTACCTACTAATTACCTATTAGATCTAGAGAGAGAAAGCTAGAGAGAGAAAGAGATGGAAGGGAGATGATTACACAATAATACCAAATGATTAGAATTCATCAACCAACAACCCTCTCCCTTGGATGGGAGGGCTATTTATAGTTTTACATGAGGATGGGCTACTAGCCCAACTTACTTAACATAATACATAATTAACAATAATAAATGATAAAACGACACAGCCCATGGGCCTTCTACACGGGCTGGGCCTAATAACAAACCTAAAGGCCTAAGCAACCTAATACAAATGATCAATACTTGAAATATTACAAAACGTGTTCCCAACAATCTCCCCCTAAGTATTGGTCATCAAGGTTGCTTGACGTCGTCTTTGCTTCTTTGGCTTTGACGTCTTCATAATCTTTGTTCTTTGTTCTTGAAAGTGATGTGATGTGATATGGTGGTGGTCTGCTGTATTCCAACGATCTTTTGATACTGGTGTCTTCGTGTCCTCTACATCATGTTCATATGACTTGTGACTTTCGTTCTTCAACTTGTTCTCACTTCTTCAATCTTTAACATATGAAAGGTTGTAGTGCTCGAACTTAGACTTTTCTTAAACATATTCTGAACTTTTGATGATTCTGAGTCTTGGTGAGAACTAATCTTCTGGACATGAACATGATGGAGTCTTGGTGATGGTTGAACTCCAGGTCTCCAAGCTCCTCAGCAGCAGCAGCAGCAGCACGAACCAACCGACACTTACAAGCTCAGACTTCGAGATCGTCAACAGCATAGTGTGAAGACTTTCTCTAATCCTTGCCCAGGCCGTTCTGAACCGGATACCCTCGAGAGGGCTTACACGGACACACCGAAGTGCACCCACGATTCAGTGAGTCGCTGAAGATCACCCCACGACTGTAGACCGTTTGGAACAAACACTAAGCGTAACCCACAAGGAGTTACCGAAGTGACCTGCTGTCAGAGTTGTTTGATGTTGCTCTGGCAGGGTTTCCATTCAATCATTGATAATCACATATGTGACTTTTCTCATGAATGTTCTCGGCAGATTGCTAATATATGCGAAGGACACTTTCTTAATTTTACATCTGCTGCCCATGATGTAGAACAGCAGAGTAATACTAAGTGTACCTAAGAGATCTTTTATGAATCTCATGGCTCTAGACTCAATTAGTGCACCTTTGTTTGGTCGTCGGAGGCGTGGAGCAGATTGCCTCCTTTTCAATATCAACACTCTCGGAATGAGATGTCGATAGATTATGAAGGGTTCTCCGTGTGAATGAAACAAATGTCTTTTGAGAGACACTTGAGTAGCTAAGAAGGTTTAGTGCAGTGCGTCACTAGGTCCATGACGACTTTGATCTTCAATACCGGTGATTCTTGATCAACCAGTAGATTATGTATTGAACCCGGTGTCTGCCCTAAGGTTGAACAAATGGAGGGCTATTTCTTTTCACCCTTTTCTTTGCTTTTCTTTTTAATTCTTCAACCCCTTCTTTCTCCGTTCATTCATTTTCTCTTTTTTTAATCATACCTAGGACTTTCTAGTTCTAAACTATTGGTGTTGTCCTTGGGTAGATCCCTCCGGCTCTGGCGGATCATAGGACGGTTTTCCCTAACCTTAGTCACCTTATAACTCCATGACTATCCTAATGATGCCATATACCAAACCTTTTGAAAATCTCTCAAAGTGTTTATGATTGTAAAACACATTTTGTTAAAACTTTGAGAGTTTTGTTATTTTCAGAAGAACTCCCCCTTAACATGTGCTCATATGTAAATCACTTTTGAAATTTGCACATGTCGGGAAGAGATGACACTTTTTGAATTGATTGAATTTCAATGAACATGACCTTCGCGAGACACGCTTACATCACCAGTTGGACTGGCTTGAAATTATTACCCGTCCCGGTCATATTCAAAGATCGTCGCTCGAAATTGATACATTCTACTCAGATATATCCTTCGTGAGACACGCTTACATCACCAGATGAACTGGCTTGAAATTATTACCTGTCCCGGATATACCTTTTCGACTACTTACTGTTATTATCGTCAATTCGAGGGTCAATTCTTGAGTCTTATACTCATGAGATTCCAACAATGAGATACCATATTTTAATCACTTTTTCATTCTCCCCCTCAAAAATAGCATAATAATGTTGTTTTTGGAAAACTGTTGATTAAAATATGCTCTTTTTGAGGTGTTTGTGGAAGAACGTCAAGAACGTTTGTATATTTGGAACAAAGATTTTTTCAAATACTCCCCCTTAACAAGGGAGTACTTGTCCTTATGAACAGAATTGTTTAAAACTTTGAAAAAATTTTCTGGTTTTGATTCTGCTCATAAGTAAGAAGCTTTCGCTCCTTTTTCAGGATTGAGGCACTGAAGCGTACCTCAGGATCCTTTCTTTACAAGAGCGGGTTGTACACTGTTATGTGTGCACAAGCCGTAATGATATGAAAGTGAATGATGAAATGAAAAATTTGTGACAAGTAATACCATTGAGTTTACTCAGGACGTAAAAAATTGAGAATGTTTGGAATTCTGGCTCGTCATCCTACGTAACTCTCTAGGCTTCTCATCTGCACCCGAAACTTCAGTCGGTGATCAATTGGAGCCAAGAACTTGACTGTAAATCCAGTTCATGCTGTATGTCTTTATCAGCTTCTTCGACGTATCTACTCTTTATTAAAAAAAGATTCGAATTCTTTAAATAAACAAAACACGGCGTATCGATTTTTGTCGATTCGACGCATTAATATCAAAAAGCTTGTATTTTGAAACGTAACGGACGTACATCGTATACGCATCTGCGTATACGGTGTATTTATTTTTATATATCAGCGTATTTGAAAATTAATACGTATGGCGCATTGATTTCCATCAATACGGCATATAATTTTTTCTAAAATAAAAGTCTGAGTGTTTTTAACAAAGTAAACATACGGCGTATCCAGATTACCGGATATGGCATATCGTCTGCAGATATCAGCAACTTTTATTTTTCGTATTCCGTTTTCGTTATCAGTTTTTTGTTATTTTACTTTTTCAAACCTATCCCACTGATGCTTTTGTGTTGATTTCAGGAAGTGCATGATCAGGAGTTCTACCAAAGACCTCGTTAAACCTTACAAAGAACCTGAACAAGCTTTTCATTCACTTAGGAAACTTTTCAGGACAACAAGCCTTGATTGCTCGAGTTCGGTAGAGCTCGATTACTTTTCTGATCAAGAATCTCAGTGTGAAGAAGCAATCACAGAAACAATGACGGAACCTACTATGGAGGAATACATGACTAAAACCCGAGAAGACTATGTGTCGGGTATTGTTAGGCCTAAATTCGACAAAGAGGCCAAGTTTGAATTGAAAGGTCAATTTCTCAAGGAGTTGCGTGAGAATGCCTTCAGTGGATCGGAGCATGAAGATGCTAATGAGCATGTGGAAAGGATCCTTGAGATCGTAGACTTGTTCACAACTAAGGAAGTGTCTATTGACCAACTAGTGCTTCGTGTTTTCCCTATTTCACTTATAGGAGCTGCTAACAGGTGGCTAAAGAATGAACCAGCTGGTTCAATTACTGCTTGGGAAGACTTGAAGAAGAAATTTCTAAAGAAATATTGCCCACCTGCTCGTACTGCTAAGAATATGGAGGCTATCAATAATTTCAAACAAGAGCCCGATGAAACTCTTTATCAGGCTTGGAAGCGATTCAAAGATCTATTATTGAAATGTCCCCAACATTATTTGACTACTATGTAGGAGGTTATTTTGTTTTATCAGGGTCTGGATGTGCCTACTCGACAGATTTTGGATTCTAAGGGAGCTGTACCTCAGATGAGTGCAGTAAACGCTAGGAAAGCCATCCAAGAAATGGCTGATCATTCTCAGAAGTGGCACGATGAGACCTCTACTAGAACTAAAAGCAGTGATAATTCTGATGGATATGCTGCTATTCAAGCTCAATTGAATAAACTTAGTAGAGATCTTAAGAAGGTTGATGAAAAGGTGTATGCTGCTCAGGTTGGTTGTGAAATATGCAAAGGAACTCATTACACTAAGGATTGCCCATCAAAGAATGAAGGAAAAACAATAGAGGAAGCATACTACACCCAATTTGGCCAACTATTTCAACCATCAGGAAGGTATAGGGCAGCTGCTCCAGGATACTACCAAAGGACAATGGGAATCCGTCATATCAAGAAAGGAGACAGACTTTGGAAGAGTCCATGAAACAGATGATGGCTGATGCTGCCAAGAGACATGAAGAAAATGTTGCTTTGATCAAAGAAATCCGATCTTCAACCGATGCTTCTATCAGAAATCATGGAGCTTCGATCAAGGCATTGGAACTACAAATCGGACAGATAAGCAAGGTACTTCAAGAAAGGGGATCTGGAAGTCTACCAAGCTGATGAAGCGAAAAGTGTACCGCTTTTAAGGGGTCATTTAAGCCCTAAATCGTATTTATTTGATCAAATATTGCCCTAAATCGTTCCTTTTGTCATTTTAGGTACTTTTGAGGAGAAATCTGGAAAAGGAGGCATTTTGGACGTTTTTGGAGCATAAAAGTGAAGAAAACGACAAAGTCTCAAAAATCGGCTGAAAGTTACCTTTGACGGCGTCACAATTAACTCTGGACGGCGTCATGCCTTGGCAAGAAAAAGTGGACGTGAAATTTACTCATGATAAGCCAGTGAAAATAGCATGTGAATTCTGACGGCGTCACGCTTTAACTTGATCAAAGGCGTCACGGCTTAAATCAAAAGGGGACGGCGTCACGTTCACGAGCTGACGGCGTCAAGCCTTGATAAGCCAGAATGGATTTTGGAAGAGCTAAAGAGGGACGGCGTCAAGAAGGTCATCCGGGAACCCTAGAAGCGGCGAGGTGACGGCGTCACACTCCATAAGGTGACGCCGTCAGATGCAAAAGTCTATATATAGTTTTCTAATTTTTTGTCATTAAGAGAGAGCTTAGTGTGTGGAATTTTGGGAGAAAACCCTAAGACGAATTCAGCTTCTTTTTCAAGGCTTTTTGCCTTGAGATCTTCCATGTTACATTGAAGATAAGTTATCAATTAATCATTCAATATGTCTATGTGTTGTTTGATTTTATCTTATTCTTGTCTTTTGATTAACATGTTAGGCTAAATTTATCTTGTGTTTGCTTAGATCTAATGAAACCTAGCTATTGATTATTGGTTATTAGTGTGTTGTTAGTTGTATTGGATGATTGTTTATCTATGTTAGGCTTAAGAAAACTGGCTAACTTCCTATTCGGTAACTTGCTTGAACGTCTTAAGAAACATGAACCAAATGCGTACTAAAGGTTTTTATGGTTGTATTTAATGCACAAGCGAATTCTAGTGATCCCATGTTAGGAGCTTCCTAGCCGGCTCGACATAGGAGTGAAGTAGGAGCTTGTAGAGTTGGGGAAGTAAGTACGCCACCCCACGAATGGTATTAAGGAATACACCCGTCATCCACGCGACTAATACACACTAATTAACCGGTAAAAGATAGTTAGGGAGTAAGGAAATCTAAGTAAACACATTTCTCTACACATAAGTTTCTCACCACACTTTTCATTTTTGTTATTTTATTTTATTTGCATTCGTAGTAATTTGGGTTAGTTGACTAGCAACTAATTCCGCCCACTCCTTCAAAACCGAGATTTTATTTGCTTTCATAAAAAATATAAAAACATAAAAAAAGAATCTTCCTCAACCCTTAGACCTATTAGAGTAGCTTTTCATACCTAACGAACACTATTCCCTGTGGAGAACGATCAATCCCCCGTACTTACCACTACACTATACTACATCGGTCAGGTACACTGCCTGGTGGGGTTGTAAGCCTCTTGAGATCCCTCGAGAGGTAAAACCTGTTGTAAGGTTACAAAACCACGCATCAAGTTTTTGGCGCCGTTGCCGGGGAATAGTTATTGTTTAGGTTGAATTTTTATTTCTATTAGGTCTACTCACTAGATTCCTTTCTAGTGAGATTTTTATTTTCTTTTTCTAGATTTTCTTTAGTCTATCTATTTTCTTCGTGTCTTTGTTCGTAACCATACCATCCGACATCATGGAAGATGGTAATATCCTTAATCCCCACAACCCACCACCACAACAACCACCACCACCTCCTAGAGCCCGTACTTTAGGAGAGTATTCCCGTCCTAGCCACCATGGCTATCGAAACACTATTGAGCTCACTCAAGGAGCCAATATCACACCCTTGCGATCCGACACCATCCGGTTGGTGCAAAGCGGACGCGCATTCCATGGACTTCGTTCTGAAGATCCTAATCAACATCTCAAGGACTTTCTTAAAATCGTTGATTCTATAGACCTTGATGTTGCCACTCGAGAGACGACCCGATTGCGTCTCTTCCAATTCTCTTTGCGGGACCAAGCTAGTCAATGGCTAGAACGTCAACCCGCAGGATCCATCACCTCTTGGGATGATCTCACCACTCGTTTCCTTGCTCAGTTTTTCCCACCGGGAAGAACTACCAAGCTAAGGAATGATATCTTGATGTTCCAACAACGTCAAGGCGAAACTCTCTACGAGGCATGGACTCGATTCAAGGACTTACTCCAAAAAGTCCCTCACCATGGCATAGAACTTTGGCTCCAAGTCCAAATCTTCTATGACCATATCAATCTCTCCACGAGGCAAACCATTGACCAAGCGGCCGGTGGTAAGCTACGTGATCTAAGTGCGGAACAATCATGGGCTCTCCTAGAGGATCTTGCTCTTTATGACAACGAAAGTTGGAGTGATCCCCGTGATTTGAATAAAACGGTCAAGGCAATATCTTTGCCTTTGAACAATTCAAGCACTTCTGACCGTAGGATCATAGAACTTGAAGACCAAGTCAAGTTTCTCATGAAATCCTACGAGGCTCCTAACCCTTCAAGCCAAGTGAACAAAATCACTTCTTCATGTGAATTATGTAGTGGTCCCCACGACACTCGTGATTGCATGGAACTCCCCGAACAAGCTTTTGTGGACTACGCATCCTCGCGTACCGACGGAGCGGGAGACAAGTGGTACACTTTCAAACCCGAGCCAAACCCTTATGGTGATACATACAACCCCTCATGGAAAAATCACCCGAACCTTAGGTGGAAACAAAACCAAAACACACTACAAACCAATTCTTCCAACCCACCTAATCGTTTCCAATCAAGCGGTTCCAACTCGAACCGTACTTTCAACAACAATCCTTCCGGCAATGGTAGTACCAATAACTTTGAAGGATTGATTTCCCAATTTATGGCATCTCAAGAAGCTCGGATAGCTAGATTCGAGACCGAATTCAATCAACAACAGACGGAGATGACCAATAAAATTGACAACTTGTTGAAAGCTCTCCATAACCAAGTGTTATCACCTCCACATAAGGACGCTAGGAACACAAATAGCGGACCCCAAGTAAAAGACCCCTCTTCATCCAAACACGTCCACTTTGTCAACATTGTCACTATTAAACCAATTGATAGGAATGAGGATAATAGTGAACCTAAGGATGAGGATAAGAAAGTCGAGGTTGATAAGGAAGTTAGGACAAGTGAGATTGAAGAAGTAGATGATGATGAGGACTACTTCGATAGGCTACCCACTAAGGAAGAGCGCGCATATCATACAAACTTATTCGATGACCCCGAGACACCATACCTCCTAGGTAGACCAATCATTGAAATAGGCGACCCTTCTAATCTCAACATACCATGCAACATCGGACACTTGCATGTGTGGAAAGCCTACATAGACCTTAGATCACCCATAAACATCATGACTAGAGCCCACTACAACTTGATAATGAAAAATCAACTTGGGTATAGGATGTTCCCTGACAAGGGTTGGATGAGTAACTTCACGGGAAGAGTTAAGGGATTACCGGTTTATGTAGGAAACTTCACCTATGTCACCGACTTTGTAATTGTAGAAGATATCCGCCCAATAGTCGATGCATCCTTGACTCAAGTGGTTTTTGGAAAACCATTTGTTGAGGTCTCTAGAATGACTTATGAACCTTCCTTAGGGATAGTTAGATTTAAGGATGAGACCGATGAAGTAAGCTACCAAATGCCATATAAGATAGAACCATTCCAACACTTGTCAAATGTTGAGAAGGAGCTCAAGCAAGCGGTCTACTATAGGAATGATGAGGATAGAAGTAAAGGAGTAGACTATGTTATGGAAAGGATATTCGGTTTCTACAAGGATTGTTTGAAATTAGGACCGGAATATAAAACCGGGAAGGAGAATGGCCTAGGAACCATGACCGATGATGGAGTCACGTAATGTACGTGACTTTGAGTCTAGCTACAAGACTCGTTAATAAAGAAAAGCGCTTCTTGGGAGGCAACCCAAGCTTTATTTGTTTTATTTGCTTTGTGTGTTTATTTATTTGTTTGTTTGATTTTATTTGTTTCCGTATGTATGTTTAATTTTTATTAGTATTGATTCATGTTCAAAACTAAATTGTGAAAATGCTTTATGTTGTTTTTAACTTCGTCTTAACTACATATAAAGGTATTTTGCAAAAGATAAGTGTAAGGGAAATCTAAATTGGTTTATTAGAACACATATGAACATGAATCGTAATAATATTAAATGAACATACATATTCGTATGTGTTTGAGTCAAATGCTTGTATCGAGTCATAATGATGTTTTGCAGGATTTCCAGGAAGTAAGGTAAAGGTTTTTCCAGAAATTTTCCGGAAACTTAAAATGAAAATTTTTGTCAGGTCATTTCTGACGGCGTCAGGGTTTATAACCTGACGGCGTCAGATTTAATTTCCAGAAATTTTTAAAAGTTTTGTTTTTAAAAAGTTTTTATTAAAATCTCCAACTTATAATCTCCAGGAATCTGCAAAATTATCATTCCACAAGCATTATATCCTTATATATAGATTTTTCCCGCCGATGTTATGCAGGTTTTCGTGTTTGTTTTCTCAGGTTTAACAGGTTATTTTGGACAAGGAAATGTCTTGGATCAAGCTTATGGCGATACATTAGTCATGGAGCTTCAACATTACCTTGGAGGAAGATTTAACCGTGTAATTTCATTATCCACCGAGCGAATCAGGGGAGTATTTGATTTCATTCTTTTACTTTTTTCTTTTACATCTTGTAATTTGAACATTGGGGACAATGTTCATCTTAAGTGTAAGGGGGGTAAAAGTACGATTTTAGAGAATACAATTGCGCTTGATTTTTGTTTGTTTAATAGTAGATGTGTAATAAAACTAAGAGAAATACTTGTTAAGGTAATTTTAGTGCCAATTTTAAAATTTTTTACAACATATAGGAGTGAAACTTTGATCTTAATGAGCGTCTCATGGATAGGAGTTATATGACTAGCACAAAAACCGTACCACTAAAAAATTTTCCACCCCAAATATGTGAGGTTCGCCCTTAGAATTGGTAGGAAAAGCATTTATGCTATGATGTGTGTACCGGTAGCACTTAGATTCTAGAACTTGCGTTAGGACCATTCCAAGGCCACAAGTGAGACTACATTCGTGTAGTTAGATTTACTACATGATAAGAGGCATTAGGATTAACCCATTGTTTTACACCTGTGTTTTTGTTATAAATTACATTGGCTACATTGGTCAAGTAATTCTCCCACACCCTTTGCGTTGTACTCATTTTTAGTACACGATACCCCTAGTACACCCCTCAGAGCCTATCTTTTCGTTTCGACCTTTAAGCATTTTACTTAAAGGAAGAATTTGTTACACCCCACTTAAATGTACACCCAAATCGCCTTAGCCTACCTTGTATGCACTCATTTTTAGTGCATTATTGTTACTGATGAAGCGAAAAGTGTACCGCTTTTAAGGGGTCATTTAACCCCTAAATCGTATTTATTTGATCAAATATTGCCCTAAAATCGTTCCTTTTGTCATTTTAGGTACTTTTGAGGAGAAAATCTGGAAAAGGAGGCATTTTGGACGTTTTTTGAGCATAAAAGTGAAGAAAACGACAAAGTCTCAAAAATCGGCTGAAAGTTACCTTTGACGGCGTCACAATTACTCTGGACGGCGTCATGCTTTGGCAAGAAAAAGTGGACGTGAAATTTACTCATGATAGGCCAGTGAAAATAGCATGTGAATTCTGACGGCGTCACGCTTTAACTTGATCAAGGGCGTCACGGCTTAAATCATAAGGGGACGGCGTCACGTTCAAGGTTCGACGCGTCAAGCCTTGATAAGCCAGAATGGATTTTTGAAGAGCTAAAGAGGGACGGCGTCAAGAAGGTCATCCGGGAACCCTAGAAGCGGCGAGGTGACGGCGTCACAATCCATAAGGTGACGCCGTCAGATCCAAAAATCTATATATAGTTTTCTAATTTTTTGTCATTATGGAGAGCTTAGTGTGTGGAATTTTGGGAGAAAACCCTAAGACGATTTTAGCTTCTTTTTCAAGGCTTTTTGCCTTGAGATCTTCCATGTTTCATTGAAGATAAGTTATCAATTAATCATTCAATATGTCTATGTGTTGTTTGATTTATCTTATTCTTGTCTTTTGATTAACATGTTAGGCTAAATTTATCTTGTGTTTGCTTAGATCTAATGAAACCTAGCTATTGATTATTGGTTATTAGTGTGTTATTAGTTGTATTGGATGATTGTTTATCTATGTTGGCTTAAGAAAACTGGCTAACTTCCTATTCGGTAACTTGCTTGAACGTCTTAAGAAACATGAACCAAATGCGTACTAAAGGTTTTTATGGTTGTATTTAATGCACAAGCGAATTCTAGTGATCCCATGTTAGGAGCTTCCTAGCCGGCTCGACATAGGAGTGAAGTAGGAGCTTGTAGAGTTGGGGAAGTAAGTACGCCACCCCACGAATGGTATTAAGGAATACACCCGTCATCCACGCGACTAATACACACTAATTAACCGGTAAAAGATAGTTAGGGAGTAAGGAAATCTAAGTAAACACATTTCTCTACACATAAGTTTCTCACCACATTTTCATTTTTGTTATTTTATTTTATTTGCATTCGTAGTAAATTGGGTTAGTTGACTAGCAACTAATTCCGCCCACTCCTTCAAAACCGAGATTTTACTTGCTTTCATAAAAAATATAAAAACATAAAAAAAAGAATCTTCCTCAACCCTTAGACCTATTAGAGTAGCTTTTCATACCTAACGAACACTATTCCCTGTGGAGAACGATCAATCCCCCGTACTTACCACTACACTATACTACATCGGTCAGGTACACTGCCTGGTGGGTTGTAAGCCTCTTGAGATCCCTCGAGAGGTAAAACCTGTTGTAAGGTTACAAAACCACGCATCAAGTTTTTGGCGCCGCTGCCGGGGAATAGTTATTGTTTAGGTTGAATTTTTATTTCTATTAGGTCTACTCACTAGATTCCTTTCTAGTGAGATTTTTATTTTCTTTTTCTAGATTTTCTTTAGTCTATCTATTTTCTTCGTGTCTTTGTTCGTAACCATACCATCCGACATCATGGAAGATGGGTAATATCCTTAATCCCCCACAACCCACCACCACAACAACAACCACCACCTCCTAGAGCCCGTACTTTAGGAGAGTATTCCCGTCCTAGCCACCATGGCTATCGAAACACCATTGAGCTCACTCAAGGAGCCAATATCACACCCTTGCGATCCGACACCATCCGGTTGGTGCAAAGCGGATGCGCATTCCATGGACTTCGTTCTGAAGATCCTAATCAACATCTCAAGGACTTTCTTAAAATCGTTGATTCTATAGACCTTGATGTTGCCACTCGAGAGACGACCCGATTGCGTCTCTTCCAATTCTCTTTGCGGGACCAAGCTAGTCAGTGGCTAGAACGTCTACCCGCAGGATCCATCACCTCTTGGGATGATCTCACCACTCGTTTCCTTGCTCAGTTTTTCCCACCGGGAAGAACTACCAAGCTAAGGAATGATATCTTGATGTTCCAACAACGTCAAGGCGAAACTCTCTACGAGGCATGGACTCGATTCAAGGACTTACTCCAAAAAGTCCCTCACCATGGCATAGAACTTTGGCTCCAAGTCCAAATCTTCTATGACCATATCAATCTCTACACGAGGCAAACCATTGACCAATCGGCCGGTGGCAAGCTACGTGATCTAAGTGCGGAACAATCATGGGCTCTCCTAGAGGATCTTGCTCTTTATGACAACGAAAGTTGGAGTGATCCCCCGTGATTTGAATAAAACGGTCAAGGCAATATCTTTGCCTTCGAACAATTCAAGCACTTCTGACCGTAGGATCATAGAACTTGAGGACCAAGTCAAGTTTCTCATGAAATCCTACGAGGCTCCTAAACTTTCAAGCCAAGTGAACAAAATCACTTCTTCATGTGAATTATGTAGTGGTCCCCACGACACTCGTGATTGCATGGAACTCCCCGAACAAGCTTTTGTGGACTACGCATCCTCGCGTACCGACGGAGCGGGAGACAAGTGGTACACTTTCAAACCCGAGCCAAACCCTTATGGTGATACATACAACCCCTCATGGAAAAATCACCCGAACCTTAGGTGGAAACAAAACCAAAACGCACAACAAACCAATTCTTCCAACCCACCTAATCGTTTCCAATCAAGCGGTTCCAACTCGAACCGTACTTTCAACAACAATCCTTCCGGCAATGGTAGTACCAATAACTTTGAAGGATTGATTTCCCAATTTATGGCATCTCAAGAAGCTCGGATAGCTAGATTCGAGACCGAATTCAATCAACAACAGACGGAGATGACCAATAAAATTGACAACTTGTTGAAAGCTCTCCATAACCAAGTGTTATCACCTCCACATAAGGACGCTAGGAACACAAATAGCGGACCCCAAGTAAAAGACCCCTCTTCATCCAAACACGTCCACTTTGTCAACATTGTCACTATTAAACCAATTGATAGGAATGAGGATAATAGTGAACCTAAGGATGAGGATAAGAAAGTCGAGGTTGATAAGGAAGTTAGGACAAGTGTGATTGAAGAAGTAGATGATGATGAGGACTACTTCAATAAGCTACCCACTAAGGAAGAGCGCGCATATCATACAAACTTATTCGATGACCCCGAGACACCATACTTCCTAGGTAGACCAATCATAGAAATAGGCGACCCTTCTAATCTCAACATACCATGCAACATCGGACATCTACATGTGTGGAAAGCTTACATCGACCTTAGATCGCCCATAAACATCATGACTAGAGCCCACTACAACTTGATAATGAAGAATCAACTTGGGTATAGGATGTTCCCTGACAAGGGTTGGATGAGTAACTTCACGGGAAGAGTTAAGGGATTACCGGTTTATGTAGGAAACTTCACCTATGTCACCGACTTTGTAATTGTAGAAGATATCCGCCCAATAGTCGATGCATCCTTAACTCAAGTGGTTTTTGGAAAACCATTTGTTGAGGTCTCTAGAATGACTTATGAACCTTCCTTAGGGATAGTTAGATTTAAGGATGAGACCGATGAAGTAAGCTACCAAATGCCATATAAGATAGAACAATTCCAACACTTGTCAAATGTTGAGAAGGAGCTCAAGCAAGCGGTCTACTATAGGAATGATGAGGATAGAAGTAAAGGAGTAGACTATGTTATGGAAAGGATATTCGGTTTCTACAAGGATTGTTTGAAATTAGGACCGGAATATAAAACCGGGAAGGAGAATGGCCTAGGAACCGTGACCGATGATGGAGTCACGTAATGTACGTGACTTTGAGTCTAGCTACAAGACTCGTTAATAAAGAAAAGCGCTTCTTGGGAGGCAACCCAAGCTTTATTTGTTTTATTGCTTTGAGTGTTTTATTATTTGTTTGTTTGATTTTATTTGTTTTCCGTATGTATGTGTTTAATTTTTATTAGTATTGATTCATGTTCAAAATAAATTGTGAAAATGCATTTATTGTTGTTTTTAACTTCGTCTTAACTACATATAAAGGTATTTTGCAAAAGATAAGTGTAAGGGAAATCTAAATCGGTTTATTAGAACACATAATGAACATGAATCGTAATAATATTAAATAACATCATATTATATTGTTTGAGTCAAATGCTTGTATCGAGTCATAATGATGTTTTGCAGGATTTCCAGGAAGTAAGGTAAAGGTTTTTCCAGAAATTTTCCGGAAACTTAAAATGAAAATTTTTGTCAGGTCATTTCTGACGGCGTCAAGGTTTATAACCTGACGGCGTCAGATTTAATTTCCAGAAATTTTTGAAAGTTTTGTTTTCATAAAAAGTTTTTATAAAATCTCCAACTTATAATCTCCAGGAATCTGCAAAATTATCATTCCACAAGCATTATATCCTTATATATAGATTTTTCCCGCCGATGTTATGCAGGTTTTCGTGTTTGTTTTCTCAGGTTTAACAGGTTATTTTGGACAAGGAAATGTCTTGGATCAAGCTTATGGCGATACATTAGTCATGGAGCTTCAACATTACCTTGGAGGAAGATTTAACCGTGTAATTTCATTATCCACCAAGCGAATCAGGGGAGTATTTGATTTCATTCTTTTACTTTTTTCTTTTACATCTTGTTATTTGAACATTGGGGACAATGTTCATCTTAAGTGTAAGGGGGGTAAAAGTACGATTTTAGAGAATACAATTGCGCTTGATTTTTGTTTGTTTAATAGTAGATGTGTAATAAAACTAAGAGAAATACTTGTTAAGGTAATTTTAGTGCCAAATTTAAAATTTTTTACAACATATAGGAGTGAAACTTTGATCTTAATGAGCGTCTCATGGATAGGAGTTATATGACTAGCACAAAAACCGTACCACTAAAAAATTTTCCACCCCAAATATGTGAGGTTCGCCCTTAGAATTGGTAGGAAAAGCATTTATGCTATGATGTGTGTACCGGTAGCACTTAGATTCTAGAACTTGCGTTAGGACCATTCCAAGGCCACAAGTGAGACTACATTCGTGTAGTTAGATTTACTACATGATAAGAGGCATTAGGATTAACCCATTGTTTTACACCTGTGTTTTTGTTATAAATTACATTGGCTACATTGGTCAAGTAATTCTCCCACACCCTTTGCGTTGTACTCATTTTTAGTACACGATACCCCTAGTACACCCCTCAGAGCCTATCTTTTCGTTTCGACCTTTAAGCATTTTACTTAAAGGAAGAATTTGTTACACCCCACTTAAATGTACACCCAAATCGCCTTAGCCTACCTTGTATGCACTCATTTTTAGTGCATTATTGTTACAACATTTGTTTAAACCCAAGTTAATTATCTAATTGATTACATGGTTGCTAAGTCGAGTCATATCCTTGTACATATTGTTTTGGGACGATTGGGACTCATGGGTAAAGTACTAGTGTAATGGAGTAATGGGGAAGAAGATCATTTATTACCCCCATATGTGCTAAATGTTTTAAAAGTACTCCAAGTTTTTCAATTATCTTAATTCGAGTCATTAGATTAGTATTTGTAAAGTTATGTAAAAGTTCAAGTGTAAGGGGGATGCAATGCCCCTATGATGTATTATTTTGGATGGTAGGGCAAGAGTGTATGAAAAAAAAAAAAAAAAAAAAAAAAAAAAATCGAAAAATCAAGAAAAATACAAAAAAATGAGAAAAAGAAAAATAGAAAAAACATACGGACTACCATCCCGTTTCATTTTATGTTTATTTTTATGTTTTTGTTATTTTGTTATTTTGTTTCTAGCTTAAGATCGAGTCGAGTCTTGGCTTAGCAACATTGTATAGTACATGTAATTGATCAAGATTTTTAACTCGCCACCAGTAAAATATCCTTTATCCAACCAAACCGTGTTTTCCTTTTCCCTACACCTAACGTTATAACCCATGAAAAAGCCCTCTTTGATAGTTTATCTTAGGTGCTTACGCCTAGTGGAGGAGGTTTTCGATCCTTTCCCAAGCCTATGGTAATCTATTTGCTATGACAGGTAGTGAGAGATATTATCCGTTTTCATTTATGAAATTTATTTTGATGACACTTGAGAGATGTGAGTATCTAAACACTACTTGTGAGGTGCTAGTATGTAATCTCTGTGCTTATTATGATTGAAGTGGAACGATTATTTGTTGTAATTACTTTTATGTTTGCATTAAATGACCCCTAACTTGTATTTTGATTAGAATAAAAGCGCATTTGCTTGAGGAGAAGCAAATCTCAAGTGTAAGGGTATTTGATGAAGCGAAAAGTGTACCGCTTTTAAGGGGTCATTTAAGCCCTAAATCGTATTTATTTGATCAAATATTGCCCTAAATCGTTCCTTTTGTCATTTTAGGTACTTTTGAGGAGAAATCTGGAAAAGGAGGCATTTTGGACGTTTTTGGAGCATAAAAGTGAAGAAAACGACAAAGTCTCAAAAATCAGCTGAAAGTTACCTTTGACGGCGTCACAATTAACTCTGGACGGCGTCATGCTTTGGCAAGAAAAAGTGGACATGAAATTTACTCATGATAAGCCAGTGAAAATAGCATGTGAATTCTGACGGCGTCACGCTTTAACTTGATCAAGGGCGTCACGGCTTAAATCAAAAGGGGACGGCGTCACGTTCACGAGCTGACGGCGTCAAGCCTTGATAAGCCAGAATGGATTTTGGAAGAGCTAAAGAGGGACGGCGTCAAGAAGGTCATCCGGGAACCCTAGAAGCGGCGAGGTGACGGCGTCACACTCCATAAGGTGACGCCGTCAGATGCAAAAGTCTATATATAGTTTTCTAATTTTTTGTCATTAAGAGAGAGCTTAGTGTGTGGAATTTTGGGAGAAAACCCTAAGACGAATTCAGCCTCTTTTTCAAGGCTTTTTGCCTTGAGATCTTCCATGTTACATTGAAGATAAGTTATCAATTATCATTCAATATGTCTATGTGTTGTTTGATTTTATCTTATTCTTGTCTTTTGATTAACATGTTAGGCTAAATTTATCTTGTGTTTGCTTAGATCTAATGAAACCTAGCTATTGATTATTGGTTATTAGTGTGTTGTTAGTTGTATTGGATGATTGTTTATCTATGTTAGGCTTAAGAAAACTGGCTAACTTCCTATTCGGTAACTTGCTTGAACGTCTTAAGAAACATGAACCAAATGCGTACTAAAGGTTTTTATGGTTGTATTTAATGCACAAGCGAATTCTAGTGATCCCATGTTAGGAGCTTCCTAGCCGGCTCGACATAGGAGTGAAGTAGGAGCTTGTAGAGTTGGGGAAGTAAGTACGCCACCCCACGAATGGTATTAAGGAATACACCCGTCATCCACGCGACTAATACACACTAATTAACCGGTAAAAGATAGTTAGGGAGTAAGGAAATCTAAGTAAACACATTTCTCTACACATAAGTTTCTCACCACACTTTTCATTTTTGTTATTTTATTTTATTTGCATTCGTAGTAATTTGGGTTAGTTGACTAGCAACTAATTCCGCCCACTCCTTCAAAACCGAGATTTTACTTGCTTTCATAAAAAATATAAAAACATAAAAAAAGAATCTTCCTCAACCCTTAGACCTATTAGAGTAGCTTTTCATACCTAACGAACACTATTCCCTGTGGAGAACGATCAATCCCCCGTACTTACCACTACACTATACTACATCGGTCAGGTACACTGCCTGGTGGGGTTGTAAGCCTCTTGAGATCCCTCGAGAGGTAAAACCTGTTGTAAGGTTACAAAACCACGCATCACAAGCTCAACTAAAACCAATCCAAGAGATCATGTCAAACCAATCACCACTACTGAAGAAATTTTGCCTTGTGTGCCTTTTCCTGAAAGACTATTGGATGCTACTGATGCTGAAAAGCCTAAATTCTTCTTTAAATCTTCAATCAGTTTAAGAAGATTGCTAAAGGAAAAGTCAAGGATTGAAGTAGAGATCAAGGCTACTATAAAAGAAGAGTACTCTACAACCGATCACAACGCCTTGCCTCACAAGGAGAAAGACCCAGGGAGTTTTACTTTGCCTTGTAACATAAATGATGAGTCTTTAAATAAAGCTTTAGCTGACTTAGGAGTCAGTGTTAGTGTCATGCCTTATATGACATTCACTACCTTTGTCTTAGGAATATTAGCCCCCACTAAGCTACTTATTGAATTGGCTAATAAAACTGTGAAATGTCCCGAGGGTATTGCTAAAAATGTGCTTGTTAGGATTGAGAAATTAGTCTTCCCCTTAGACTTTGTTATATTAGATATGCCTAAGGATATCAAAATTCCATTGATCATTGGAAGACCATTCTTGTCTACTGCTCATGCTAAAATAGATGTCTTGAAAAGAAAAATATCTCTAAGAGTGGGGGATGACAAATTAGTCTATAAGTGTGATAATCCTATTAAGAGCATTATTAGAAGTGTTTATGTGCTAGGATTAAGAGAGCAAATGGACCTCGACCTAGAAGCTAGGCTAATGGGCGAGACCTTAGTCCAAAATAGATCACTTGACCCTAGTGATGGAGATTATATTGAATTAAATGACCTTAATACACCATTAGAGCTCAATGATCAATTTATGGAGGATCCAGAACCTGAAATTGAAGATGGAGAAATTGTGGGTATTCCTAGGATTAATGTTATTAATACTCGTAACAATGATGAGATTGGGGAATATCCTAGATTTTGTGATTATGGTAGAAGGATCCATGTCGATTGCGCTTATAATTTACAATTTCCATGCATGATAGGTTACAAACATGTAGATGCTAATTTCTTCCCTATTTTGCCAATTAATGTGTTGTCTAAAGATTTTTACAATTCCATTATGAAACAAAAGATTGAATATAGAGGAAGGAACGTAGTTGGAGCTTTTATGAATGTGCCTGTTTTTGTTGGAAATTTTGCAATTGTTACAGATTTTACTGTGGTGGAAGATATGGATGCTTATCATGACAAAGAAATGGGTGACGTAATTGTTGGAAAACCATTTTGTAGGGAAGTTAATATTGATGCCAAGAGATTTGAAGGGAAAATTACCTTTCACAATAGAAACGACATAATCACCTATATGATGCCTCATGCTCACCCAAGATTTAAACATGCCGCAAACAAGGTATGCTATAGATTTTCACCATTTCTTTTTGTTGATGAAGTGGATGTACAGAAAGGGATCAAGTATCCATACCAAAAGATGAAAGGATTCTACAAGGGAGTGATGAATTTGGGACCTGAATACGTCCATGATGAGAGAATTGGCAAATGGCTCACACATGGACACATGGGCATCAATGATACAACATAGAAGCTGAAGACGAGTCTAACTTGAAGAATCTAGAATAAAGAAAAGTGCTCACCGGGAGACAACCTGGATTTATCTTCACTATTTTCTGTTATCGAGTCTATCAGACCTGCAAATCGATGTGGCGTGTTGATCCTTTGCACACGAGCTTGTATTAGAAACTTTTTGAATACTAAAGAGTATGCGGAATCTACTCTTTAATACTTAGAAGAATGTAAACAATATCAATGAAACAGTAAACTTTGTATGATCAATGATATCACAAAAACGCTCCAATATTATTATATCAATAATACTAGTACTCTGTGTAGTACTAGGGTTTACAACCTTGAAGTTATATTAAAAAGACGTATAAAAAATCATAACCTAGGACCTCCTTTTATACACTAAGGAGTCCTTTACAAGATAACTACAAATCTTCTAAACTAATAAACTTCTATGTATCTTTCTAACTAAATAGAATATACACAGAATAACTCAATACATATCTCTTCACACGTCTTTATCATTTTGACAGTACTATCTTCCTACAGCAGTCTTAAGTTAATACTCTGGCAGTACTAACTTTCCTTCTGGCAGTACTAACTGGTTAGTACTGGCAGTGTTAATCTTGAACAGTCTTAAGTCTTGGCTTGGCAGTACTAAGTATGAATACATTAATTCCCAACAATCCTCCCCTAAACTTGTGATTTACCTCCAAATCATCAAGTTTCTTGAATTAAATCTTTGACTTTGAGAGGATTCTTCCAAACACTTCATCTTCCTGATCTTTCAGCCTGCATAAAAATCTTCCTCAGAAGTTCTCTTGCCATCTTTGTATGCTCATCCACATCAAGTTTTGCAGCCAACATCAATGTAAGTGTTCCCCTTGACAGTGGGTAGTCTTTCTCCACCAGCATGTAAATATCTGTTCCAGTTTTGGTAGACACATGACACTACAAAAAAAAGGCTTTCAGAGACTGAATTTCTAGGGACTGATATATCAGTCGCTGATACATAGCATCGGTAAGTGAAACATCAGTTATTGATACTTTTAAGGACTGACCTTTTATTGACTGATTGCGGCGACTAAAAATCAGTCCTCGATTCAGTGACCCCATATCTGAGACTAAATTTCAGTTACTAATATGCCTGTACGGGAAAAAAATTGGAGGCAAATTTGTTAGTGACTGAATAAGGGTGACAATTCAGTCCCTAGTACATGTACATCATATCTAAGACTAAATTTCAGTTACAAATATATTTGCGCAATAAAAAATTTTGGCAGAAAATTTGTTAGTGACTGAATTATAGTCACAGTTCGGTCCCTAATACATGGAGATCATAGCTAAGACTAAGTTTCAGTTACAAATATGTCTACACAATAAAAAGGTTTGGAGGGAAATTTTTTAGTGACTGAATTTCAGTCACAACTGCGTCCCTATTACATGGACATCATACCTAAGACTAAAATTCAGTTACAAATATGTTTGCGCAATAAAAAAATGTTTGGAGGGAAATTTGTTAGTGACTGAATTTGAATCACAACTCAGTCCCTAATACATGGACATCATAGCTAAGACTAAAATGTATAAAAATAGATTAAAACGGACTAAAACGTTTAAAAACGGACGAAAACTTATAAAAACGGACGAAAACGTTTAAAATCAGACGAAAACGTATCAAAACGGACGAAAACGTATAAAAATGGACGTAAACGTAAAAAAAGGATGAAAACGTATAAAAACGTTAAAATATAACAGACAAAAACTGATGAAAACATAAAAATATGGATGAAATCGTATACAAACGGATGAAAACATATAAAAACGTAAAAAAATGGACTAAAATGGATGAAAACGTAAAAAAACGGACGAAAACGTAAAAAACGGACAAAAACGTATAAAACGTAAAAAAGGGACGAAAATGTATAAAAACGGACAAAAACATAAAAAACGGATGAAAACGTATAAAAACGGACAAAAACAGATAAAAACTAACAAAAACTGACAAAAATAGATTACCGACAGAATATACGGTTCTATATATTGTAATGTACTACACTTGTTTTTAAGACCTACATATATTTGTATCGTTGTTAGTAATTGTAAGTTTGTATATAAACCTATTTATGGATTGCTATTTTTGTGTAACACTTAGGGGTTCACGCACTAAACCTCGGTGTAACACTTAGGGGTTCACACACGGACCTGTTAACACGACACGACACGACCTGTTTTTAACAGGTTTCGTGTCAGGTCTTAACAGGTTCGTGTCTTAATAGGTCCGGACATGTTAAGAACTAATGAAATTAACTTAATAGGTAACCCTAACCGTAACATAATTTGTCCGCCCCCATCCTTACCTCTTACCTCTCTCACCATCTCTCAAAATCAAATTAAATCTGATCATCACAAGGCACAAGCACAAGAACAATATCAAATCGATCCACAATCCTTAATCGATCCACAAGGCTTGCTTCTGGTAATTAACATCACCCACTTCACCAACCTTTGTCACCTTTATTTTGTTTATACATACAGATATGATGTTGGATCATATATTTTATACGTAGATACTTATTGAAATTAATGGATCTCTGTTATTTGATATGTTTTTAGATTTTTTTTAATGAATCCTCATTTGTGTTGATTTTATAATGTTTATATAATCTACTCCTGTTTAGTTTATATGTAATCGATTTATATGTAAAATATATTTGTTATGGTGGAACCATTCTCGATCTACCACAATAAGCATATTTGTTAACTTTATATTGTTTATCAGGTTGTTTTTTAATAGAACTTGATAGTGTATTTCTATTGCTTATTTTGTTTTCTTTGTGTACAGAGAGCTCAAGATTTAGCAAATGTAACTTCTTATAGTAGATTCTAATGCATTGTCCCATTTAAGATGTAAACCTTATTTCATTTATTTTGTTATTATTATTAGCTATGTTTAGTTAAAGGATCAAAGTTCTATATTTTTTCGTGTTACTTAATAGTCATCTTGCTTACTCCAGGTTGTTTGTGATATTTACAGGTAGTGCTAAAGGAAAATCTAGTTCTTACCTTATTTAGGGATGAGGTAAACTCTATAGAATATATATGATGTTGTCAATTTAAAATGTTGTTGAGAAAATTAATCATTTTCGTTCCAAATGATACAAATAAATGCACACGGTGTTTGACCCAAATGTTTATCAGTCGTGCAGTTGTCTTGTTATTTATTTGTCAGAGGCTCATTAACATCTTTGTACAGTTGTCTTGTTATTTATTTGTCAAATTAGTGCACATAGTTTTTACTCATTTATTCCTTACATGCCATTTCTGTAACTTGTTCGGTTTTTTCAATGTGTGTAGGTCACATAAACAATCAGTATAATACTTGCTTTTGGATGCTTGTCAAGTCAGGCAAAACCTCAAGGGAAGCTCAAAGCAAGTTAAAGGTCCCAACTTTCTCTTGTATTTCCTATGTATTTACATAGAACTTTTTTTAAAACATATAATAAGTCTGAAATTACGTCCACCTACAAATTTGCACCTTACATTCTTTCATGGATGGGCTGAAAGTTTCTCAATCTCTCTTTGTATCTGAGTACTGTAAATACTGTTTTTTAATGAGAATGTTTGTTATGCAGGGGACTCGAACACAGGAGAAGAATCAGATACTGAGTTATTCGGTATCGATTACAGTATGTTGCCCATCATGTTCCGCAATACCTAGTTGGTAAGTTGGGAGGGTTGTTGGAATTTAGTTTTGATGAAAATGTGACTTGATAGCTTGATGAAATAGCTGCGAACTTGAGCACTGCAAGGATTTTTTTTTCCTTTCTATCATCTGTGGGTAACAATGTTTTCTTCATACATGATGGTCTTATGCTAAACTGTTGTTTCTCATGACAGGCTTTTGATGCTATCGCTGAGTTGGATACATTAGGTGAGGACTCGTACAACCTCACTTTGTGACAACCTCACCCAAAGTGTGGACATCTGATATCGCGGTTCGTCACTCTCACTCACCCAAAGTGTTGTATACCCTTGATAGACTGCATATTAGGGACTCTTGTGGACAAAAAGTACTATGACATCTATCATTAATAAGTTTTCTTTTGACTAGCTGTTTCCTTGTTTTATATGAATCTGATTATATTTGCCTATAAAGACATAAACTTGTAGTTGTAATCAGTTTTTTATAACCACTAAACTCAATTTGAATAATTTGTGATTGATTCAGGGGTAGATTCAGAGGATTCTAATGATCCAGCCATACAAAGGTAACTAGCTTAAAACTACTTGATGCATTCTCTCTTAGCATAAAAAAATATGCAATTTCTAAGTACTGGTCGAGCAGCTGTTAATAGAGGGGTGGACGAGTTGGGTAAGGGGTCAAAATGGTTCGGGTTGAAATATGCAATTTCTAAGTACTGGTCGAGCAGGGCTGGGCTGAGTTGGTTGACCCATTAACTCTCTTATGTCAAGTACTTGATTTCATTTATGCATATTGGAACTTGATTATGATTAAGAAAATTCTATACTATTACTATGATTATCTTAATTATCGAATAAAACACGTTAGGATGTTGTAATGTAGTGCTTAACCTGTCTCAAAACTTGTTATAAAAGGAAATAAACAAATGTTCTTACAGTTTCTCCATAATAATATGTGACGACACGGTATATGTGGCTTTTCACTTTTCAGATTTGAAGAATTGAAGTCGAGGATACGGGATTATGGGTGAAGACTGAAGAGTGAAAGACATTATAATTGTTTACTTTTGTTTCGTTATGTATTAGTTATAAGGATTTATTAAAGAATTTTTGTTTCGTTATGTATTAGTTAAAAATATTATTAGGAACTCTCCTTAACATGTCCTTAACATGTTCTTAACACTTAACAGGTCCTTAACAGGTCGTTAACATGTTCCCTTGTGTTTTTTTGGTATAAATTTAGTATTTTTGTGACTAACAATCAGTCTTTAAAGCCTTTCATCGGAGACTAATTAGTTTTTAAATCCTATTATTAGAGACTGATTTGGTACGGTAATCTACAAAACAACGAAACGTATTAGGGACTATAAACAATGTTTATGGACTAATTTTCAGTCCCTAAATCCATGTGTTAGTAACTGATCAAACATGGTATTGGCGACTGACTTTTCAGTCGCCGATAATATGCATTGGGGACTGAAATAACATGATACCAACCCATAGAAATAAGGACTGACTTTTTTATTTTGGTGACTGATCTCTGGTCCTCGTTGGTTCGATACAACAAGGACTGAATTTCAGTTGATAACGTCACTTTCCGTAACTAAGCTTCTATCACTGATTAGTGACTAGCAAAATCAGTCCTTGATAGACCATCTGTAACTGATCATGGTGTATCGGAGACTGATTTTTCAGTCTCTGAAAGCCTTTTTTTTTTGTAGTGTGATGAACTGCACATGAGTTGTACAAAGTTTATTTTAAACCTTGATTACCATCCTGAAACAACCACATCTCATCATCTTCATCTGGCTCAAAAATTCTCTTCAACTCTACCCATAACATCCTATTTTATCATCTGTAGGCTCAGTTAAGCTGAATCTTTCTTTGACTAACTCCCATAGCTTTACTAGATCTTCTCTGTCAAATGCTTTGAGCATATCATCAAAGTGTTGATACACTTCCATGTGATTACCAACCCTGATGATCTTCCAACTCTTAATCAGTCCATCATCTTGAATCTCCCAATCTATAATAGGATACTTGGTCTGTAGAGCGTCAACATTCATTCCTTCCTCTTGAACAATGATCATCATCTGTTGTAACCTTTCTTTAGTCAAATCTTCTTCCTGCTCTTCTACTGTAGGTAAGTCTTCACTGACTTTTTGTTTCTTTGAAGACTCTGATTCCAAGGATATTCCTGCTCTCTTAACTCTTCTGCTCTCTTCTTCAGTTTCCATAGGAATAAAATCTTGAACCTTCTTGTAAACCTTACTGTACAATTCTTCAATCTCTTCATATGATCAGCCAACAAGTTGACTAGTAGTCCAGTGATCTTTATTCTTCAAATAGGCAATCATATACTTTAATTTTTCTACTCTTGTTGGTGGTTTACACTTTCTTGCTTCAGCTTTCTTTGCATTCTGACTCTTCCTAATCACCTCCAGTAGCTCTTGAAGTGCATTCTCTTTTCCTTCTTCATTGATACTTGCCCTTTACTGTTCACAAATCCTCTTAGCTAAAAGTTCATCAGCCTTTTCTTGTGCTAATCTCTCTGCTTCTTCAGCTTCAGCTATTTCTCTTGCAAGCCTTTGTTCTTCCGTAAATTTTGCAATCTTTAGTTCTTCCAGAGCTTTTGCTTGTTCTTCCTCATGTACCCTTTGAGCCATTTCCTGATCAAGACTTATCTAAACTTGAACTCTCTCCTTGACCTTTCTTGGTTGCTCAGACTCTTGCATAATACCTTTTCCTTTATCCTTTTCTGCACTTCTTCTTATGTAAACAGAAGCGGTACTGGTAGCACTAACAAATGCACCAGGAGTACTAACTGATTCTACAGTACTAACCTCTTCTTGAACTGGTTCATACCTCCCCAGAGTTTTAGCATCATCTTGTACCAATGTGATGTTTGGGTCTTGATCAATTTCATCAATTTCCTCCCCTGTTTGGAAGGATCCTTCAAATCATCTTCATCATCAGATTCCACTATGTTTGCCTTCCTTTTAGCTTGGCTGGACTTGACTTTTTGCTCTAACTTCTTCACCTTTTTGATCAGTTTTGTATAAGCAGCACCATATATCTGCTTTGTCTGCTTTAATTTCAGCTCCAAGCTAGTTACTCTGTCTGACAATTTGGTACATAAAGCCATCAATTCATTATGTTTCAGACTGCCCTCATCACTTCCAAGTATGTTAACTCTTGGGAGAGGTGAATCATAGGGTGTGTTAGGCAAAGTCTCAAACCCAGTTTGAGTATCCATACCCCCTATAGTTTCTGGTTGGCTGGGACCACTACCTGAGCTAGTTCCAGAGGAACTTGACTCATTGAGTGTTGCCATGGGTTGGGTCTTACTTATGTTACCACTGGCCTGTCCAGCTTCTAAGCCAGAGACAGTAGTGGCAGCCCTCACTATTCTGTCAGAGACAGCCTCATCTGCTACATTGGTATAAGTAGGAGATCTTGGCTAAGGAACCACGGATTCCTGTCTGATTCTCCTCCTATAGGTTTGTGAAATTGGAGGTTGAGAGGTAGATGGAGCACTGGTGGGTGTGTGATGGGACTCAAGAATGTTTTGGTTTTGAACAAGCATTGCTGAAAAAAATGGAACTTCTACCCCATTATAACCCTTAGAAAGCATCTTCATATTACTAAAATGTTTTTGAGTAAGGGTAGGAGCTTTATAAAAACTTTTGTGAGATAGAAGCAGATTCTTGTTTTTGTTCAAAAACAGTTGAATAAATCTTGGATACATTAAAAATTTGTATTTACTATCCAAGTTTTTCACCATACCATCAAAAATCAATTTGGAAAAGTTAAACTTCCTATTTGTGGCCAAGCAAATAATAGCAGTTGCTATATTGCTACTAAATTGTTCCCAAGAAGTTTTCTTTGGACTTAAACAATGTAAGATGGTATGAATGAGAAATCTCTATTGAGGGGAAAAGTGTCCTTTTTGAAAAGTTAATTTGTTAGAAGTTGACACATGCCCCATCAAGGAAAGGTTTTCAAAAATTTCAGTATTTGGCAAAGAACTAATACCATCATCATCTGCTAGTTTGAGATGCCTCATAATATATGACGCAGTAATAGTCATGACTTTGCCATCAACTGTTGCAGTTAACTCTTGTTCTCCATTATCAAGTGTTCTAACATTAGCAGTCTGCCAAAACTATTTGATTAGAGAAACATAAATAGTAGGATTTTCTACAAGAGCATACCTTATGTGACTGGCATTGAGAAAATCCACTATCTGGTGAAATCCTTGACTTCCCTCTGGTGTCTGCAAGTAGGCGACCATGTTGTGTTTATCACAAAATTCCAAATTCGCCATTAAGATTGATAAAAGTTTGATTAGAGTTCTGGGTTATGATCGTTTATGAGAGTATGTGTGTTTGGCAAAAGCAATTGAGATTATATAGATAGCACTTAGGGTTTCGAATGGACCGACTTAAGAAATCCTTTCTCTAGCTTGAAGAAATCTTATAAATTAAAGAAAGATTATGAATTTTCCAATTAAAGAAACCTATTAGCGAAGTAATTGACAAAAATATCTCAACGGCTATAATTAAAAAACGGTTATTCCCAAACAGCACTAACGGTTACCCAGCAGTACTAATTTTAGCCAACAGTACAAACTTTTGCCTAGCAGTACAAACTTTTATAAAAACATTTTCTCAGCATTATTAACCCATTTTCCTTTTAAAACAATACTGCACTCATACTTTTTGAAGGGATTAAGTGTAAAGGAAGACACTTAATCAATTGGGTTGCATTTAACCTTTGGTTGTGTGAGAACTAATGATTTCAGTATAAATACTGCATGTGATAAGATAGACTCATTAAAAGAGCCTTCTTGATAGGTTTTTCAGCTCGTGGCAGGTGTTACCTCTAACACAAATGTATTAGATTTACTTTTGCTAGCTGTTCTCTAAACCAGATGTCCATAGACGAACACACTATCTTAATGATAGAATGGTAAAAAGTGAATTAGATTAGTTACTATCTGACTAACTAAAAACCATCAATTCGTGTTCAGTATAGCATATTCCCAGATGCTTCATTAGGCTCACTGGCAAACATAGGTTGATTTCAAGAAAAAGATTTTAAAGAACCTCCCAACTCAGGTGTTAACCCTTGTCAAGTGATCCCTAAATCCTCTCTATCATTAATCAGTTGCACCATCATTTAGAAACAGCATTCCATCAAGCAATTCACCACTTTTGCTTTTCATCATGAATCTTACACAACATCAATTCCAATCATACTGCTTTGCTTATCCGGCAAATGTTTGTCCAAAACCAAGAAAACACAATCCAAAGCATTTTCTTCATAACAGTATTAAGTATGACTAACAGTTTAACCCAATAGTATTAATTTGCACCAGCAGTATTAACATCTAACAATACTAATCCTTTACAATACATCACAAAGACACAAAGAGATTAAAACTTTATGGATTTAGCATTCCAATACTTGCAACCAAGTACTGAAATCTTCCAACATCAAGACCTTTGGTAAGTAAATCTGCAAAATTGTTATCTGTGTGTATTTGAACAACTTGAATTAACTTTTTATCATTGCAGTCTCTTATAAAATGATATCTAATCTCTATGTGTTTTGTTTTAGAGTGTAAAACTGGATTCTTAATAATACATATAGTACTGTTATTGTCAATATAAATCATGATGTGCATAAAATTATACCCATAATCTAGCATTTGATTCTGAATCCAGAGTACTTGTCCACATCAACTAGTAGCAGCCACATATTCAGCTTCAGTTGTAGAATTGGCAACTACAGTTTGCTTCTTACACTGCCATGATATCAACATGCATCCTAGGAACTGACAACCTCCTATTGTTGACATCCTATCTAAGCTTGCTCCAGCAAAGTCACTATCACTATATGCTACCAGATCAAAGGGAGAATCTCTAGGATACCAAAGGCCTAATTTAGGTTGGCCTTTTAGGCACCTAAAAATCCTTTTCACAGCATGTAAGTGTGAAACTTTAGGTGTAACTTGGAATCTGGCACATGCACATACTGCAAACATAATGTCTAGTCTAGATGATGAGATACATCAATGAACCAATCATTAACCTGTAGAGATGAACATCAACATCATCACCATCTAAGTCCTTGAGCAAAGGCTTGTCTGGATCCATTGGGGTGCTAGTTGTCTTGACATCAGTATACCCAAATTTCCTCAAAATGTCAGCTACATATTTATCCTGACTGATAAATATCCCATCTTCTTTCTGCTTTACTTGCAACCCTAAGAAGAAAGTGAGTTCTCCCATAGAACTCATCTGAAACTTATCATGCATCAGTTTCTCAAACTCAGAACACATCTCCTTCTTTGTAGAGCCAAAGATAATGTCATCAACATAGACCTGACAAGCAAAATATCCCCTTTTTGCTTCTTGATAAACAATGTCTGATCTATCTTTCCTCTGTGAAACCTATTTTCCAATAAATACTTGGCCAAGGTTTCATACCAGCCTCCTGGAGCTTGATGCAAACCATAAAGTGCTTTCACCACCTTGTAGACTTTGTCTGGATAGTCAGGATCTTCAAACCCTGGAGGTTGAGAAACATATACCTCTTCTTCAATTGTACCATAAAGGAAATCACTCTTCACATCCATCTGATACACCATGAATCCCATAAAGGAAGCATAAGCTAAGAACATCCTTATTGCCTCAATGCTTGCTATAGGGACAAAAACTTTATCATAGTCTATGCCTTCTGCTTGAGTATAACCCTGTGCAACCAGCCTTGCTTTGTTCCTGATCACTATGCCTCTCTCATCTTTCTTGTTCCTAAAATCTCATTTTGTACCAATAGGCCATTTACCCTTAGGCAAATCCACTAGAACCCAAACCTTTTGTAGCTTAAACTGTAAAAGCTCTTCCTGCATTGCTTCTAGCCAGGATGGATCACTTAGAGCTTTGGCAATTCTTTTGGGTTCTTCCTGAGATAGGAAACAAGCAAACAAACAAGTATGAAGGTCTTCATGAGTTTTCCCTTCATAAATAGCACTAAGAAAACCTTGTTCATTTGTAGCCTTTGTCATTCTCCTTGTCTTTACACCAGACTGCACATCACCAATCACATTATCAAGTGAATGATCTTTATGGATTCTTGTATTTGGTGTTGAAGGAGCTAGATATGTGGTAGGAATGTTGTTCATATCCACTTCATCACAAAGAAATCAGCAGTTAGCTTCAAGTGGAGCAGTAGTAACTGATGGACTAGTAGTACTAATATTTGGCTCAGCAGTATTAACATTTGGAGTACTGCTTTCAGGCCTCTCTTGATCATCAATTCCACTTTCTTTATTGATACCTTCATCATCCTCTTTTCTAGCATCACTAGAAGGTTGTGGTTCATTATTGCTAACATTCTTTGAAGTTGAATTAAACATTGAACAATCTTTCCACAGTGGCATCACAAGGTAGTCTTGGCTAGACCCTGTCTCAATGCTAGATTGACCTACAGCAATACCATCTACTGAACCTACAAAATCATTAGAGTTTGTACTTGCAACAACTGGTACATAATTCATTGATTCTGCTAGAACATCAATATCAAGCAGCCACTTAGGTCCATCTCCTGCAACACTAGGCTTATTCTCCAAGAACTTAACATGTAATTTTTCTTCTACCTTTCTAGTTCTAATGTTGTATACTCTAAAAGCCTTACTATTCATAGAGTACCCAAAAAAGAACCCTTCATCAGACTTTCCATCAAACTTGCCCAAATGATATAAGGTATTAAGGATGGTAACATGACATCCAAATGGTCCCATAAAGCTTAAAGCAGGTGTTTTGCGAATAAACTAAATGTCAATCATCAAGTGGATTTACTTATCGTTGATTGTATTCTTATTCACTCGTTCAATCAAAAAGGGCAGTTGAGCTCTAGTACCAATTGTAGGATCGATTCATATGTTGATTGTGTGGGATTTGGTAGGTCTTGGGTTATGGAAGAACATATTCTTCATGGTTAGAGTTAGAGAGAGAGAGAGAGAGAGATAGTAGAGTGGGAAGTTTCTAGTGAGAGAAAAACACCTTCTGGTGTGTGTATTGTGAAACAACCAAATGCTAATATAACTAAACTATTATTACGATAACTAAACTAATATTAATAATCCTACGAGCTACTTAATGCTAATAGATACTTGGGGTGACCGAGTCTTTCACATGAATATTTATATTCCTAACATGTTCTACTCTAAATAGTTCGTAAGGAGTCTTGTTATGAGGCTTCACTACTAAAACCCTATTCTGCACATATCAAGCAGTATTAACTGCTTCAGCCCAAAATGTAGTAGGTAACTTAGAGTCAGCTAACATGGTTCTAGCAGCCTCAATCAGTGTTCTATTTCTCATTTCAGCAACACCATTCTGCTGAGGAGTTCTAGCTACATTAAATTCCCTCTTAATACATTTCTTTTCACAAAACTCATTCATAATTCTATTCTTGAACTCTGTTCCATTGTCACACCTGATTATTTTTACTTTCTTATCAACTAGATTTTCTATCTCAGTAATAAAGCTCTTAAGAATGCCACTAGTTTCATCCTTAGTTGCTAAAAAGAAAACCCAAGTAAATCTGCTATAATCATCAGTGACAACAAGACAATATTTCTTATTCATTAAGCTACTCACAAAAGTTGGACCAAACAAGTCCATATGCAACATGAATAAAGGATGAGTAATAGAGTTCTGAATCTTGGTCTTACAAGAGGCTTTGTGTTGCTTCCCCTTAAGACAAGCAACACAAGTTTGGTCATTTTTAAAACGTTTTAACGGAAAACCTCTTACAAGATTATCCTTACCAATTTTATTAATGGTTTTAAAATTTACATGACCAAGCCTCCTATGTCATAGCATTGATTCATCCAATGTGGCCTTTGCAACAAGACAAGTTAAACTCTCTTTAGGAACAATATTCCTCATATCAACACTGTACATGTTGTTCTTTCTAGGAACTTTAAGTAAAACCTGACTCTCATCAGCTAACTTAAAGTCAGGAGACAGAACAAAACATTCAGTGTCAGTAAAAAGAACAATGTTCTTTTTCCCACACATCTGTGAGACACTAAAAAGGTTAAACTTTAACTCTTGGACAAAGTACACATCTTCAAAATCAAGCTTACTAGTCTTAATTGTTCCTTTACTAGTAATTCTTCCCCTGGCTCCTCCCCCAAAGGCAATATATCCTCCATCAAATTCTTTGAAATCTGAGAGATAGGACATGTTCCCTGTCATGTGCCTGAAGCATCCACTGTCAACATATCCCTGATCTTCTTGTTGTGAATGACCCTACACATAAAAATAAGGAAATTAGTTTCCTTTGGGGACCCAAGCCATTACTGAATTGGATCTGCCTCGTGCATCAATATAATTATGTTTCTTCAAAGTAATTGATGCACTATCAAGTTTGTTGGGAATTATATTTGAGTTGATAAATACAAAACATATGAAAGATGAAGGACTTAAAAGACAATGGAGAATTCTACAAAAAGATGGAGATTACAGAAGATCTTTTATATGTTAGGAATATTTTATTGTAGTTATCCTTTGTAACCCTAATATCTCTATTATATAAAGAGACATAGGGGATGTTAATTTATGGGTGTCAAGATGTAACATCAGTAAAACGTGTGTGTGTCTGTCTAGGGCATAGGTCTTGTAAACGCCTATAATTGGTTTGTGTTTGTTTAAGCCTCAAGGTCAAATCCTTGATCCCTGTTACAAGATGTGTAACACGTACTATACTTGATCACATAGTATTGGGGCTTATTAGTTTGTATATTGTAAAGATGATGAAGAGAAACCTTGTTCAATAACAATGATGTTTTATTTATTCCGCTGTGCATCATGTTTATCTTTGTTATGGTTATCCCTAGATAAGATCTAATCAATCTGAGCTTACAAACGATTTATCAAGAATGTTACTTGTCCTTATTTTGCTTAGTATGCTTAAATTTAAAATTTTTATAGCATGTTTTTGTTAAATCTAAGTTGCATGACCGCACACATAACCCTAAATCTAAGTTGCATGACCGCACACATAGCTCTTAATATTAAGGTGTTAATTTTTGAAAACTGTTGTAGAGAAGTTCAAGTTTTTCGAATTTTTAGGGTTTTTAGGCTTCGAATTAATTGTTTTTAGGGTTTCTATATGAAAGTCGAATAGGGTTTATTTGATAACCCTAAATATTGATCGATATTTCTGGTATGTTGCTGCTATATGTGGTTTACTGGGTTTACATTTGCGATCATGGAGCATAAAACAGGTTAGTGACACTCAAAAGTGTCACTAAAGACTAAAAAGTGTTGGTGGTTATTTTGATCATGGGTCAGTGGTTATTGAATATTATTATTGGTTGTGCTATAACATGGGTTGACGTATCACCTTTAGCTGCTAATAAACAAAAACCCTATGCAATTATCTCTGGTGACAAATAGTGTATAATTAATTTTTTCATTAACTGCTGGGATCAGACATTGGTGGTACATGCGAGTAAGGGTTTTACATTGATGCGTGGTTTTGCGACCTTATAACAGGTTTTACCTCTCGAGGGATCTCAAGAGGCTTCCAATCCCCACCAGGCAGTGTACCTGACCGATGTAGTATAGTGAAGTGGCAAGTACCGGGGGATTGATCGTTCTCTAGGGGAATAGTGTCGTCAGGATTGAAAAACTACTCTAATAGGTCTAACGGTGAGGGAAGATTCTTTTTGTATTTTTATATTTTTTTTGAAAGCAAGTAAAATCTCGGGTTTGAAGGAGTGGGCGGAATTAGTTGCTAGTCAACTAACCCAAATAACTACAATTGCAAATAAAATAAAATAACTGAAAATGAAAAGGTTGTGAAACTTATATGGAGAGAAATGTGTTTACTTAGATTTCCTTACTCCCTAACTATCTTTTACCGGTTGATTAGTGTGTATTAATTGCGTGGATGACGGGTGTATTCCTTAATACCAATCGTGGGGTGGCGTACGTACTTCCCCAACTCTACAAGCTCCTACTTCACTCCTATGTCGAGCCGGCTAAGAAGCTCCTAACATGGGATCACTAGAATTCGCTCATGCATTAAATACAACCATAAAAACCTTAGTACGCATTGGTTCATGTTTCTTAAGACGTTCAAGCAAGTTACCGTATAGGAAGTTAGCCAGTTTTCTTAAGCCTAACATCGATAAACAATCATCCAATACAATTAATAACACATTAACAACCGATAATCAATAGTTAGGTTTCATTAGATCTAAGCAAACACAAGATAAATCTAGCCTAGCATGTTAATCAAAAGACAAGAACAAGATATAATCAAACAACACATAGACATATTGATTGATTAAATGAATACTTATCTTCAATTAAACATGGAAGATCCAAGGGTATAAAAACCCTTAAAAATGGCAGAAATTCGTCTTAGGGTTTCTCCTCACAAAGTTGCACACCAATGACAAAAATTTGCAAAACTATATATAGAACTTAGTGGCTGACGGCGTCACGTTATGGATCTTGACGCCGTCACCTCGCTGTGTCTAGGGTTCCCGGATGGTCTTCCTGACGCCGTCAATCTTTAATCCTCCAAAATCCTCCCTGGCTTATCAAGGCTTGACGCCGTCAGAATAGGGCTTGACGCCGTCTCTCTTTAGCTTAAACCGTGATGGCCTTGATCACCTTAAAGGGTGACGCCTTCAGACTTTCCATTGCAAAACTCTCTGGCGCGTCACGTGTATTTTTCATATCCACCTCTTTTGCCAAGCCATGACGCCGTCAAGAGCAATACTTGACGCCGTCAAGTGTACTTTTCCAGCAACTTTGAAGACTTTGTCGTTTTCTTCACTTTTATGCTCCAAAAACGTCCAAAATGCTTCCTTTTCCAGATTTCTTCTCCAAAGTACCTAAAATGACAAAAGGAAAGATTTAGGGCAATATTTGATCAAATAAATACGATTTAGGGCTTAAATGACCCCCCTAAAAGCGGTACACTTTTCGCTTCATCAAATACCCTTACACTTGAGATTTGCTTGTCCTCAAGCAAATGCGCTTTTATTCTAATCAAAATACAAGTTAGGGGTCATTTAACGCTAATATAAAAGTAATTACAATAAATAGTCATTCCACTTTAATCATAATAAGCACGGAGATTACAAACTAGCACCTCACAAGTAGTGTTTAGATACTCACATCTCTCAGGTGTCATCAAAATAAATCTCATAAATGAAAACGGATAATATCTCTCACTACCTGTCATAGCAAATAGATTACCATAGGCTTGGGAAAGGATCGAAAACCTTCTCCACTAGGCGTAAGCACCTAAGATAAACTATCAAAGAGGGCTTTTACATGGGTTATAACGTGAGGTGTAGGGATATGATAAACACAGATTTGTTGGATAAGGGATATTTTACTGGTGGCGAGTTAAAGATCTTGATTAATTACATGTACAATATGGCGTTGCTCAGCCAAGACTAGACTCGACTTAAGCTAAAAACAAAATAACAAAAACATAAAATAAACATAAAATGAAACGGGATGGTAGTCCGTATGTTTTTTCTACTTTTCTTTTTCTCATTTTTTTGTATTTTTCTTGATTTTTTTTTCTTCATACACTCTTGCCCTACCATCCAAAATAATACATCATAGGGGCGTTGCATTCCCCTTACACTTGAACTTTTACATAACTTTACAAATAACTATTCTAATGACTCGAATTAAGATAATCGAAACACTTGGAGTACTTTTAAAATATTAACGTACATATGGGGGTAATAATGTTCTTCTTCCCCATTACTCCATTACACTAGTACTTTACCCATGAGTCCCAATAGTCCCAAAATAATATGTACAAGGATATGACTCGACTTAGCAACCATGTAATCAATTAGATAATTAACTAAGGGTTTAAACAAATGTTGTCACAATAATGCACTAAAGATGAGTGCATACAAGGTAGGCTAAGGCGATTTGGGTGTACATTTAAGTGGGGTGTAACAAATTTTTCCTTTAAGTAAAATGCTTAAAGTTAGAAACGAAAAGATAGGCTCTGAGGGGTGTACTAGGGGTATCGTGTACTAAAAATGAGTACAACGCAAAGGGTGTGGGAGAATTACTTGACCAATGTAGCCAATGTAATTATAACAAAAACACAGGTGTAAAACAATGGGTTAATCCTAATGCCTCTTATCATGTAGTAAATCTAACTACACGAATGTAGTCTCACTTGTGGCCTCGGAATGGTCCTAACGCAAGTTCTAGAATCTAAGTGCTACCGGCACACACATCATAGCATAAATGCTTTTCCTACCAATTCTAGGGGCGAACCTCACATATTTGGGGTGGAAATTTTTTTTAGTGGTACGGTTTTTTGTGCTAGTCATATAACTCCTATCCGTGAGACGCTCATTAAGATCAAAGTTTCACTCCTATATGTTGTAAAAAAATTTAAATTTGGCACTAAAATTGCCTTAACAGGTATTTCTCTCAGTTTTATTACACATCTACCATTAAACAAACAAAAATCAAGTGCAATTGTATTCTCTAAAGTATCGTACTTTACCCCCTCCTCCTTACACTTAAGATGAACATTGTCCCCAATGTTCAAATAATAAGATGTAAAAGTAAATAAGGTAAAAGAATGAAATCAAATACTCCCCTGATTCGCTCGGTGGATAAAGAGGTAACATGGTTAGATCTTCTTCCAAGGGAATGTAGAAGCTTCAAGATTAAAGCATCGCCAAAAGCTAGATTCCACATACATCTCCTTGTCCAAAATAACCTGTTAAACCTGAGAAAACAAACACGAAAACCTGCATAACATCGGCGGGATAAATCTATATAAGGATATAATGCTTGTGGAATGATTATTTTGCAGATTCCTGGAGTTTATAAGTTAGAGATTTAATAAAAACTTTTTATGATTCCGGTAGAAAAACAAAACTTTCAAAAATTTCAGAAAATTAAAACCTGACGCCGTCAGAAATGATCTGACAGAATTCTCATGTTAAGTTTCCGGAAAATTTCTGGAAAAACCTATACCTTACTTCCTGGAATTCCTGCAAAATATCATTATGACTCGATACAAGCATTTGACTCAAACAATTACTAATATTTATGTTAATTTAATATTGTTATGATTCATGTTCATTTGTTCTAATAAACCGATTTGGATTTCCCTTACACTTAACTTTTGCAAAATACTTTTATATATAGTTAAGACGAAGTTAAAAACAAGATAAAGCATTTTCACAATTTAGTTTCGAACATGAATCAATAATAATAAAAATTAAACATACATACGGAAGCAAATAAAATCAAACAAACAAATAAATAAACACACAAAGCAAATAAAGCTTGGGTTGCCTCCCAAGAAGCGCTTGTTTTTGTTCGAGTCACGAGCCTGACTCTACCCTTATTTAACGGAAATAGGGAAGGTTTTCCCTACACTTAGGATTAAGTGTGGGTGAAAGTAGCGATACACACCCTTAGGGTGGAAATATGCCACGTGAGGAAAGAGTGACGGGTGAATTATATGCTCAAAGGTGCGGGATCCTATCATCATAACCTTACCTAATTCAATTGGGTTAGTGGGCAGATTAAGATTTTCTCCTAGAAAGGGATCATCTTCTATCAACTTCGAGAGACTCCAAGTTAAGAATCCACTTTGACCTAATAAACCCGGTTTAAACCCATAATGTTTCTTGTGATCAATCATGAATGGGTGATGTAAGTATGTAAGGTCATGGTTCACTCCTATATTAGCTTCCACTCCACATGGCCTAGAGTCTACTACCTTAATCTTAACATTACCCGGACTACATGGTTTGATGGGTGGGTCGGGACCTAATTCAATTCCTAAGTTCACATCTAAGGATGGAAGATTAGGTAACGGTTTTGGTTTAGGCTCCGGTTCATCAAAACTAGGAACTTCCATAGAACTAAAAGAAAGGTTATGACTACAAGTATTCAAACCTATTTCTTCTAGTTTTGTTTGGTCCAAGGGCTCTACCTCTATTGGGGTTCCTATAGTCTCTTCTACTTCTTCCGGGTAAGTCATGGGTGGTGTGTATGCCTCGAATGATGGTAGGACTTGTGGGGTACTTTGTAGGTTTGTGTTATTTACCTCATCCTTCCTTGTCTCTATATCAATTATATCCACATCATGTGTTTTAGTAGAATCTAACCCAAACATGTTCCTAAGTATCTCAAATCCTTCTCTAGCCATTTCAAGTTCTAAGTCCGATTCATAAGAATCTTCCCCGATAACATGATTACTATGTTCAATTTGCCTAAAGGATTCATCATGTGTTCCTTGAGATTCAAAGTCATTGATCATAAAACCTAGGTCTTTTTGCTCAATATGCTCATGTTCGGCTAAATCCTCCTCAATTGTTTCCTCAAGTTGTGATGTATACGAACCCATTAATTCATTAAACTTACGGTTCATGGTTAGGAGGCTTTCCTCAAAAATTTTCCAAAGGGTCTTTTAAAAGGAGTTGATCCTAACAATGATTGTTTAATAGAAGCCACACATGCACATAATTCATCAAACCTATCAAACTTTATACCCATCTCCTCTTGTATATATCTAAGATCACTTAAAAATTCATTGGAACAACAGGAAGCAAATCTATCCGTGTAAAGTAATTGTTCCTCTATTGTTAATGATCTAAATGGAATTTCATCCGCCATGGTGACAAATGAAAATGGTTTTACAAACAAAGGGCACAAAGAAAAAGATAGACTACAAGAAATCCTAGAAAAATAAAATAAAAAATCTCACTAGAAAGGAATCTAGTGAGTAGACCTAATAAAAATAAAATTTCAACCTAAACAATAACTATTCCCCGGGCTGCGGCGCCAAAAACTTGATGCGTGGTTTTGCGACCTTACAACAGGTTTTACCTCTCGAGGGATCTCAAGAGGCTTGCAATCCCCACCAGGCAGTGTACCTGACCGATGTAGTATAGTGAAGTGGCAAGTACCGGGGGATTGATCGTTCTCTAGGGGAATAGTGTCATTAGGATTGAAAAACTACTCTAATAGGTCTAAGGGTGAGGGAAGATTCTTTTTGTATTTTTATATTTTTTTTGAAAGCAAGTAAAATCTCGGGTTTGAAGGAGTGGGCGGAATTAGTTGCTAGTCAACTAACCCAAATAACTACAATTGCAAATAAAATAAAATAACTGAAAATGAAAAGGTTGTGAAACTTATATGGAGAGAAATGTGTTTACTTAGATTTCCTTACTCCCTAACTATCTTTTACCGGTTGATTAGTGTGTATTAATTGCGTGGATGACGGGTGTATTCCTTAATACCAATCGTGGGGTGGCGTACGTACTTCCCCAACTCTACAAGCTCCTACTTCACTCCTATGTCGAGCCGGCTAAGAAGCTCCTAACATGGGATCACTAGAATTCGCTCATGCATTAAATACAACCATAAAAACCTTAGTACGCATTGGTTCATGTTTCTTAAGACGTTCAAGCAAGTTACCATATAGGAAGTTAGCCAGTTTTCTTAAGCCTAACATCGATAAACAATCATCCAATACAATTAATAACACATTAACAACCGATAATCAATAGTTAGGTTTCATTAGATCTAAGCAAACACAAGATAAATCTAGCCTAACATGTTAATCAAAAGACAAGAACAAGATATAATCAAACAACACATAGACATATTGATTGATTAAATGAATACTTATCTTCAATTAAACATGGGAGATCCAAGGGTATAAAAACCCTTAAAAATGGCAGAAATTCGTCTTAGGGTTTCTCCTCACAAAGTTGCACACCAATGACAAAAATTTGCAAAACTATATATAGAACTTAGTGGCTGACGGCGTCACGTTATGGATCTTGACGCCGTCACCTCGCCGTGTCTAGGGTTCCCGGATGGTCTTCCTGACGCCGTCCCTTTTTAATCCTCCAAAATCCTCCCTGGCCTATCAAGGCTTGACGCCGTCAGAATAGGGCTTGACGCCGTCTCTCTTTAGCTTAAACCGTGATGGCCTTGATCACCTTAAAGGGTGACGACGTCAGACTTTCCATTGCAAAATTCTCTGGCGCGTCACGTGTATTTTTCATATCCACCTCTTTTGCCAAGCCATGACGCCGTCAAGAGCAATACTTGACGCCGTCAAGTGTACTTTTCCAGCAACTTTGAAGACTTTGTCATTTTCTTCACTTTTATGCTCCAAAAACGTCCAAAATGCTTCCTTTTCCAGATTTCTTCTCCAAAGTACCTAAAATGACAAAAGGAACGATTTAGGGCAATATTTGATCAAATAAATACGATTTAGGGCTTAAATGACCCCCTAAAAGCGGTACACTTTTCGCTTCATCCGAGTAAGGGTTATACATTCAATTTGTTATGCTACTGATGTAAACGAAGTGGAAGAATCGGTTAATATTTTGGAGTCGAAGTTTATGAAGATAGCAAACCCTAACTTTGGTTGTTTTATTAGTACTGCTATTGGCAAATTTCTACTGCTATTGAGTACTTTCTTAATCGATGTATGAGGATGGTTTTAAAGTGGGTGGCGATGGTACTTAATTTATGTTGCTGCAATCTTCTTTAATATTGCTAGCAATCATTGGTCGATAGTTTGTACTGGTGTGATATTAGTACTGCTGCATCGTATTAGTACTACTCGTTATAGTTGTTATTAGTACTGCTAGTATCACGTTTATACTGCTCTTGCTTGTTGATATAGAAGGTTAGCACTGATCGTTCTTAATAGTATTACTGATTTGATGTTTATACTGCCAATGGCAAGTTAGTACTGTTGTGTTTTATGATTAGTACTACTGTCGCTACTTAGTAATGTCCTTATTAACTTTGTACTGCTGGTTCGTTTCAACTTAGTACTGCCTTTCATCTGCTGCGACTTTATACTTTATATTAAGGTTTCTGCTATCAATTTCAAAGGCAGTTTGAGAAGGTTATGAGGGTAAACAAAATTATGTGGAAGACTTGAAAGATGTTGATTGATTGGCTTTTGGTCAACACACATAGACGTTGGATGGTGATTTGTTTGAAGTAGTTTTATGGGAATGAGTTACGAGAAGTGAGGGGAAGTCAAGATGATATTTAGTATTCTTTAATATCGGATAGCACATGGTTATGGTTCTCGGATTTATTTGTGATATCAAACGACACACACAAGAAGGATTTTTGGTTTTTGGTTGTGACCTGATGTTCATTGTTATTGAATACTCTTGTGAATCAGGTTCAAGATAAAGAACTATTCTTCATGTTACTACTGCTTGGTTTCAAATGCTATTGTATTAATTTTTCTTAAGCTATTTGGTGCTCGTTAATGGATGGTACTACACGGTATTTGTTGCTATGGTGGTTAGTTATTTGAAAAGTTCTTATGGTTATTACATGCACTATTCGAGGGGAAGGTTTTTACAACTGGTAGTTGTTATTATTACTGATGGTTTATGTTTCTTTTGTCTTGAGTTCATTTATAGTAAGCTTTTTGGTGTTCTTAATGGTGGGTAATTCGAGACATTGAAAGACTGGATTGGAAGTATGATAGTGGTCTGTGGTTGTGAAAATCAAAGTTGCAATTACTTAGAGTCTCCTAGTGGATTATGAAAAAAAGGGGAAGAAGTAATACAATGAAGCTTTGCGACTTGAAGATTCTTGGTGGGATAGCATGGATTAAGGGGAAGTCTGTTTCTTTCATATATATTAGTTTCAGGGGAAGTTCGTGCTTATTTGGTTTTGTCATTATCAACTAGGGGAATATTGTTGGGAATTATATTTGAGTTGATAAAGACAAAACATTTGAAAGATGAAGGACTTAAAAGACAAAGGAGAATTCTACAAAAAGATGAAGATTACAGAAAATCTTTTATATGTTAGGAAGATTTTATTGTAGTTATCCTTTGTAACCCTAATGTCTCTATTATATAAAGAGACATAGGGGGCGTTAGTTTATGGGTGTCAAGATGTAACATCAGTAAAATGTGTGTGTGTGTCTATGGCGTAGGTCTTGTAAACACCTAGACTTGGTTTGTGTTTGTTTAAGCCTCAAGGTCAAATCCTTGATCACTGTTACAAGATGTGTAAGACGTACTACACTTGATCACGTATTAGTGGGGCTTATTAGTTTGTATATTGTAAAGTTGATGACGAGAAACCTTATTCAATAACAATGATGTTTTATTTATTTCGCTGTGCATCATGTTTATCTTTGTTATTGTTATCCCTAGATAAGATCTAATCAATCCGAGTTTACAAACGATTTATCAAGAACGTTACTTGTCCTTATTTTGCTTAGTATGCTTAAATTTAAAATTTTTATAGCATGTTTTTGTTAAATCTAAGTTGCATGACCGCACACATAACCCTTATTTCCAAATTGTGAGAATTAAGCCTAATCCGTTTCCCAATATTTAACCAAATTCCACAAAAATATGAGTGGGCCGTTGCCTTTTAGTAAACTTTAGAACTTGGCTTGTATACTATTCGATACCACCATAATGAGTATTATTGATATAATTGGAGTGACTTTTCTAACTGGATAAATTTCTAGGATTACACCCAAATTGCCTTTATATGTTACGTGTTATTAACTAACTACACTAGTTAGTTAACCCCCATATAAACTCTTTTGTTACTCTCATTTTTAGAGTAAGATACCCCTATAAAAACCCTCATTGCCATTCCTTTTGTTTCTTACACCAATTTAAATGTTTCATTACACCTTTACACCTTAGCCTACCCTGTAGATTTAAGTCCGTGGTTAGTTGCTTTTGGTAAAAGTGTGTATTCCCTGCGTTTGCAGTGTTCGTGTGCGTAAATTATTATCTTTGGTTAGGTCGGGAGTTGCACAATGCAATGAAGTGAAAGTAGATATTGTATTTTTTTTATTTTCGTGTGTTTACTACTTTCACTATTACTTTTATGTCTGAAGTTATGAAAAGTATGGAGATAAATTTCCAGATTTGTTGTGATTGTGATGTGGTGAAATTTTACACCATTTAGTATTTGATGTTAAAAAAAAAATTCGAAAAAATAGAAAAGAAAAAGAAAGAAGATGTTGGTAAGTTTGATAAACCAACAATGTATTGTTATGTACTAGTAGAGATATCGCTACTGCTTGTTGTATTATATTTATGGATTGCAAGGAAGTTGGCTGTTATGGGAATGTCAACTAAGGTTTATTCTCTGAATGAGATATTATTAAGTTTAATTCATGTCTACCTACTAAAGCATGAGTTTTCGTGTTAAAGCATGAGTTAGTCTATGATTTGTGTCTTATTCATGGGATGGTTGGGAAGTAATTAACCACACTTGTTAGGACTTAATTTACCTCTTTGTTTATATTCATTTACACCAATTTATGTATTTCCCAATGTTTAATCCCTACCCTTACCAAGTTACTTCATTCGTTGTTAGCTTTTGAGCTTTCGAATATGGTAATGGCTTAGTAAGAATTTAAAATGCATGAATAAGGTAGTGACCATCCGAGTTTTAGAATAATCTGTGGAAGCCATAGAGGGGGGGGGGGGTGAATAGGTTTCCACTTAAAAGTTAAAAAAAAACTTTTTTATAAAACACCCGATCAAGTGTGACATAATATGAAATGTGTCAACACTAGTCTTACATGAATTAGAGATAATATAAAGCAACATGTAAGGCATGTCACAATGACACAAACTTAGACATATAATAACTAGCAAGCCATGACATAAACACAACTAACACAACATAAGCAACAAACCACACAAATATAAACGCAATGCAAAACATAAATGTAAAGCGGTAAATGCAAAAATAAAAAGTAAAGAAATGAGTAAAGAAAGCGCAAACCGGACACGATGATTTATAGTGGTTCGGTCACGAAGCTCCTCTTCGCCCTACTCCACTCCCCGAGTACCCAACTCGAGAGTTACTTCACTAATCAACAAGCTCCCTTCATGGCGGAGAAAACCATACAACGTCGCTTACAATATTTTTCGACACTAAGCTAGATGTCGAGTTCTTCTTCGGGTACAACCAAACCCGTTATGTTTTATGGCCTAACATAACAAACCTTGTGTTTTAAGGCCTAAACACATAAACCGCGTCGCTTACATTATTTTCCGACACTAAGCTAGATGTCGAGTACTAATCTAGCTAGTACCAATCTCACTCACGATCTACCCGATCTTCACAAATCACACAAGCTACAAGATCCACATGATCTACACTCGATCTACCCAATCTACTCACGATCTACTCACGATCTACCCGATCTACCTTATCTTCACACGATCTACCCGATCTACTCACTATCAACACTAGCTACACAAGATCTCTCCAATCTCTACGAGATCACAATGATCCACACGAACTAACTAAACAAGATGATAGACAACTTGATGTATATCAAGATACAACAAGTACATAACGAATGTTACGAGTGCACTACACTAACACTATAACACTTTGTATCTTTGTGATACGATGTGTTCTTCTCTTGTACTAATAGAGGAATGAAGGTGATCACTTGAATGGATGATTGGATCACTCTAAAACAAAGATAAACTAACTACATGATCAAAGGAGAGTATATGTGATAAGAGATTTGAATTCAGAAAATTATGTGTGAAAAAGGATGCCCAAAAACTGTGAAGTTGACTGGTATTTATAGGCAAAAGAAATCTGACCGTTACAGTAGGACGGCACCACTAAATACCCGACGGTACAACTAAATTTAGTGGTACCGTGGTACCGTCCCAGACAGGGATGCTCCAAATTTTGTTTTTAGTGGTGAAAGTTTATTTGGGGATGTTTGGAGCTGATTTGGGGGGGGGGGAATAGCTGTTGGTGATTTTAAACTTATTTTTCAAATTAAAACATTTCTTTTTAATTCAAAAATAATTTGTAAAACGTATTTTTGAAAAAAATGTTTTGTCACATTAAAAATGTTAAGTTTAGAGTAAAATATAATCCTTTGATCATTAGTCATGTTGTAGATTTGTTTGTTCATACCTTGAGTGATTTGCATCGGGATGGAAATCTACGACTTTTTTGAAGCATACTTGAGACGTCGAGAGGTGTTGATGTAAGTATGCATTGATGATTTATGTTTACAAGTAACTTGCGTATTTCACGTTATGCATTACAAGTTACATGTTTGTCATTATTAAAACCGAAGAAACCGTTTAGTTTATATATCATAATATTTGCACTAACAATCTCCCCATTTTTGATGATGACAAATATGTAAACTGTAACACACAGTAAAATGTAAAAGTTACCTGTTTACACTCCCTTCTCCCCCTTTTGTCGAAGCAAAAAGGTAGTTGCCTCGAGCTCTCCCTTGAATCCACTCCCTACTCCCCCTTATTTCACTACCTTCCTTTCTACCCAAAAAGGTGAGCTTGCATCATCCCAGTTGTTAGGAATATGAATATTCAGCTGAAGACTCGGTCACCCCGAGTAATTATTAGTACATCATAGCTCATAGGATTATCAGTAATATTATTAGTAGCTTAGTTACTATTATTAGTATTGTGGAGTGGGTCGGGTCTTTACCCTCTGTCAGCTCACTCTACAGCCCGCTAGGGGCATAATATATTGTAAGTATAAATACCCCTTCCCACACATGGGAAGGGTTGGAACTTCACATTATCTTAAGCTAATACACACATTGTTTCTCTCTCTAGAAGTTCCCATCACTTTCTCACTCTTGTTCTTTGTCCATTCGATCCATAACTAAGCCTCAAACTAGTGTTTCTTGCATTGTGAATACCCTACAATTGGTATCAAGAGCCATGGTTAGGTCCATGAGAGTTGGTATTCACGGATTTGTGTAGTTTTTGAGGTTTTTGGTTCGATTTGTTAAGATACATTTATTTCATTTTGTGCTTTGTTTAGTGATTTAAAGTTGTTATAACTTGTACTTTCTAGCTTAGGAATAGTATAAGAGTAGTATTTAGTGCTTGGATTCACAGATTTAAGGTTTGTGTGGTGTTTTTGGGTGATTCGAGTGTTTTTTCTTTCAAGAGTTCTTGGATGCGGTTTGTGTATTTTGGACGTTCTTGAACGCTGTTTGTGTCACATCGGGTACGCGGTTTGTCCCATTACTAGTTTAGGCAAAAGGACAAACAGCATTGAAAGTGACGTGTTTGGAAGTTTGTGCCAACGCGGTTTGTCTCTAAGGTGCGTACGCGGTTTGTGTCTACGCGGTTTGTATCTGCAGCGTGAACTCGGTTTGTGTCAACGCGGTTTGTCTTTGAGGTGTGTATGCGGTTTGTATCAACGCGGTTTGTCTCTCCGGCGTGAACTCGGTTTGTGTCTACGCGGTTTGTCTAGGCGGTTTGTGTCTTGGTGATTTTAGAAATTCCCGCGAAAGATTCGATTTCTCGGTTAAATCACAAGATCAGTAAAATCTCGTATTCACTATGACAACTAACTCAGACTCCATCATATCGGAGGTTCTCAAACTGTACGATGACATTAAGGATCATGGGAACTATGATTACACATCTCTAACAGAAACAAATGATACTGATTCTGCTGGAACTGATGAGTCACACTCGCAGTCACACATGGATGAATGCCTTGAGGATATGTAGTTGGCTAATGCAAAGGAAAGTCAAGTAGCATGCTTCCGTTCACTTCTATCACACATTAAGGCTTTGTTCGGTAACTCTGAATACGTGATGGGGTACAGACGGGCTTTTGCTTCACTCTTTGGTCAGGAAATTTGTGATTTCACAGTCATGATGACATTATATCTGGATCAACTAGAACAGGAGCTGGTCAAGGAAGAATATTCTGAAGATAAATCCAGAGACGCTCTCAATGTGATCAACAATCAATTCCAAGTGTTCATCAAATCTCAATACACTGTGGACTATTATTGTAACTGTCAAGTGACTAAAGAGTGTTTCGCTAAATATACTGGGTCTGAAATTGAAATGTTCAAAACGACACTGCTACTGCTGATAAGGGATGTCTATGGGTTCATTGAGGAAAAAGGTCAACAGGGTAGGAATGGAACAAAATCAGACAAGACGGATGATGGTGTCAGCGCAGGAAGTGACTTCTCAAGATGTGAGAAGAAATCTTACGAATCTGAAAATCACCAAGCACAGTCTACTGTGGTACATCTGTCTTATCTAGATAATACTGTTTCTAATGTACTTGTACATGATAATTCGTCGAGTTCTTTGCCTACGACTGAGTCTTTCAAATCACATGATATGATTGAAAAAGGGGTTTACAATGAACTTTTAAAAGGATTTTCAAAACTGGAAAAACATTGTGTTGATCTTGAAATTTCAATGCAACAAATAAAAGAAAAGTTCCTAAAACCTTCCATCAAAAATCCTGAATTACTTGACATTCAGGAATTTTTTATGATAAATGAGTTGAAAGATCAGCTAGTGGCCAAGAACGCGACTATTAACATGTTAAGAACCAAACTATGTGAATTGCAAGAAAAGGTCAATGGTGATAAAACCACACATGATGCTAAAACTGTTAAGTTACAGGCAGAGAATGAAACACTTAAATTACAAATTAAACAACTTTATGGTTCAATCAAGGATATCAAATACAAGAGAAAAAACCCAACACAATCTTTGATAGCTGAAAATGATCACTTCCAAGCACAAAATCTAAAGAAAAGTTTCTCATTAGCTTATCATAGGGATGACATTAAGAAGTCGGCCAAGAACCGGGCGAATCCTAAGTTTGTCAAACCATCAGTCTTGGAAACATCTGCCCCTTATTCAAGGTGTGCTCCCCAAGTTGGTGAGACTAAATGTTTGCCAAAATCAGTCACTTCAAAACATAGTCATAAGGGAAAATTAGCTAAGGGTCTCTTTCAGGATAAGTCTCACATGGCACTAACTAAGGAAGTTAATGCTCATGTCACTGCAGTCTCCACAGTCTCCACTACGACCAACATTCACCATAGGCCTATAGAACTGATGAAGCACCCTAGGAAGCCTAATAGTCCTAGTGCTGAAAGACAAGAAACTTTCTCTTGTAAAAACACTAAGGCGCCTCAGAAACATCGCATATTTAGAATGTGCCTAAGATGGTTGCCAACAGGTAGAATCTTTAAGAAAGTTGGTCTTCAATGGGTACCCACTGACACAGAAAATGCGTCTAAGAGTGTTTGCATGAAACCACAGAGTCAGGAACCCATGGTCACTAACCAATACATATGCGAACAAAATACTTATGATAGTGCAGGGAGACGATTTCTGTGTGCAGCTACTCTCACAGAATGCTTCAAGAAGAAACTCAAGGTGTGGCTACCAAAGGGGATATCAACTCCCACAAAGGAGGTTCGGAAAACCCACCGGTGATGTACGGGGACAATGACTTTTGAACAATCCAGTTCAAAACTCGTACAGATTTTACGAAGAAAATCTCAAGTATCCTTTTTCTTGGTGTATATAGTTTCTCCTATTTTATAGGTACATGTTTCTTGTATATATATAGTATTATGTGTTCTTGGATAGAGAGAGGCATGTCTTCTGGATATCGATAACATTTACGACCCTAGAAATATCATTCAATAATGACATGGGGTTTTAAATGAAGCTCGAACAGAAGTAGATCCTAATAAGTAAATCATGTCTCTGTGGCTTGCTATTACTTTAGATAGCAACCCGCGCTTCATTTTGGGGAAAGCACGTCGCCAAAAAGACGGCTGTTCCTCCAACAAGGTGATGTTCACCTGAGCATGGATTACTTCATATTCATGTTCATTCATACTGGTGATTTTTGTTGGCCTAAAGACTTTCACAGTTGATCTCACCAAGTGATAAATTGCTGTTCAATCAATGTCTAAATTTCTCTACAGAAGTGCAACCATTGATTGAGGGGGAGAACAATAGCAATTTAAACTTGTCTATGAGTATTCATTGTGTAATTTCTGAATCTATGGCATCTGACTGGGCTATTATTAAGTCCTTAGGGATTTAGTGTGTCGTATCTGATTTGGATGCCTATGTGTGTTAGAAGGTATATTGATTGGAAAGTCAGGGACCACATGTGTCATTTAGTAAAAAGAGGAGAGTTAGAAGTAGGTTGTGAAACTTGTAACCTATGCGGTTTGTCAAGCCAACAATGACAGGGACCAAAAGTGTCATTAGGAGTAAGTTGTTAGACTTGTAACCTATGCGGTTTGTCAAGCCAACAAAGACAGGGACCAAAAGTGTCATTAAGGTTAATTTTAATGATAGGTGAGGATATTTAACAACCAAAACGCACGCGGTTTGTCCCTCAACACTCTCTCTCCTCCAAAATCAAACCGAACGAACCTCTCTCTCTAACCAAACCCACGATCGCCATCTTAATCCATCCATCGAGATTCTTCCTAGGTAATTATCGATCCTCACCCATATCAGTAGGTCGTTACTTGTACCATTCCTAGATTCTAAATGTTTTACTTGGTTTTTCTAGGTTGATTCGTACGGCTCATCTCTCGATCCTAGGTGTGTTTGTTATTTCTTGTTTTGATTGATGGGTTTCTCATTTATGTATGTAATGATAAGTGTTATATACTTATATTGCTTCATCTTTCAAGCTGTGTTTAGGATTGGTGTGATTTGTCGAATGATGTTTGACTCCAAAAGTCAAAATCGTTCATGGGTCTAGGACTTGTTCGATCAGTTTTCGATTAGTAAGTCTCTAGGATAGAATGGATTTCTTTTCTCACTAATCAGATGAGAAATCTGATTTGATAAATTGTTAAGTCGATTGTTAGCTCCTTCAAGGTTAGATGTGTTAAGTCGATTGATAGATGGGTTAAGTTAGAATGAATCTGGACTAAGATAGGGTTGATTGTTATAAGCTCTCGTTGTGTTGTTGTTGTATGTATATACATTCGTATAGTAATGAATGATTTATCGATTAAGTGGTGTTATATTCGTCGATGCGGTTTGTCTGGCATAAGTCAATAGTTTGCAATGTGTAGTGAGTAAACACTGTATGGAATTAAGTGATTCATTTGAGAAGTGATTGGCATGTCATGAGGAGTTTGCATAATGTGAAATCTGTAATTATTACTCTCTACATGATCTAGGGTGTAGGTTGCTTTATGGTTTGTTCATCGATGCTGTTTGTGTGAATATTTTTGAATGCTGTTTGTCTACTCATCCTGAATGCGGTTTGTCTGTGCTATTATGGATAATGGTTGTCTGTTTGAACATGAACGTGGTTTGTCTGAACAATCACGAACGCGGTTTGTCTGAACAATCACGAACGCGGTTTGTCTGAACAATCACGAACGCGGTTTGTCTAAACAATCACGAACGCGGTTTGTCTAAACAATCACGAACGCGGTTTGTCTAAACAATCACGAACGCGGTTTGTCTAAACAATCACGAACGCGGTTTGTCTAAACAATCACGAACGCGGTTTGTCTAAACAATCACGAACGCGGTTTATCTAAACAATCGCGAACGCGGTTTGTCTAAACAATCATGAATGCGGTTTGTCTGAATTATCATGAATGCAGTTTGTCTGATTGATCATAAATGCGGTTTGTCTATGATTATGGATGTTGTTTGTCTACTTGGTCATGGATGCAATTTGTCTGTATTGTCATGTTATGCCTATATGCTTACATATGCAGTTTGTCTACATGCTTAAAGTTGCAGCTGATCCATTTCTAATGTTGTAGTTTGTGTACAGTTGAGCTGTGCAGTTAATGCTTTATATTGTGAGTTATAGTTGCTGCATAATTGGTCCTTCACAATTGTGTGTTACTTGATCTACTGTAGTCTTTTGTTATGTACACATAGTCTCTGTGCTAACCTCGAGGATTGACTCTCATCTAACTTGCATAGACATACTGTCGTTCTATGAATGTGTGTGTGTAGATACAATGACAGATACAAAGATCACTACTTCCTCAGAACCAAACCCTGCAGTCTCAACACCTGTTCGCACAGATGAACAAATCCTTCCTAAGAACAAATGGATCCCTATTGGAAGGAGCAACTTTTATATCGATGTGACAAGACCTCAACCCAATCCTATTTACAAGATATCTGTTGATATCTTAAAGGATACCAATTTCTTCAGAGCATTCACTGCATGTGCAACAGTTCCGTCTATATACATTCAACAGTTCTGGAATACGATTGAACTCAACAAAGACACTGGAAATTACCATTGTCAGTTAGATGAACAATGGTACGAGCTGACATCAGACACCATCAGAGAGGCTCTTCAAATCTCACCTGCTGTCATTGATAAACCCTTTACTCAACCTCCTACATCCGAGGCTCTCGTCCACTTCGTTAATGATCTGGGTTATCCATCAACCATCCTCAAGGTGTCGGCGGTAGTCACCAGTGAAATGTATCAACCATGGAGAACATTCGCCACCATTCTCAATTTATGTCTTACTGGGAAGACTTCTGCTTATGAAAGACCTAGGGCTCCAGTGCTTCAAATTCTATGGGGAATCATAAAACGTTCCAACATAGATTTCGCTGAAAGGATCTGGGAAGAATTCGTTCACTCCATTCACACCTTCCTAGAAGACAAAGCAAAACTGGAATCTAATCTGGCCAGCAGGAAGACAGTGAGGAAGATGTTAATTCCTAGCATCAGATTCACTAAAATGATAATCCATCACCTCTACTCTCTTCACAAGTTTCATCCTAGAACTGATTCTCCTCTCCATTTGTCCTCTGAAGAATTTGTTCTGGGAAATCTCAAATGGGCTGCAAAAGGGGCCAAACAAGAAGTCTTTGGAAAGCTTATTCCTGAGCCTCTTATTTCAGATAACATTCGTCAAGCCTCCTATTATAAGGAATATCTGAGCAAAGTAGAAGGATATCAAAAGTCTCTCTCTGAGAAGGTAAGAAGTGAAGCCGAAACCCTTGAACCAGAAACCCAGAAATCCATCAAACAAACCCAATCTAAATCAAAATCAAAGAAAAGAAAGGATGCACCCACAGAAGTTGAGGGATCTAAGAAAAATAAGAAGATCAAAAGGAAGGGATCAATCAAGAAGTTGAAATCTAAGAAAATCAAGACAAAAGGTCGAGATGATGATGAAGAGATGGTGATACCTGAACTAGGTCTAAAAGATGAAGAAGATCCGGTTCTACAACAAGCCTTGGAGCTGAGTGCTAAAGAACATGCTGAGTCAACAAGGAGTGCTACGAAAGGAGTTGTCCTTAGAGAACCTGTTGTTGAGAGCAGTAAACCATTACCTGAAGTAGAGGGAAAAGGTAAAGGAGTAGCTACAGTGGTACAAGCTGCTAAGACTCTTCTTACCATATCATCACCGGCATCCAAGACTACAACACGATTTGTGCTCAGGAAACGTGATCAGGGATCATCTAGAGTACTTGATCTTTCTGAAGGACATCAAGAAGAATCACCAAGCTTAGAAGTTGCTCAAGATTCCAGTGATACAGAAAGCGATGAACAGTTGTACAAGGAGAAGAAGGTGGAGATGAAGATCACACATACAGAAATAAAGGACCCACAAGATCAAAGTGAGAGTCAAGATGAGGAAGTTCATAAGGAAGCTGAGTCTGATAACATCATTAAGGAAAAGAAGGTGGAGATGAAGGTCACACATACTGAAATAAAGGACCCACAAGATCAAGGTGAGAGTCAAGATGAGAAAGTTCATAAAGAAGCTGAGTCTGATAACATCATTAAGGAAACTCATGATCAGATAGCAACAACCACTACAGAACCTCCACAAGAAATACAACATGAAAAATTCGTGGCTTCTACATACCCGGGGGTTCATGAGAATCTGAAAATGAAGGAGGATGAGCAATCTCACCTGAATGAACCAACAGGGTCTACTGGCACTCTATCTTCTCTGAAGAACCTTGATACCGACTTCAACTATGGTGATCAATTCATCCTGGATAAAGCCAACGACAACACCACAGAGACTGACATACTACATGATGATAAGGAAGTGGAGTCAATGGTGTCTGTACCAATTAAACAAGACATGTCTGGTATTAGACCTATGACAATTCCTGTGTCCACAACAACAACTATCAGAGTAGATCCCTCACCAGAAGCAACACCAGCGACACCCATCCCTCCAGAACTACCATCTAATTTAGCATCACAACTAACTGCCGCCACAAAGCTCATTGATGACATGTCACGGAAGATGAATAATTATGAGCAGAGACTACTTAAGGTGGAAAAGCTTAATATAGATCAAAAGGTGGCTCAAGCTGTGAATGATCAGGTAGAGGAAGCGGTCAGATGGGCAATGGAAGCTCCTATGAAGACACGATTCAGAGATCTTCCTACTGCTGATATGAAATCAATCCTCTATGACCGAATGTTTGAATGTGGTCAGTATCAAGGCCACGAAGATCATCAACGGCTTTATGAAGCCTTGGAAAAATCGATGAGTCGTGATAATCAGGATTTTCTCATGGCTGAGCTTGAAGAACAACGGAAGAAGAAGAAAAGAAGACAAGATAAACCCTGTACACCTCCTGATTCTCCACCACATCCACCTCCACCTCCTCCACCTGATGGTGGCTCTGGTGCTACAAGGTTTTCAGGAGCTTCAGGATCTATCCAAGCTCAACCTCATCATCATCCCACTGTGTCTTCTGGTGGAAAAGACCAATCCAATACTTCGTCTGCCCCAAGCAAGTCTAAGGGAGTTACAAAGGCTGGAACACTTGCGTGGACAACTGTTGACACCCAACCTAAGTCCTCATTCTCACCAACTCCTGAGGACTTTGTCATGAATGAGGAATCAGAAGTGGAAGATCTGACCTCTCAAAATGATGAAGATGAAGTCTCAGCTAATGCTAATATCCCAACAGTTGACCCTAATCAAAAATGGTGGTTGGAATTCTTACGCACAGACAAACCTGATTGTAAGGAATTAAATATTCCATAGATTTGATGATCACAAACAAGAAGAATGAAACATATTATATACTGAATGATAAGCAAAATACAAGGTACTGCTGGTCCAAGAGCAAGGTACTGCTAGACCAACAAGGTACTGCTAGTGTATTTTAAGGTACTGCTGGTCCAAAGAGCAAGGTACTGTTAGTTCAAGAACAAGGTACTGCTAGACCAACAAGGTACTGCTGATTCAAGAGCAAAGTACTGTTCCTGCTGAGAACTCTGCTGATAAGACAGAGCACTCTGCTGATAGTATTACAACTCTGCTGATAGTGCAAAAGTTTCATTTCTGTTGATAGTATATTGTTTCTGCTGATTAGTGTTCCTGCTGATAGTATTACAATCCTGCTGATAGTTAAAATGAAGTAACTGCTGAATCAATGAGTCACTCTGCTGCTACAGAAGATAAGAACGAAGAAGATATTATTTTGTATGAGTCATGTTTATACAAATATAATATCTAGATATTTATCAAGTCATCAAGTTGAACACTCAAGATACAAGTTGTATCTTATTGACTTGACACATGTAAAAGCAAGTGGATGACTAAAAGCTTATCAATTTGTAAATGATCTCCTTATGTTATAAAAGGAAGATCATACCCCTTAGATAAAGTGTGGGTCACTGTGGACAGTGAGTGTGTCACTGTGAGATTAGTGATCAACCAAAGTGCTTCGTACTCTCAAATTACAACAACACAAAGTTGTGTTAAAATGTAAGAGCACTTAAAGAGTGTGTGTGGGAACATCAGACGAGGGGTCTGATGAAACATTGGACATGGGGTCTAATGTTGTTTAGGTTTGTTTAGCCTCAAGGATCTTTGATCCCTGTTAGAGTGTAACCGTATTACTAATGATCAAGTAGTATTGGGGCTAATGAAATAACAAACGGTGAATTCCACAAAACCTTGTCATGATAGTATTGTATCACTAGTACAAAAACGACCTATGGTCACACATGGTCGATTTGGAACAGCCACACATTCGAATATTTGTGTGGCTGAAGGTAGGTAAATTGACAGCATTTACGAATTAGTCACACATGAGCATTTCGAATGTGTGACCATAAGAACTCTATTGCCACACAATCGACCCTTATGTGACTAAACGTAACTGGTGATTTTGTTCCAGATCATTTAGTCACATATGCATTTGGAACGTGTGACAAATACAAGTAACCTTGATGCCATATATGGTCACACTAAACTTATAGTCACATTTGCTTCTAATAGTATGACCAAATGCCATATACGGTCACACAAAACAGTTTGTCACACATTATTTAAGTGTAGCCAAAATCTAGTACATATAGTCACACTAAACAGTTTGTCACATATTATTTAAGTGTAGCCAAAACATGATTTGTGTGACTAAATGTTACCAAAGGCCACACAAAAACCAAATTCATGTGGCAAGTGGATGATCAATAGTCACACAAACTACACATTCCTTCACTTTAAACAGCATATGGTCACACTTATTAACACTTTTGGTCACTTGATGGTTAGTTGTATGTGACTAAATACACTCCCAAAAACATGTTTTGTGTGACTGAATGTTACCAAAGGCCACACAAAAACCAAATTCATGTGGCAAGTGGATGATCAATAGTCACACAAACTACACATTCCTTCACTTTAAACAGCATATGGTCACACTTATTAACACTTTTGGTCACTTGATGGTTAGTTGTATGTGACTAAATACACTCCCAAAAACATGTTTTGTGTGACTGAATGTTACCAAAGGCCACACAAAAACCAAATTCATGTGGCAAGTGGATGATCAATAGTCACACAAACTACACATTCCTTCACTTTAAACAGCATATGGTCACACTTATTAACACTTTTGGTCACTTGATGGTTAGTTGTATGTGACTAAATACACTCCCAAAAACATGTTTTGTGTGACTGAATGTTACCAAAGGCCACACAAAAACCAAATTCATGTGGCAAGTGGATGATCAATAGTCACACAAACTACACATTCCTTCACTTTAAACAGCATATGGTCACACTTATTAACACTTTTGGTCACTTGATGGTTAGTTGTATGTGACTAAATACACTCCCAAAAACATGTTTTGTGTGACTGAATGTTACCAAAGGCCACACAAAAACCAAATTCATGTGGCAAGTGGATGATCAATAGTCACACAAACTACACATTCCTTCACTTTAAACAGCATATGGTCATACTTATTAACACTTTTGGTCACTTGATGGTTTGTTGTATGTGACTAAATACACTCCCAAAAACATGCTTTGTGTGACTAAATGTTACCAAAGGCCACACAAAAACCAAATTCATGTGGCAAGTGGATGATCAATAGTCACACAAAATACACATTCCTTCACTTTAAACAGCATATGGTCACACTTATTACCACTTTTGGTCACTTGATGGTTAGTTGTATGTGACTAAATACACTCCCAAAAACATGTTTTGTGTGACTAAATGTTACCAAAGGCCACACAAAAACCAAATTCATGTGGCAAGTGGATGATCAATAGTCACACAAACTACACATTCCTTCACTTAAACAGAATATGTCACACTTATTAACACTTTTGTCACTTGATGGTTAGTTGTATGTGACTAAATACACTCCAAAAACATGCTTTGTGTGACTAATGTTACCAAAGGCCACACAAAAACCAAATCATGTGGCAATGGATGATCAATAGTCACACAAACTACACATTCCTCACTTTAAACAAATATGGTCACACTTATTAACACTTTTGGTCACTTGATGGTTAGTTGTATGTGACTAAATACACTCCCAAAAACATGCTTTGTGTGACTAAATGTTACCAAAGGCCACACAAAAACCAAATTCATGTGGCAAGTGGATGATCAATAGTCACACAAAATACATATTCATTAACTTTAAACATCATATGGTCACACTTATTAACACTTTTGGTCACTTTATGGCTAGTTATATGAGAGTAAATACACTCCCAAAACCATGGTTTGTGTGACTAAATGTTACCAAAGGCCACACAAAAACCTAATTCATGTGGCAAATGGATGATCAATAGTTATAAAAAATACACATTCCTTGACTTTAAACAGCATATATGGTCACAGTTACTAACAATTTTGGTCACTTTATGGTTAGTTGTGTGTGACTAAATACCCAAAAGAAACATGCTTTAATTTGTGTGACTAAATGTTACAAAACGCCACACAAATATCAATTTCATGTTGCAATTGGATGAACAATAGTCACACAAAATACGCATAAATAACAGCTCAAACATTTTTTGTTTGCTTAATTAAGGTAAATTTATTAAGAAAGTGAGCCATAAAGGCAATGTTACATGAAACAACAACCAAACAAAAGTATACAGCCATAACATAACACAAACACCTAAATAAAATTGGACAATTCCCAAGCTCTTATTACATAACATGGTTCACTTGGATTTTCGTATAACAACACCTCCACAGTCGGTTCGATAGTAGTCAGTTCATGATTCGTTACCCAAGTCACGTCGATCCACACATGGCAATATGTTATCATTGTGCTGGTGAATGACGGTACTAAATTCCTCATCGACTTCATCATACTTATCTTTGTAATTCTTGGGAGGTGTCTTAAACACAATAGACAATTTTTTATCTAACTGGTCTTGCACATAAAACACTTGTCGTGCTTGTGAGGCTAATATGAACGGATCAACCTTGTGGCCTAAATTATTCAGGTCAACCAATGTATACCCAAGAATAGTATCGCGTTTCACACCACCTTTGTGATTAACCCAATCACATTTGAAAAGAGGAATTTGCCTGTAACGGTAATCTAGCTCCCATATCTCTTGCAAAACCCCATAATAAAACGCTTGCCTTGTGGTTGCAACTTCTTTAGATATGTGCATATCTAATGCCTCAACACTAACCCCACTGTTCTGGTAAACTTTGCCTTCATGACATTTCGTACGAAAGGTATACCCATTGATGATATATGCATCGTATTTGACTACGCTGGCGCGTGGTCCGTATGATATCCACCTTACAGTTTCTGATACACTTTCTTTGTCGATGTTCAACTCTCTCTCAACCTGAATTTCATTACAAGTTGGAAGGATTTAGTATGGCATCCTAATTGCATTCCCAAACACACATTCATTCTATGTCTGGCAGTGAAAACTAAACTATGTATGGCAGTGAAAAAAAAAGTCAATTATAAATAGCATAAGATTAATTACCTCTTTGCGTAACCACTTAGCAAAGGATTTACTGTGTTCATTCTCCAGAAATGCAATTCGTTTACCCGGGTTTTGTGTTTTCAAAACTTGCTTGTGTCGCCTGAAACAATGTGTTTGATTATTATATTTGATAGATCATTTTAAGTAAGGAAATAGACATGTGTTATTAAAACTTACTCGATATACGGTACAATTTCATCTGTATTCTGTATTATATACAAATGTGCTTTCTGAAAGAGTTCCGCAGAAACTTCACTTGATTTGCCGGCCGACAATGGCTTTCCGTCCTCATTTTCATCAGTTTCATGTTTATCATGTGGGAGACCAATAGTTTCCATGGATTTATGATATTCGCTAAAAAACTCTATTGTTTCTTCCGCAATAGTCTCCTCAGCAATGCATCCTTCTGGTCTATTCCTGTTTCGCACATGTCCTTTAATAACCTTCATACATCTTTCGAATGGATACATCCACCGAAAGCATACGGGACTACATAATTTGACCTCCCTAGTAAGGTGCACAGTCAAGTGTATCATAATATCAAAAAAAGATGGAGGAAAGAACTTCTCGAGTAGGCAGAGTGTCACTACCAGTTCTGCTTGCATATTATCTAGTTGTTGCGATATTATTTCTTTGCTGCATATCGATTTAAAGAAAAAGCAAAACCTGATAATAGCATATCGTGTGGGTGGGTGCATGATTGAACGTATTGCAACGGGCAGAAACTCTTGCATTAACATGTGATAGTCATGCGATTTTAGGCCAATGAGCTTCCTATCCTTTAGGCTGACCAAACTAGAGAAATTTGAACAATAGCCTTGAGGTACCCTGATGTTGTGCAACGTATCACAAAAAATGTCTTTTTCAGCATTACTTAATGTGTAACCTGCTGGAGGTAGTGTTGTACCGTCTTGTTCTTGCCTAGCAAACAACTCTTGTTTTACCCCCAACTCAGCCAGATCCAATCGAGCATTCAGTCCATCTTTCGTCTTTCCTGGAACATGTAGCAAAGTTCCGACGAGGCTCTCAGCAACATTCTTTTCCACATGCATAAAATCAATACAATGTGGAACAGAATTATGCCTCCAATACCTAAGTTTTCGGTACCAAATGTTGAATTTCTTCCAATACGCACCGTTTTGTCCGTTTACTTGGCTTGAACAACCCTCTTCGTCTGTTGTGTTTCTTTTCTGCTTTTTAATCTTCCCACCTCTGCCTCCCGTATGTTGTTGGTTTTCTGATGCATTATTGTTTGTTCGTTTTCCTTTTCCCCATTTATTTTCAATATGTTGTACCTCGTTGTATATTTGTTCCCCGGTCATTGGAGTTGGAGCCGGGAGAAAATCTGGTTGTCCATTAAATGCCTTCCTTTGCCTTCTGAACGGATGGTCATATGGTAGATATCGTCTGTGTCCAACATAACTTTGCTTGGACGAGGCAGAAAGTCTAACACAGTTTGTATCTTTCCCGCAAACCACACAACCTTTGAATCCACTGTACGGGCATCCACATAGTGTACCAAGTGCAGGGTAATCATTTATTGTCCATAACACAACGGCACGCAGCTTAAAGTAATCTTTTGTGGATGCATCATATGTATGAACCCCTTTTTCGAATAAGGTATGCAGATCATCTACCAACGGTTCTAAAAACACATCGATATCATTTCCCGGGTATCCCGATATTAATACCGAAAGATTGATAAACTTTCTTTTCATACACAACCATGGAGGAAGGTTGTATATGACAGTTAAAACTGGCCATACACTGTGATGCCTATTTCCCGTGTGTACGTCAACCCCATCAGCCGATATTCCCAGCCGTATATTTCTTGGATCTTCAGCAATTTCCGGGAATTTTTCATCTATGGTACGCCATGCCTGTGAATCTGCGGGGTGACGTAACACACCGTCGGTTATCCTCCGTGTGGCGTGCCATCTTAAATCTTCTGAAATTCTTTCTATCTTAAATAGTCGTTGCAGTCTTGGTATAATTGGAAAGTACCACATTACCTTTGCTGGAATGTTTTCGTACACTTTATGTGTCTTCTTATCCACCTTCCATCTTGATGTCCCACAAGTTCGACAGACAGTCAAATCCTTGTCATCTTTCCAGTAAAGAAGGCAGTTGTTGATACATACATGTATCTTTTTGTATCCTGAACCCATCAACTTCACAACTTTTTTGGCTTGATATGTTTTTTCCACCATTTCGTTACCAGCAGGTAGCATCTTTTTTAATAATCCTAGTAATTCAGTAAAGAACTTATCAGAACATCCGTACTTACCCTTTAAGTTGAGTAGTTTAACTATTGCGGACATCTTTGTGAAGTCGGGACATCCTTCGTAAAGAGGCTTCTCTGCATCTAATAATAGTTCTTGAAACTTGACAAGGTCATCCTCTGATTCAAAATTATCTTTTGTAGCGTTAACCATATCTACCGTTGCTGGGCCATCTGTTGGAATATATGAAGCAAAATCCGTGTCGTCAACAAATTCTGTTGTAGCGTCAACAGTTTTTGGGGAACTTTTTGATGGCTCATCCTTCTCTCCATGTTTGGTCCACTTTATGTAGGTTAGATCAATCCCTTTCGTGAATAAATGCCACTGCACTGCCTCCACTGTTTGGTTTATGTGGTTACAACAGTCTGTACACGGACATGGCATTTTAAGATGAAGTTTATTAACTTGTGGGTCGATGTTCCCCATCTTACGCAAGTTGTCTACTGCATAATTAATAAACGCCTGTACTCCATCAATATAAGATTTGGTGGTCCTTTTATTTACCATCCAAGTCTTGTCCATGTTTATGAATGTGGTCCCTGCAGGCAAGTTTAAAAGACATCCCAAGTTATTGATGAGTATAGAAGACAAAATGAAACTCCAATTGATGAGCATAAAAAATAAAAAGACAGTCCAAGTAATGAACATTAGCAGCAGACTAATAACCTTAGCAGCAGGCTAATAAACTAACTAGCAGCAGGTTATAGTTTCGTAGCAGAAGGCTAATAAACTAACTAACAGCAGGTTAGTTTCGTAAATAGCAGGCTCTTAAACCAACAACGCTAACAGTACCTTAGCCAACTAGCAGTATCTTAGCATAACTAACCGTACTAACTGCTATAACTAGTAGTACCAATTCCCCTTGAACCCTCGTTAGTCCCATTAATATGCAACTAAGTATCGACCCTCATTTGCAACTAAGTGTCGATACGTATTTGCATATTAAACACCATTTACATTACACTAAAATACCAACAGGAATGTGGTATTGAATTATGCTAATAATTCAATGAAGTCTAATGAAACAGTTCCTAAAGGGGTGTTTGGGTCAAGGAGGGATAACCAATTAAGAAGCTAAATTCTTGTTCCATGTTCATGTAGTACAAGGGTTTACAGGGTTACTTATATTGTAAAACCAATTGACTATCTACATTTACCAAGAAAGTGACATAATTTACAAGAGGTTATTAGGTATCAAAACAAATGTTGAAATACCTAATATGGTTATAACTGTAGGGGTACGTATATATTTTGTTAGAACGATTAATACAAAACAAACATAAGAATACTTACCAGTGGTGACGGGTGTGGTGGCTCTATGACAGGAGAGTTATGGTGGTGACGGGATTTGTGGTGATATGAGAGGTATTCTTGGCTGTGATAGGAGGAGTTTTGAAATTTTGTTGATTAGTTTAGAATGGGATTGATGAAAACTTTGGGGAATACATGTAAATTTTTACAAAATTTATAAAAAAATTTCAGAGCTTTTTTAAAATTTCCCTCCAATATGTTCTTCAAATATATTTGTCAATTCCCTCCAATATGACTTAAGAAGCAGTTTGGTAATGTGCCTAATTTAATTTTATTCCTCCAAAAAATGTCATCAACCCCATCCCAATACTAATCAAAAAATTTGTGGATAGTTAATTGGTTTAAGATTGAGCATTTTGTTTTCAGATAACATGTCAATTATGTCAGTTTAACAAGATTGCATAAGACATACTAAATTACATTACATGCATATTCATAAAAGTAGAGTTATATTAGATTCCATAATTGTTGAAAGTAACTAATTAACACTAATTGTTCAACTTAACTAACGTATAATTACAGTACTAATATTTTCAAATTTAGTAATATATCATAAGTAAAATACCCCCAATGAATGCATGTTGACAACACACATCACTGCCAAAAAATTATATACTTAAGGGGGTATTTACTAACAAAAAATATAATAAATATTGTTTGAGTTCAAATGAAGCAGAAATTGTTCGAAGCTGGACACATCCAATGAAGTTAGCACAGATGAAACACGGGATACACAGAGTCTTGCAAATGATCACCACCACTGACATCAACGTTGAAATACATGAACTTGAACCTGATGAGCTTGTTTGTTGCGAAAGAGCAATCAGCGGCAAACTTCCTCCACATCCCATAGACAGTCACACCACCGGCCATCTCAGGATCGGCTTTGTGGGGCTTCAGCGTCATACTCATGAAACATTCGACACCACGATGTCTCATGAGGACCTTCCGGTATGGGTGGATAGGATGCTGCAACAGGAAATCTGCCGGGATATCCTGCAGTTCAAATTACTAGTAAGTTTTTAGTTTGTTCCAACTAATTAAACAAAAGTAAAGAATATCTATGAATGCTGAGATACGTACAAGTTCTTGATTCACTCGAATTGTTGACAATCTCTTATAGAATGCATGACCTTCACCAAAGTGGTCTTGATGTGAAGGCCATTGGCAAATATGCTTCAAGCGATTGTCATCTATAAAGAATTTTAATTATAATATAAATAAATCACTGACAGATATAACGTGTAGTATGAAAGTATTTCGTAAATTTTTACCTTTTTCGGTCAATAACAAACTGGGCTGATCAGGTAGCAAGCTGGTGGCACCAAGGAAATGCGCGTCTTTAGTTAGACTACCTTCACGACTGAAGCCGGTAAGCAAAAACTTTGTTGCGCGCTTCCTTGTGAAGATGATAATCATTCCAGCTTTTAAACCAACAGATTCTTCAAGCTTGTTCCAATCATCGGGGTCCAACTCATACAGCAGCTGCCCGTTGGCTCCTCCCGCTTCAACAGCATTCAAACCAACATCAAAGTTTTCCCCGTCTACTTTGATTCTAATCTGCTGTGCATTACCTAAGCCACCAAGGAATGCAGCTGGCAGTGTCTGCAAATAAATTTTAAGAGTAACCTTATAAGTACATTAACATTTAATATTCATTGACTTATGAAATCACATGTTTGACATAAGATTAGTAAATTATGAAGCTATAATACCTGGATCTGATCATAGAAGGAAAAAACACGAGACTGGAACCTTGAAACCCGACCGGCATTCATGTGGTACCCACCAAATTCAGCTCCGTCTTGAGTGTATCCGGTAACAAAGAAGCAGTCATCACCTTCCTCAACGAAATGCAACATCCTAACAGCCCGACTCAGGTTTTCCAAAGCAAACGTTCTCCATCTCTCTCATGTCAGCACAATGGGGCGGTTAGTTTCAGTCTCTATTTGTACTCTGAAACGAACCCGCTGAGCGCTTGTGATGTAAATCTCCCGCCTTCCATGGTAACATGATTCGGCGTAGACATGTGGTAGTTCCTGAAAGCATTTCAATAATTTATTTGACATTCATTATACAAACATTTATGGTATCAAATGTAATTAAGGCGTATGTGTGAGATTACCTGAGAGTCCGGAAACGTGCTTTGGTTTAAACTTATCACAAATTCAACGGCCATATTTCTACACAAAAACAGGGCACATGTTAAGGTAATACATTGTTTATACTATAAAATTCAAACACACATAAAATCTTTATGTATCATAAACGAAAAAGTATGCGGGGGTCTAATTTTTTTGTTAATTGGCAACCTATAAATTTGCATCCTTACTTGCTAATGAAAATTTGCTAATGGAACCCAAATGGATCAACACACAAATACTTTAACATTCTCCCTTTAAAGTAATTCTATATATACAAACCGAACCCGACCGAAACCAACTCATTCCTACAGGCTAATACAAACTGAACCCGACCGAAACCAATTTTATACCACAACTTCAATCCATTCAATATATAACATTTTCCCCTAAATAATCAACAATCCCTAATAAGGTATCTCATTACTAATCAACAAAGTTACTAGACTTGACATTGCAAGTATCATATTCGTAGATTCTAATTTCTAGGCGATCAACTGTGTTTGAGAGGGAAACCTACATGCAACTTCTTATGACTAATTAAAATAATGTTTATAACCATTTCACACAAATGAGTTTAAACTACAGTAACATGAACACATTAGTTAATCAGAGCAATACATATATAAGGTAAAGCGATCGACACATTATGAACAAGTTCGGCATACATCACTTCAAACAAGTTCATAAAAAAAGGAAATAAAAAAGTTTACTTTGATGTAGATCAAAAAGATGAAACCCTAACCTGTTGTAGTAGTGCAGACAAGTTGGAGATGACGTTTTGGTTGCCTGTGTGTGTTAGGTGGTGTTTTAATTTGTTGTGAAACCAAATGGCCGGAATTAAAGTTTACGTGAGATATAAATGGGAGATGCACGCATAATTTTTTTGGTTCAAAGTGGTAGTAAATGAAATTTCTTTAAAATTTTTTTTTTTAAATAATAAATAAAAAAAATTTATATTATTTAAATGAAAATCGGACGTTCGCAAACATAAAAATATTGTTCATGTTCGTTAACTTAATTACTAAGGCTGTGTTTGGTAAAAGTAGCAGTAGCAGTGAGCTGTAGCTGTGAGCAGTGGCTGTGAGCAGTAACTGTGAGCAGTAGCCGTGAGCAGTAGCTGTCTTTTAAATAAAAACGTTTGGTAACATAGTTGTAGCTGTATTTATATATATGTAAAATGACGTAAAAGGACATATGCATATTTCAATAGAAAATTGTCTAAATAAATAATAAAGTTACGTTTACATGCTGGACAGTTCATAATACCGTTATACACTAGTAATCTACTACCGACAACGTGCATTGCCCAAAAAAGCTCCAAAAAGCTCTTAAGTCATATTGGAGGGAATTGACAAATATATTTGAAGAACATATTGGAGGGAAAGTTTAAAAATATCTTATCAAAAAGTTTTTCATAAAAAACATAAAAAGGGAAGCTGGGAAATCAAGGGGAACCATAGGCTCGAACTTGAGACCTCACCAGCCTCAACCTTTTGAACGTCTCAACACACCACACCCTTACCACTTGCCCTTGGGACTTCTTCATTAAATATCTTACATTGTTTTGTATATAAACAAACTTTTTAGGCTGTTAGCTTATTTCTCCTTTTAACCTTATTACAACTTATTTAAATAAGTTGGTTTGTCACTTTTATTTTTGCTTCAAACTTAAATACTTTAAGTAGTTATTGCACATTTTTCTTGTGTATTCTTAATCAGTTTACTATTTTTTATCATTTAATTACTTAAAATTAGTTTTTAGTTATTAAAAAATAAAATAAAAGTAAAAAAAATAAAATTATTTTTCCTAAAATTATTTTTAGTCATTTAGGACTTAAGAAAAGTTATTTTGCATTTCTAGGCTTTAAATTACAAATTACTATTTCCCGGCCTATTAGAATCCTGATGAGTAGCTAGGACTGTAAACGAACTGAACGTGATGACGTATAGTCTGCATTCGGTCCACGAACCCGACCCATACTCAAGTCCAACACGAATGGACTCCAGTCCATCACGAATGGGCTCAAACCCAGCACGAATGGGCTATTACGATAACGGTTTGGGCTTACGTTGGCCCAAACCCGGAATTATTTATGGTCTTGATAGGATATCTCTTATTTATGGGATACGTATCAAAACCGACCTATGCGGGATACGCTGAGGAGTGAGGAGCACGAAACCAACTAGGGTTTCGTGTGTATATAAAGAGTCTCTCGACTCTCATTAAAGGTACGACTTACAAAACCCTAACTCTTCAACTAAACCCTAAAAACCGATTACTTACTCTCACGCCGGAGGATAATCGTGGGAGAGAATCCCACGATAAGCCTAACGGTGTCTTTTTGTTTTCTAAGTGCGCAGGTCTCAAGCATTAAGATCTGATTGGTACGGAATTAAGGAACGCCCAACTTTTGTATCAACAGAACGTTCATTGAACATTTCATGATTTGTTTGGTAAAAGTTTGTTTATGTTCGTTTATTTATTAACTTAACGAACATGATCAATATTTTACATTAGCTCAGTTAAAACGACCCGGGAATATCTCAGGGAGAGAGCATCTTGACCATTTGGTCGGGTTTTTGATAACATAATATTATACATACGTACTATTCATTGAAATGACACCCTAAACAACTATAACCCAATGCCCATATGATGTCAAATACCCATTAATGAATGTGACCAGTTATAACTTACTACCATGACCCACCATGTGAATTAGCCATTATCGCTGGTCATCCATGGGTTGCATAGACTTGGTATGTGTGTAGTTATATTGTGAAGGTTATATGAAGTGTGTTAAAGTTATTAAAGGTGGGCACGTTAATTTTGACATTTGAGGAGGCCATAAAATCAGTAAAGTCATATGTACTATGATGAAGATTGTGTCATACTGTCGTTAAGGTATCTTTAGGTTATATGATACGTTTGCGTCCGTGTGTACACGTTTTCGTCCATGTTTACACGTTATCCCCCGTTTTGTCATGGATTACTCCGTCTCTACACGTTTTTATCCGTTTTCGTAGGTTTTTGTCATTTTCATGTTTTTCATACTTTTTCCTCAGTTTTCCTACGTCTTATAATTCTTAGTCGGTTTTTATACGTTTTAGTCCGTGTTTACACGTTCTCGCCCGTTTAATCATGTTTTAGACCGTTTCTACATGTTTTATACGTTTTCCTCATTTTTTATACCGTTTTGTCTGTTTTATACATTATCGTACATTATCTAACGTTTCATACCTTTTCTTACTTGCTTACACGTTTTCTTCCCGTTTATTCCGTTTTTGTCCGTTTTTGCCCGTTTACGTCCGTTTTCAAATGTCTTTACACGTTAATGTGTTTAACGACCCGAATTAAAAAGAAAACACATTTAATAAAACCGAACTAATCGACCAACCCGATAACCGAACCGATCAAGAACCCTAATCTATAGTGATATATACTTTGAAAGGAGGACTTAGTTTGCCATTTCTTATACTTTTACACACGGTTTCCATAGTGTTTCATCATCTTTATACTCTAACTAGTAACTAACGTCTCTCCTCAATCAAATAACCGCCGTCTGAAAACCAAACGTCCCTGTTCACACCTCTAATCTCCACCACAAACGTCCCCTACATAAATCACTCTTCCCCATTCTCCTTCCATATCACTCTTCTTCAACAAGTTTTATCAAAAATCCGATCATTATCCTATAACACCAAATATCTTTATCAATGGCAGCACCAAACGGTCCCAACCAACTTGCAAGGCGTGTGATTGACGACCTCATCGATTTTAGTGGGGAGACTGAAGTAGTGATGAACAATGTAGTATCGTTTAATCAACAATGTATGGAATTATTATAATTAATGAAAATTATGGTTAAGGTTCTTGTCTATGTTGTGTTTTTAATTCTTGTCTTGTATATATTCCTATGCAACTACGGTAGTTAGCTAAGAAATTCATTATATGAATTTGGTTATAGTAAAGAAAGTGAATTGAGGTGTTCAATTGGTATGTGTTGCTCTGTTTTTGTTTGTGCTTGCTTAGAATCAATCTCAAAGTGGCCTGTTGGGGCATTTGAATGTCCTGTCAACCCATAACTTGTCCAAACAGATGATATTTGATGAATTTTCATTTGCCAGAAGTTTGGTGTGCAACCCATAACAAGTGGTTTTTTCACCCTAGATTCATAAGCCCATATTTTGATCATACCTTGAGCTCATAGTTTGTAATTTGGTATTTTAGAAAGCGTCTTTGGCTGTCTTGTTTGATCCAAGCTTGATGTGGACTGTATAGCTTATTTACTAAACTTATTTTGACCTTTTTCTTGCCCCCATAGCATCACAGCTGATTAAGCTAAGTGATCACTACTCATATTGTTTGATTCTTGTTCAAAGTTGTTTAGGCTCATTGATTGTTGCTATTAGCTCGTGTTTGTTCATTTGTATGCGCCATGTGGTGATTTTTGTGTTTATGCAGTTATATGTGTGTTTGGGACAGCGGGTTTGAAGTTATATGGGTGTTTGGGACTGTGTGTAATCACAATTTCTGTCATGAAAAGTTATATGGGTGTTTTGGAGCCAAAAATTTAATGAAATGTTAAAATTCTTAATTAAAAATTTTGGAGCCAAATTTTTTTGTGAAATGTTTAAATTCTCAAAACAAAAAATTTAAAATTAACTCTGGAGATTATGATTTCCTTAAATGAAAAACTGCCCCATCATATGCCCTATTTTTTCTCCAAAAAATCAGCCTTCATTCAAAACATTAAAACAATAACTTTTTAAACCATTATTCACCAATTTAGTTTACTATTTTTCTTTTACACATTGCTTCAGACGAATCATGGAAATCCAAGAGACTGATCATGATAATATTGATTTTTCTGATAATGAAAATCCTGACCACACTTTGGGATATGAATCGGAGCAGTTTTCTGATGATGGTGAAGGTGATAACAATCAATCAAATGGTTATGTCAAAAAGAGGGGCATAACCAGGTTAGCAAAGTTTCGAAGGGAATATGGAAAAGCAGGTGGAGAGAAGCTCAGTGTAACCTTCGATGCTATGAATAGGATATCAGGAAAACACCGAGCATTGTTTTCTAGTTTTTTGGGAGACTTGGTTCGTGAGCATGTAGGTGTCAGGATTCTATCCTGGAAGAAGGTTGATTCAGAAGCAAGAGACAAAATGTGGGACGAAATCACGGTAAACCTATACTATTTTTTAACCCAGTAATATAGCATGAAATATATACGTAGCATTTACATTATGTGCAACTAATTAGGAACATTGTGTTAATCTTTGCAGCGATTTTTTGATGTTGACTTGACAGCCAGAAGGATGTTAATGAATCGTCTTGGTCAACTTCTACGCAATTTCAGAAGGAAATTGACACAAAACTACATATTGCCCAACCTAGAAACACCTTCTAAGCTAAATGAAGTCCCGACTAACTATGATGCAATTGTAAAAGCCGATGATTGGGTCAATTTTGTAAATTATACACAAAGCGATGAATACAAGGTGTTAATTAGTAAATTTTTATTCAAGTTCAAGCATTTGCTGTTTCCATATATATTAGTTCTATAGTAAACGCCTTACGATTTTGTGTTGCAAGGTGAAATCAGCTGCAACAAAAGTGGCGCGTTCCAAGTCTCTTTATCAGCATAGAATGGGACGAGGTGGATACGCCCATGTGAGAGATCAAATGGTAACTTGAAACATTTGCACTTAATAGCATCATACTTGCGTTTATATTGGTTTATCTTACGTGTGTATGAATTTGATGTTTATAAGATCGATCGTAAAGAAATTAAACCAGATGAAGAACCATCGCGTACCACGCTGTGGTTGACAGGAAGGAAGAACAAAGACGGAGATTTTTACGATGATGATACTAGAGCCGTGGGAGAAAAAATTGTAAGTTTTACTGCATATTTTATTATAATGTTCATAGTGGGGCTAAAAAGTCTTCTTGCTTATATTAAAGTGGGATCAACATATAATAACCTATTTCCCATATTGTGTGTGCAGAAAGAAACGGAGGACAAGATCAAACAAGGAACCTTGAAGGTTGATCATGGAAGTGATGCCATGACAGTTGTATTAGGTAAGGAAAAGGGAGGATATGCGAGAGGAGTGGGAGGTGGAGTAACCTACAGGAGGTATTTTGATCTGCCTCGAAACAAACAACCATCTGATGAAAGAGTGGTGTTACTTCAAAGTGAACTTGAGAATGAGAGACGCCAACTTTCACAAAAAGATGCGGTAATCCAGGATTTGATGAAGCAATTGGCTGCACAAAAGGGGCAGTCGAACTCAACGTCAACTCCATTGGCATCAACTCCATTGACGTCAACTCCATTGGCAACAACTCCATTGGCAACAACTCCATTGACGTCAACTCCATTGACGCCAAGTCCATTGACACAACCAGAAGTAACATTCCATCTTTTATTGACCCTTTTAAAAACTGCTGCAGTCTTCTTAAACACATTATATTGCAGGTGTCTCCGGTGAACATTAATCATATAAACAGCAGTGCTGATGCAGATGCCGGAACACGTGTTTCTGGATGTGAGAAAGTTGCGAGCATTCAGAAGTCTAACGGACTATCAACTTTGGAAAAGGAAAAGGAAACAAGTGTAAGTAATAAAACTTCCACATGTGATTTTTGAAATCTACATGCATGTCTTATTTACTGTGTTTTATATGTATAGGTAACTGTTAAATCTGTCGCATCTAAGAAAACGACTAGAGGAAAACGAAAGGATGCACGTCAAGCTTCCCAATCACAAGAAGATGAGTCTTCATTACTAGTACTACCACAAGTATGTATTTAAACATGTTCATATATTATTTTGTTTAACTAATATATCTGATACATACATGCAACAAATCATTTTTTTAGGTAATTAAGTGCAAACTGTGGCACTCAAAGAAAACAACTATTATTGCTTTGGGCCGCGTATACAAGAGTGATGGAAAACAAATGCTTCATAACAAACCACTCCCCAAGGATTGCTACAAAGTGTCTATTGATAAATCCTTACAGGATGCAGCTTGCATACCGGATGTAGGAGGTAACGGTTTCAAAACAGTTATGGAGGCAGTAGGTGGTTTTTATGCATGGCCAAAGGAGCAAGTGATTTTGGAAGATCAGGTACATACATGCATGTGTTTTATCAAGCTACATATATATATAATTTCTCATATTTAATTCAGTATTTGATACACCCGGCTTTTTGTTTCCTACAGGCAACACCACCAAGTACCATACAAATGATTAGTGAGCATAACAAAGTTCCACCTAAATTAACAGGGAAGCGCAACTACGTCTCTATTGAATCCATGAAAAGTGAAGCTGCTCAGAAGATCAAGACTCAGAAGTCGTTAAATTATTGAGAATTTTATTATTTACGGCATTACAATTTTATATACATTCCAATTTTATTGCATTTGAATTTGTTTTGATATATCAAAACACTGTTGGTATTACGGCATTACAATTTTATATACATTCCAATTTTACGCCAATTTTATTGTATTTGAATTTATTTGAATTTTATATATATATATATATATATATATTATATATATATATATATATATATATATATTGATTTCTTAAATGTGACTAAAAGATGCATATAGTCACTATTATTAACACTGTTGGTCACTGTTTAATTAATTCGTTGTGTGACTAAATGTTACAAAAGGCCACACACGCATACAATTCATGTGGCCATTTGATGATCAATAGTCACACAAAATACAAATTTCTTCAATTTAAACGCCATATGGTCACACTTATTAACACTTTTGGCCACTTTATGATTAATTGTATGTGACTAAATACCCAAAAGAAACATGATTTGTGTGACTAAATGGTACAAAAGGCCACACAAACATACAATTCATGTGGCCATTGGATGATCAATAGTCACACAAACCACAAATTACTTCACTTTAAACAGCATATGGTCACACTTATTCACACTTTTGGCCACTTTATGCTTAATTGTATGTGACTAAATACCCAAAAGAAACATGATATGTGTGACTAAATGGTATAAAAGGCCACACAAACATACAATTCATGTGGCCATTGGATGATCAATAGTCACACAAACCACAAATTTCTTCACTTTAAACACCATATGGTCACACTTATTCACACTTTTGGCCACTTTATGATTTATTGTATGTGACTAAATACCCAAAAGAAACATGATATGTGTGACTAAATGGTACAAAAGGCCACACAAACATACAATTCATGTGGCCATTGGATGATCAATAGTCACACAAACCACAAATTTCTTCACTTTAAACACCATATGGTCACACTTATTCACACTTTTGGCCACTTTATGATTTATTGTATGTGACTAAATACCCAAAAGAAAAACGCTTTGTGTGACTAAATGTAACAAAAGGCCACAAAAAAAAAAATTCATGTGGCCATTGGATGATCAATAGTCACACAAAACACAAATTTCTTCACTTTAAACACCATATGGTCACACTTATTCACACTTTTGGCCACTTTAAGATTTATTGTATGTGACTAAATACCCAAAAGAAAAACGCTTTGTGTGACTAAATGTTACAAAAGGCCACACAAAAATAAAATTCATGTGGCCATTGGATGATCAATAGTCACACAAAACACACATTTCTTCACTTTAAACACCATATGGTCACACTTATTCACACTTTTGGCCACTTTATGATTTATTGTATGTGACTAAATACCCAAAAGAAAAACGCTTTGTGTGACTAAATGTTACAAAAGGCCACACAAAAATACAATTCATGTGGCCATTGGATGATCAATAGTCACACAAACCACAAATTTCTTCACTTTAAACAGCATATGGTCACACTTATTCACACTTTTGGCCACTTTTTGATTTATTGTATGTGACTAAATACCCAAAAGAAAAACGCTTTGTGTGACTAAATGTAACAAAAGGCCACACAAAAAAAAAATTCATGTGGCCATTGGATGATCAATAGTCACACAAAACACAAATTTCTTCACTTTAAACACCATATGGTCACACTTATTCACACTTTTGGCCACTTTATGATTTATTGTATGTGACTAAATACCCAAAAGAAAAACGCTTTGTGTGACTAAATGTTACAAAAGGCCACACAAAAATAAAATTCATGTGGCCATTGGATGATCAATAGTCACACAAAACACACATTTCTTCACTTTAAACACCATATGGTCACACTTATTCACACTTTTGGCCACTTTATGATTTATTGTATGTGACTAAATACCCAAAAGAAAAACGCTTTGTGTGACTAAATGTTACAAAAGGCCACACAAAAATAAAATTCATGTGGCCATTGGATGATCAATAGTCACACAAAACACGCATTTCTTCACTTTAAACACCATATGGTCACACTTATTCACACTTTTGGCCACTTTATGATTTATTGTATGTGACTAAATACCCAAAAGAAAAACGCTTTGTGTGACTAAATGTTACAAAAGGCCACACAAAAATAAAATTCATGTGGCCATTGGATGATCAATAGTCACACAAAACACACATTTCTTCACTTTAAACACCATATGGTCACACTTATTCACACTTTTGGCCACTTTATGATTTATTGTATGTGACTAAATACCCAAAAGAAAAACGCTTTGTGTGACTAAATGTAACAAAAGGCCACACAAAAATAACATTCATGTGGCCATTGGATGATCAATAGTCACACAAACCACACATTTCTTAACTTTAAAGAACATATGGTCACACTTATTCACATTTTTGGCCACTTTATGATTAATTGTATGTGACTAAATACCCAAAAGAAACATGATTTGTGTGACTAAATGGTACAAAAGGCCACACAAAAACCAAATTTATGTGGCAATTGGATGATCTATAGTCACACAAAACATACATTTCTTCACTTTCAACACCATATGGTCACACTTATTCACACTTTTGGCCACTTTATGGTTAATTGTATGTGACTAAATATACAAAAAGAAAATGTTTCGTGTGACTATAAGAGTTTTTGGTCACACAAAGCTGATTAATCCAACTAAAATTGTACCTATTTAGTCACACATTTTAACGTTTTGGTTACTCTTTTGTAAGTGAGACTAAAAAGAACCAAAACATGTGACCGTAGGTACCCTATGGTCACACGACCTTTAGTCACACACACGAAAAAAACCATGTGTGACTATATGTATATCGTCACACATATTTGGTGTAACCAATTCCACTTTTTGTTCTAGTGTATTCTTTGTTTGAATATTCCGCCAATATTATCATTGTTCTTTAAACGTAGAATTCCTAAATCAAAGGCTTAACAGCCTAGAGCCCATAAACGATCAAGTAAACTCGTTGTTAGTTTAGTAACCTCTAAAACGAGTTTCCACAATTGGTATCAGAGCGGGGGGCTCTGGATTTAGGAAAAGAAAAGGTTTTAGCTAAAGAAAGAAGAAAAATTCGTTTTTGCTTAATTTTTCGCAACTTTCTGCAGAGCAGTTTTGCAAAGGCTATAACTCCTTCGTTAACCGTTGGATTGGGCTGAAATTTTTGTTGAAGGTTCTTGGTATATCAAGGTAGATTCTCACCGGAGGGATCTTCAATCTGAGCCTTAGTTTGCAAGATATGCATCGTTGAAAACTGCTGCAGAAATAGTTGAGGTATTATCGAATTTTTGGTTTTCTTTCTTGGTTCACACACATAGGGGAAGAATCACACACAGAGAAGAGTTGGTTCTTAAAAGATAAAAAGGCTTGTTTATCAATTTATTATTGGTGAAAAAGGTTATTTGTTGCTTATTTGAAGTTGAGGTTGAGTTTTTCAAGATTGTGTTTTGTCATATCTTTGGAAGAAAAGATAACTTGTTTGTGCTTAAATAATTATGGTGATGACTTGTTAAATCTAGTTTTCATAGGTCAAGGGGAGGATGGACGAAGACCTAGTTAACTATCACTTAAAGGAGTTGCTTTGTCGCGCTCAGTGTCTCATATGAAATGAGGATTTTGTCAAGAGATTCCGATCTACTTATATGGTGTTAGTATAAGTTCAAAGTCAGTTTTAGTACAAGATATAGGACACAAAATTGGTTTATTCTACTTCATCAACAAGTTGGTAATGATTGGTTTTTCTTTGTCAATCATAAAAGCCTACAAGAATGGAGATTCGAATGGTTAACATATTAGTTTCAGGGGAAGCTTCAATGTTAAAGATGTTTAACCATTTATTGTATATGTGTATCACCACAGGAAAAGTTATTGATTCTTATTACTTTTTATTTGTATTGTACTGATAGTTTAAATTTTGATGTCTCAAGTTCATTTTTAGCGCGGAAAGCTTAATGGAGGGCAATTTGAGATGTTAGAAGGATAGATTAGATGTGTAGTATTAGTTCGAAGTTGTAAAAATCATATTTGTAATATTCTCTATTTGTTGATAACAAAAAGGGGAAGAAACGTGGTGGATAGCATACATTAAGGGGAAGATATAGTTTCATTCATGGTGAGATTTAGTTATCTCAATTTCTCTACTTCGTCTAGGGAAATTCGTACAAGAAAGTGTTTGTTTTGTAATCATCAAATAGGGGAAGATTGTAAGGAATTAAATATTCCATAGATTTGATGATCACAAACAAGAAGAATGAAACATATTATATACTGAATGATAAGCAAAATACAAGGTACTGCTGGTCCAAGAGCAAGGTACTGCTAGACCAACAAGGTACTGCTAGTGTATTTTAAGGTACTGCTGGTCCAAAGAGCAAGGTACTGTTAGTTCAAGAACAAGGTACTGCTAGACCAACAAGGTACTGCTGATTCAAGAGCAAAGTACTGTTCCTGCTGAGAACTCTGCTGATAAGACAGAGCACTCTGCTGATAGTATTACAACTCTGCTGATAGTGCAAAAGTTTCATTTCTGTTGATAGTATATTGTTTCTGCCGATTAGTGTTCCTGCTGATAGTATTACAATCCTGCTGATAGTTAAAATGAAGTAACTGCTGAATCAATGAGTCACTCTGCTGCTACAGAAGATAAGAACAAAGAAGATATTATTTTGTATGAGTCATGTTTATACAAATATAATATCTAGATATTTATCAAGTCATCAAGTTGAACACTCAAGATACAAGTTGTATCTTATTGACTTGACACATGTAAAAGCAAGTGGATGACTAAAAGCTTATCAATTTGTAAATGATCTCCTTATGTTATAAAAGGAAGATCATACCCCTTAGATAAAGGAGTGGGTCACTGTGGACAGTGAGTGTGTCACTGTGAGATTAGTGATCAACCAAAGTGCTTCGTACTCTCAAATTACAACAACACAAAGTTGTGTTAAAATGTAAGAGCACTTAAAGAGTGTGTGTGGGAACATCAGACGAGGGGTCTGATGAACATTGGACATGGGGTCTAATGTTGTTTAGGTTTGTTTAGCCTCAAGGATCTTTGATCCCTGTTAGAGTGTAACCGTATTACTAATGATCAAGTAGTATTGGGGCTAATGAAATAACAAACGGTGAATTCCACAAAACCTTGTCATGATAGTATTGTATTCTTTGTTTGAATATTCCGCCAATATTATCATTGTTCTTTAAACGTAGAATTCCTAAATCAAAGGCTTAACAGCCTAGAGCCCATAAACGATCAAGTAAACTCGTTGTTAGTTGAGTAACCTCTAAAACGAGTTTCCACAGACAAACCTGATGACTCAGAATCCTCGAGAAAGCGACCCACCAGGGAAGATATGGAATCTTGGATGAAACCTGTATCTGAAGAAGATCGAGAACCAATTCCTGAACCTAATTGGTCTATACCATCATCAGACAAAAGCGTTCCTGTAAACAATTGGGCAGCTACTATTGCTTCGCAACACAACTCTCCTTCAGAGAACTCATTGCTGGCAAAGACTAATGACATGGGGGCATTTATTAATTGGTTCTGTAAAAAGAAAGGCATCACAAATCTCACTCCCCAAGACTTGGAAGGTCCTGCATATGAAATCGTCAAAGTGTTTCATCCTGATGTGCATCATCTTCAATACCAAATGGAAGAATGTCATAGACTATTTACTGATCAAGTTGATGACCGGATCCTTTCCTACGACGTCAACCGACCTCTTCCCTTTGATGGTCCACCAGGTCAAAAGAACATTCAAGCAGATCTCTTCTTTAACAACGATCTGAATTATCTCCGGTTCGGGAATAATGGTGATCGTCAGGCATTATCCATTTCCAAGATGAAGGCGGCTCACTACCCTGACGTTGGGCTAGAACAAATGGTGCCTGATCAGGTATGGTAAGATGAAGAATACAAGTTTGAACTTACTGCTTCTTATGGGGTCACACATTGGTGGTTCCACAAGAAACGATTTTACATTGAACGGCACGCAGGAGAGGGTAGTCGTCAGGGTATACGCTCACATCTAAGAATCTTAAGTGTTATCAAAGTTGATATTCACCCAATGTATGGGTATGAGTATCTTAAAAGGATAGTGCTTCGTCGTGCTGATCAGAAGGAGTATATCATTTCTGAAAGCGACTTCAAATATCTATCTCCGAGTGACTTCGAGGATCTCTTCCTTCTGAATCTTCAAGGGCACCTGAATCATCTTCCACCTCACGACAAGAAGGCGCTTGCTGCTGCTGTTAACTTATGGATCCGGGGTCTTGTCATCAGGCAAAGGGTGAGTGATTTTTAACTAGGGATAGAGAGCTATCAGACCAAACTCAATCTCACTAGGCCAAATTGGGAACGTAAGGGTCTCGAGTACATTCACGACTTTAAAGTTATCGAATCTCCAAGAGCAGTTAAGTTCACTGACCAACATGGGACTCCTATGATGATGCAACTCAGTGAGATTCATAAATTCAGCGATGGTACCCTGAGAATGATCGATGAAGCACTGGATTTCAGGATTAAAGACTTCAAGATAAATCCTCACAACCCACAATTGAAGACTCAGTTCTGGACTGATCTGGATGTACAAAGGAGCAAAGATTTTATGAGAGCCATAGAGCGTAGACTGAAAACAAGAAGGATCTTTCGCAACCTGGAAAGCTTCGTTGGGGGTAGAGTTCGTGAAGGAGATTACAGATTGATGGAAAGAACGACTTGAGCTGATTCGCTCCATAAGTGGTCTTTGTAGTGATATTATTCTTTTGTTGGGCACTTGTAATTTTATAATGTAATTTCATCTAATCTTGTAATACTCTATATGTGATCTGTGTATATTGACAAGTAATCCTCTCTCATGGTTTAAGGGGGAGCATAGTATGCTCCTAAATCAGAATACATTTTAACCTGACCACATTTTCTCCCAAATTTTGTAAACTTATTTAAATCACTTGGGATCCCAAATCTCAAATGGTTTGAAATTTTTGATCGGGGGAGAGAATGTGATTTAAATAGGAAATTCTGATAAAATGTGATGATTTGGATGTTAATGTAAGCTCTCCCGTATGTGCTAAACCATTTTGCATATCAAGGCACATATTGAGGGGGAGCAAAATGTTTTGGTCATAAACGCAAGCTCTTCCATATGTGCTAAAATCTTTCTTATATCGATGCACATATTGAGGGGGAGCAAATGGTTTTAACAAAACAAAGGATTTGGCATCTCTCGTGAGCAAGGCTCAGACTTCACCAATGAATTGACGAAACTTGAATTGCCATCAATCGAAAGGATACGTCTTGGCCGGGTAATAATTTCAAGCTGGTCTAACCAGTGATGTAAGCGTGTCTCGAAAAAGATGTATCTGAGTAGAGTGTACCATTTCGAGAAACTTTCTGTGGACTTGACCAAGCCGGGTAATAATTTCAAGCTAGTCCAACTAGTGATGTAAACGTGTCTCGAATCGGTCATGTTCACGGAAAGTGGATCAATTCAAAAAGTGCGAGCTCTACCTAACATGTGCAAATCTATAAAACAATCAACCGAGCACATGTTGAGGGGGAGCATTTGAAAAATATAAAACTCTCAAGTGTTTGCAAAAATGTGTTTCAGAATCATGAACACTTGGAGAGATGTTTCAAAGATTTGGTTTGGCAATCGTGGATGAATACCAAAGACCGACCATTTTAATTAATGCATGGAGTTATAAGGATGGTTAGGTTAGGCTCAAGTTCCCACGATCCCGCCAGAGCCGGAGGGATCTACCCAGGGACAATCCACTAGTTAGTGCAAAAGTCCTTAGGTATGATTTAAAAGGAGAAAAGTGAATGAGGGAAAAGTGCCGACTGAGATGGAGCTAACACTGGAATAAACCCAACAAGGTGTTAGTTATGAAGTCTCGGTAAGCACTGAAGGGGTTGAAGAATGAAAAAGAATTGTAAAGATAAAGGGTGAAAAGAAATAGCCCTCCTTACAACTTAGGCAGAAACCGGGTCAATACATATGCTGTCAGAATCACTTAGTTGATTGCTGGCATTGAAGACAAAGTATCATGGACCCAGTGATACGCTGCACAACCCTCCCTAGCCACTCAAGGTCCCTCAAAGGACTCTTGTTTCAATTGTCACGGAGTTCAATACATTCCTATCGTCTCTCTCACTCCGAGTTAGATGATATTGAAAAGGTGGCAGTTCTCTCCAGCCTCCGCTCACTAAATCAAAACGCACTATAGAGTCTAGAGCCACGAGATGCATAATAAGATCTCATAGGAACACATACCACTTCTACACTGGTTGTTCAACATTAAGGACACCAGTTGTAAACTTATGAGTCCTACGCAGATCTTAGCAATCTGCCAGAACATTTATGAGAGAATCTACTAATGTAATTCTCAATGATTGAATGGAAATTCCTGCCAGGGTCAACATCAAGCAGCCCTGAAAGCAGGTCACTTCGGTAATTCCTCGTGGATTACGCTTAGTGGTCGCGGCGGTTTCAACCGGTCTATAGTCGTGGAGTGATCTCCAGCGACTCACCTAATCGTTGATTTACTACGGTAAAATCTTAAAAAGCCCTCTGTGGGTTTTCGATTAGGAACGGTCATGGTAAGGATTAGAGAGAGTTTTCACAATATGCTGTTGACTATCTCGAAGTCCAAACTTGTAAGTACCGGTCGAATTATTGCTAACTGTCGTATGCAGGAATATCTGGCGGTTGTAGCTGTGGAATGCTGTAGCTGGTTGCTGTTGTAGCTGGTTGCAGAAAAGATGCCAATCCATCACCACATGCTCACACCACATCATCATCAAAGAAGTCATGATCACCCTAAAAGACCTTCAACACAGCTTCTGCTAACTCTGATGCTGAAGATCATGACACCATATCGTGTGAGCATGTCGGCTCTAAGTATATTTCATCACATGGAGTTGTACTACTGAAGGATGACTTGGAGACTCAAGTGGGATGATACTTTCAAAGATTACTCAAAGTTCATCCAAGACAAAAGAGAAGTCATCTTCTGATCACTGATGTTTGCACAACAATCTATGACATTGAAGATTCAATGATTACGAGCTATGATGTCAAGATCCAAGGAAGAAGTACTGAAATTCAGAACATTACTTCTGGGGTGACCTCCCTTAGGGGGAGATTGTTAGGAATATGAATATTCAGCTGAAGACTCGGTCACCCCGAGTAATTATTAGTACATCATAGCTCATAGGATTATCAGTAATATTATTAGTAGCTTAGTTACTATTATTAGTATTGTGGAGTGGGTCGGGTCTTTACCCTCTATCAGCTCACTCTACAGCCCGCTAGGGGCATAATATATTGTAAGTATAAATACCCCTTCCCACACATGGGAAGGGTTGGAACTTCACATTATCTTAAGCTAATACACACATTGTTTCTCTCTCTAGAAGTTCCCATCACTTTCTCACTCTTGTTCTTTGTCTATTCGATCCATAACTAAGCCTCAAACTAGTGTTTCTTGCATTGTGAATACCCTACACCAGTGAAGTCTTCAATCACCACTATTAGAAAGACTCCGTGCTATGTATTCAAATACTCCCGAGCTCCCCCTAGCTCAATGCTCCCCTATGGTAATTGTATTCCCTTCTATTTTTACCTTTGTTTCTAGCGAATTCATGGATCAAATTATTACAAAGGCTTTTCCTACATCAAGGGTTAGCTCCATGCAACATAATATGTAACAGAATAGGAGCAACATTATAGGGATAGAATACTTTTAGCAAGGCATGCAAACGTTAAACTAAGTTAAAGTGTAGCTACAAAAAAAAAAATGAGTTTGATGAGGTATGTGAGCATATCAAAGTATGCTAGAGGTTAGACACGTGATGAAAGTATGCTAAAAGGATAAAAGCAAAGAAGAAAGCCCAAGAAAGTTGAGCGACAAAAAAAAAATGAATGCATATTGCAATTCAAAGACACTTGAGTGTCATAACACGACCGACAACCTAAGGTGTAATTGTTCAATCAATCACACTAACAAGAACGAGATTCGTTCATTGACTGACACACAAAATGATTTCTTCCAAGTTGTCATTCGGAAGGAAAGTTCTAACAAACCTTTTAAACAACTTAATCATCTTGTCACAACCCGTAATTTCAGGCCATTTTCCGAACCTCGACAATTTACTATTCACGAGTACTATTCATTTTTACTATTCACCGATCACTATTCACTTTTCACTATTCATCATTTTTGAGGTTAGTTTGTGATTTTGAGAAGCATTCAAAAATTTTACTATTCACGTGACACTATTCATTCCCGGAGAAAATTCTCATTCATCATCATCATTCATTATCTCGTAAACCTAGTTTACGGGTATTTCAAATTCGCGTAACCAGTGTGGTTTAGCTGCGAATTCATGCATTTTCAGTTAAGACACATCAGGTAGACTAGAGGAGTCTGCATATCATCAGTGACATCATCAGTATTTTAGTTCATGCCTGGATATGCATTATTTAAATTTACGTATGGTTATTTATTTAATAAACGTTACCACTCAGTCATTATTTACAAACATTATACTAAATACTCCCGACAATGATCCTAGTGTATTTTCATACTAATTATAATAATATAAAGATTATATTATTACTTTACCCGGTGTTTTTACAACAATTGCTATATTTTTCGTTAAAGGCTTATAACTCCGTCGGTTTACGAAAATTTAACCCGATAATTATTCCGACACCCGATTCTTATCAGTAACATAATTTTACTATTTTTACAACTTCTTCATGATTATATTCAACGTCGTCACATTTTATTTGGTACCGTTAAACTTCATTTCTAGCAAACTCGGTACCTGGTATCATCTAAAACTCAAAATAACCAATTAAAACTTACACCAAAAGTCAAGATTTAAGAAAAATCTTCTACCTTGGCCTATGTTGGACGCCACCCCCATACAAAAATCAACAATTTTCTTTGTTGGTCATGTCTTCATTTAATGTACATGACTTTATGTCTTTTGAATTTATTTACAAACACATAAAAACAACACATTTCACCTAGTTAACAAAGATCAAAACACACTCTTTTTGTCTCTCCATATACACGGCAGCCAAGAACCAAGAGGAGGAACCAAAAACTTTTCAAGGACAAGTGTTAGATTAGTTCCATATATGATCTTTGTTAGGGTTTTGCAATAAAAACCCCAAAGTTATCATCCAAATCTCTTCAATCTCATCACACCTTGTAAGTAATTTCAAGAACATTTATTTTTCATGTTTTCCTTTCATTTGATCTATATGATCATGTATTTTCATGTGGTTTTAGTTAAAAATGCAAGATACTTAAGTTATGGTACCACTTTCTTTAAAAATACACTAAATCACTAGATCTATAATTTTCACTAACATCCTCATGAATCCCACTATATTTAGTGATGTTTAGGACCCCATGACCCTTTGAGAAGGTGTATGGTAGATCAAGAGTACTTGTGGAGTTGTGTGGAAGTAGTTTGATTAAGTTTAGAACTAAGAAAGTGGATTTTAAACAAAGATAATAAGGTTCTGTCCTAAATCGTGCAAACTGGAAAAATCAGTAAACGTGGAGTCATTTTGGCCTTCATATTTAGAAAGTACTCTCAAAAACGAGAACGTGGGCGCTTGAATCACTAAAATCGGACTTATAACGAAGAAGTTATGAGTAATTGAAAATACGCGACGAAAACTATTTTTCAGAAAAATAGTGTGCTGTTGGCCGAACTTCAAGGGACAAAACGAGGCGTTAGCGGTAGTCTAGATGAGCCGAGCCACTGAAAATATGTTAGTTTATGTTTTGACGAATCCGTGGATATAAAGAACGTAGAAAACGAGCTTATAACGAACAAGATACACGCGTTTAAAGTCCGACAATTTCACTAAAATTCCATCAGCTTTCTAATAAGAAAATATTACTAAGTTAAAAACAGTTTTTGCAATACAATATATTGAGAGCCATTTTTCTCGTTGATCGAGACCCGTATGGTCGAGAGCTAAATGAAACGATATTTAGATATTGTTGCGAGGTTTTCAAAAGCGTCGAGTTTGATCGCTAACACTCAACGAGCAATATTTCACGACTAGTTTTACGAAGCCGTTTGGGCATATTTTCACAAGTTATAAAAAGTGTTGTTTTGCAACGAAAACACTATATTTACCAATATAACACCAAATGAGGATCGTGGAGTACCGTTTTAACATATTTACACGAAAAGTGTTTATTAACTTAACGAGACGTCAAAAATGTATTTTTCGTCGATAAACGTTATTTTCCAAAATCATCGAGTGGTATCGATAACATACGTATTTGCATGTGTAGCATCATTTCATTTGCTTACATTAGATCACATCCTTATATCAGGTCGCGGTTAGAGACCGAGCCTCATTCCAGCGTATTCATTATTATCATTGTTGCTATCGTACCAGGTGAGTTTCATAGCCCCTCCTTTTACTTGTTTTGTAACTGTTTTGGGGGAGAATACGTGCTCGTTTTCAATTAAACTCCATTGCTTGTTTTACTTGAAACATGATTTGTTTTCCAAACATTATTGATTAGCTAAAATACTTGAGTCGTTGCTCAGAAAGTATTTTTATGTTTACATTTTCATCCAAGATTATGTTCTTAGGGACACTAGTACATCAAGCTATTTCATATTACATATGTTATGACCCGTTAAGCTCGAATGTTGAGGATAGATCTATTAGGATTGATCTCCCTGTCCGGGTGGTGTTCCCCACCTGACTGTCAAGTCAAACGGACGCATAATCATTTAAGAACCCTGATTGTCCTAGGTGTACATCTACCAGAAACTTAGAATGTCCGGGTGGTTTCCCCACCTGAATGATATGCCAAACGTGTTGTGGTTTCCCCACTGACTGGTATGCCAAACGTAGTGTGGTTTCCCCACTGGCTGATATGCCAAACGTAGTGTGGTTTCCCCACTGGCTGATATGTCAAACGTATTGTGGTTTCCCCACTTGACTGTGAGGTCAAACGTATTGTGGTTTCCCCACTTGACTGATATTTCAAACGGACATAGTTTCACCACTTGACTGTTATGTCAATAGCATGCCCAAATTAGAATCTTAAGGATTCTGTGTCATGAATTTTAGTTGTCAATAACTCTATATATATTGGGAATATATTGTTCATTTAACCTTTGTGGTTCATAAATCATTTGACGTTCATTTAAACCAAATCATATTTGGCAATGGATTGTGAACACACAGGTTGCAAGTCTTGTATGGGCGGGACTTGGAACTGGGTGGATTTACAATGCCTTTGCTGGGAAATCTTCATTCAAAGGCTTTACATTTTTCACTAAACTCTATGAACTCACCAACCTAGTGTTGACACTTTTAGCATGTATTTTCAGGTATAAGCAATAGCACGCTACGGGAGGTTTTGGCAGGGCATGGCATGGTCATAGAAGACTCTGATAAACATTTGGGACCGTTTTACTTATTTTAAAGGGCCTATTTCCGCACAACTTTTAACAATGTAAATTCAACACTTTTGTTAAACAATTTTATTCTAAATGGTTGAGATGAAAAACCGTTCTTTACACTTGTGTTGTGATACCAATTGAGTTACACCCCAGCGACATGTAAGCTTCCGCTGGACCCGAATTTGGGGGTGTGACACATCTACCTAAGATGATTGGTGTTAATGATAGTTTGTTGATAAGACATACTCTAAATGATTACTATTATGACAAATCATGCCATAAAGTAGACTCGATAGAAGTTATACCAAAAAAATGAAAATAAGAACGATATGCACCTAGATGCGAATGGAAATGATTCCATAAGATGGGAAGTGTTGGATTTGACCTTTGGGAAAAGGTGGCAAAAGACGGTTTAGATTAATATATCGTTTGCACTGACAATGAGATGCATGATATATTTCAAAGGAGAAAAAGAAAATGTGCATGTGATCCTAACAGGATTGTGGGCGAATATCTCTAACAGGGTTGAGGTAAAGAAGTTCTAGAATTCTAGTTTTGGATGATCCTAGCTGTGAGTTAGAGATGATTTGCTGTATGAAGGATTTTGTGTGATTGTGTAGTTATACACTTTGGGTATGACGATTGTGAGGATTGAAGGTTATTGAAGTAACTATCACTATCAATAGTGAAGGATAGTTGTGAGGTTTGGGTGTAATGATCGATGGGTTGAAGGTTCTTAAACTAAATATCACTGTCAAGAGTGAAGTTTAGTTGTAAAGGTTGAGTGTGATGATGAATGATATTAATGTGAGGTTTGATGTGAGGGTTAAAGGTGTTTGTATAGAACAAATATCTAGGTGGTCACAAAGAGTAGAGGTTAGGAAGCTAGAACCGATTGTGGTTTTGTGACTGAGGTTTTGCTAAGTAGTGGGTACTTAGGAGGTGAGTGTTTTAGTAGAGAATTCTAGGGAATAAGAACCACATTTGTGTGTTCTTGAGAGTGTTTGGTGAAAGACTATATGAGTGTGTTTTCGCTCCCCCTTAATCGATGACCATCCGGACAAGATGTGTAAAAAAAATAAAGAGGAAATCAAACGTTGACGAAAGCGATGAGCTTAGTAACGTCATGACAAGTGGTGGATAGCATACAATAAACTTCACCTTTGAAGTCACGTAGCTCTTCTCAATCATTGTGAATATTCATAGAACATTCATATGATGAGGCATGTGATTACGTGGAAATGTGCTAAGGGTTAAGAAGATAGAATCTTCAAGGTTGTGGAGTTAGTGATAAGGTTCTAGTGGGGTTATCATTGATAGAAGAAACTATGTTGATGAAGAAGGGTTATCTCAACTTATCCTAGTGGTTCTTCGCTTGAAGTGTGTGGAAGATGAGTGGGATGCGGAAGCATTGGTAGTGTAGAACGAAGGTTGAGAGTTGTAGATAAGTTGAGAAGATAATGGATACGGATGTAACCAAACATATGGTGCTTTAAGTACCATGCGGAAGTGAAAGAGAAAAAGATAAGGAATCAGAAGATAGGCAGAATCTATTCTGATAGGAGACGGTTCTGGTTCAAGACTACAACAAGTATGTTTTGATAGTGCTTTTGAAATAGTGAGATTTGAAGACAAAATAAACTGTCTTAGCAGACAACGGTCCGACGGTACCGTTAAATTTAGTGGTACCGTCCCCTATTTAAGGGTACCGTGACCTGTTGAGGTCAGTTTTGACCCAGAATTTGATTTTTGACAAAGAAATTTCACATATGTTGTGATTTTTCTGGACCTTAGATTAAAGGAATTTATACCAAATAAATTCTTTTATAAATGAATCCAACGGGATTCGATGAACGTTGATCGAGAACGAGAGATGACATTTAATTGCATTTCGCAAATTAAATATACTTTAAATATTTCGGATGAAATATTTAAGTTGTCATTGGAATTTAAGAGGATTTTACGAATAAATCTCGCTGATTTAGTGAGACTTTTTGACACGAGGAGAGAATTTATACCTAATAAATTCTTTTTACGAGATGAACGAGACTAGACGAGAAGAGATGACTTTTATATTTCTGAGGAAATACATAGGTAGTCATTAGAGCGATGTGAAGGATGACTTAATATTTCCAGTGAAATATTTAAAAAGTCATGAGACGAGACATAAGAGATGACTTCAATATTTCTAGTGAAATATTCAAGTAGTCATAAGAGGGATGTGAAGGATGACTTAATATTTCCAGTGAAATATTTAAAAAGTCATGAGATGAGACATGAGAGATGACTTCAATATTTCCAGTGAAATATTCAAGTAGTCATAGGAGGGATTTAAAGGACGTATTTGAACACATGGGAATTGTGAAATTCACGGAACGTGTTCCATCATTCCTAGACCTAGACGTAGATAGTTGAATGGTTCGCGTTTGAGAGGTTTGGCTAATTTACGGATTTCGATGTGCTTCGCACGCGAGTGTTTCACGGGGTTTTGAAAGGCGTAAAGCAAGGCCTATGGTGCTGATTCGCAGCAGGGTTTGGGATCTAAAAGAATGAAGTATTAAATTGACACAACGGTGGTAGATGTGTGGGTGAGACTCGATTTGGAACATAAGGATGGCTTAAAGTTGATTGAGGTTTGGTGTTTTTAGGGTGATTGATGAGATTTTTGGGATGAACATCCATTGTAGTTGTGAGATCACTGCACGTTGGTAGGTGATCAGGATTGACAACGAAAAAGAAGAGACTAAAAAATATCAATCTTCTTATAGGCATATTGCCCGTTATTCAGAAGAAAGAGAGTATCCCCGGAATCTTGGCTAAATAGGATGATACGTTTGTTTTCTACCCTAAAATCGATAGATAAGTTCGATCCTCATTATCTATGAGGTGAGCTTGACACAAAACATGATGACAAACCTATGGGGATAAAAGAAACTAACGAAAATGAATATACTTGGTCTTAAGAAGTGTATATTCACACGAGGATGAAAGGAACTACTAATCACTTATATAGTAACTCGTGAGTCCTTTGTCACCCGAAGGTTGATGTTAGCTTTTAGCTTTTGGATGAGCGTTTTAACATATGTTGTTAAAGGGCTTGAATATGATGTTTCAGAAATGACATTTAACAATTGCGATCGCAAGTTAAACTTACTTATATTTCGGATGAAATATTTAAGTTGTCAAACATACTCCAAGTTCTACTAGGTTTGTATCTAACCTCCCCATGAAAAAGGGTGTATTGCTTGGAAGAAAGCGAAATGATGACCAAGGAATTAGGACAATTTCGCGACTACTTTAACTTATAGGTTTTGACACTAGTGTATGACTATATGACGTCTAAGAGTTCATAGTGATAGGCATACCTAATTCATTATGTGTTAAAAGGACATAGTGTGGGTGCAAAATTTACAAGCAAAACATGTAAAATGCACATAAGGAATAAATGCAAACATCATGCAAAACATGATAATCATTTAGCATTTAAGAGCATGAAGACATTCAATCATATCTTACAAGAACATGTTATCATTTTGAAACACATATGTGGGATGCAAGTAATCTAGGTTTGCTAAGGAGGATCCTAATTACTACTTGTTCAAAATAAAATCCTAATGGGAGATAAAGTTCACCGATGTAAACTATCTTTAGTCAAATGTAGGAATGAAAAATTTTCAAGTTAGAGAATGAGTATGAGACTATCACTAGTGGTTCTCAATTCAGGCTAAACACGACCATTTTTACGGGTTATACCACGAACCCAACTTCTCTCCTAGAAGCAATTCAACCGTTAGGTCAAATTGAATTTCTAGTGCGATAGGTTCTCCAGTAGGCATTCTCATGTTAGAAAAATTCAAATTCCTATATTTGCCTATCGAAGTATAGCAAAGATGATATTAGCTTATTTCGCTAATACATGGCCTAATGTGACTCAACTAACCATATTTTAAAAGTCGGTTAATAAGATGACATGTCTTACACAACTCCTAACAAAGGCAAGCAAAATGTTTTAATTTCGTGTTTGAGATTTAGAGGTTATTTGGTGGAGATGGTGCATTTTATGATCTCTTGGATAACATCTTTGTTTGTTGAGTTGTTACATGTTATTTTAACATGATTTGGTTTTCTAGAACCAAGAGATGCTCTAATGTGATACAATGTAGAATCTAATACATCGAGAGTGTTTCAAGAATGCTCCTTTGCATATCTTGAGAAAAAAATCTAGTAAAGGTTACTTACCTCAATAGATCTTGTGAGTATTTTATGGTGTATGATTGAAAAGAGACATATTGTATCTTTCAGCAAATATGCTATTCTAAGAGGAACCTTATCACTCTTACGAATGCTTAGTAAAACAAGTATTTTATTGTATGATCAATTTTACTTGTTTATGCAATGGCACATGTTGTATTGGGTTATTACTCAAATCTAATATCCTATATTTGTTAAACAGGATGCAATGTATTCTCTTGTAACATAACCATTCATGTTACAAAGAAAATAAGATGCATAAGATAAAAGTTATCCTTTGTCAATCTTTTGATAAGAGAAATACATGTGATATTCTCGAAGATTGATGACGTATATAATAGCTAATAACATAATATGTGTGACACTTTTACTAGACATGTGATTTTGAGTGTTGAGTCGTTCATGAGCAAAGATACATATGTTGTTTGTTTGCTCGTGTTTGGATATACAGAAATGACACATTTACTAATTGCATTGCAAAGTAAATTACTTGAATATTTCGGATGAAACATCCAAGTTTTCAATCCTACTTGTGTATTTTATGCATCTTTTAAACATATTAGTTTAATGTTTGGAACACAACCATTCGACAAGAAGACTCAATATGGCATCTTCAACACAAGTGTGAGTAATGATCCTGTTAGAATTTAATAATCATGAAAAGTTCATATATATTAACAAGTAATCATCTTACACATTTGCGGAAGCGTAGGATCTAATTTTAACATATAAAGAATTAACTGGATACTAAAGTGAACGTACCTTTTAATTCTAGCACAACAAGAATCAAACTTCAAATCTTCTAGAATCTTTATCAAGAATGGATTAACGAGATACCCCTTACCGTTTTGTATCTCAATCCAAGATATTAACTATGATGAGTTAATACCACGATCTTGTACACACGTACTATAACCGAATTAATATTTATGCTAGTAATATAAACACAAAATAAACCAAACAATTTTGTTTAAGAAAAACAAAATTGATCGACCCTTATGGGTATGTGATCGATCGGCCAAGATAAGAAGGAAGAAGAAAAGAGTTTAGGGTTATAGCAAGAGTGCAAGAGTTAATGATTCAATAACACTAGGTCTTGTATTTATAACATGACAATCTTGGAGAACAAGTTAGCAATGGATTGGGTTTGCCAAGCCCATGCCGATCGGCCAAGGTATCCCCAAGGGATTCCGGAAGCTTCTTGTTCCTCTAATTTCATCTATAGTCCTTCTCTTATTCCCTAACGGTCGTTAGTCAATTGTCGTTAATTACTTAACGTCCGTTAGTCATTATTTTTGTGTTTTAATAATTAAATACATAACGGTTTATATATTAATTATTATCCATTAATTCCTCATATGTAATGTGTGCAATCCCGTGGTCTCGAGTTCGATTCTAGACATACACATTAATATTTGTCCACAAAACTTAATAGCTCCCACTTGGACATCTATTAATAGTGTAATGACATTGGTTAGCGTCTAGCAACACGCCAATGCCCCTAGTACAACTCGAGGATTGGTCTCCTGGAAAAACCATTCGATGATTCATCATCATACTTATCCTTTTGTTACTAATACTACGTTAATAAAGATATGGATCTTAGTCATTCTTTAATTAACCATTCTGTTTCTCGTTGTTTCTGATTGAACAAGATTACCAAATCTTTGAACGTATCCCAGATAGATCTTGGGCTTGGCCACGCAAACATCCTGTCAACCCTACGAGGGGCCCAGCAGTATTGAACTTCAAAACAAATTTGAAGGAACAGATTCTCTCTTGACTACGAGCATACCCCATGAACTTTGCAACACTCCTGAAAACAATCCTTATGGCTACCAGTAACATATAGCGGTAAATTGCTTTACAGAAATGCACTACATCTATGACAGTTATCTAGTATCTCAAGTCTGAGGATAACTATATATGCATGATTTACTTGATGACAAGATCCATAAAGTAAACTCATGAAGTTGGGATAAGTCCTATATTCAATTCATTGAATATCATGTGAAATTGGCATGTCAACGCATCAATATACTTTCAAGTATATTCTACCAATACTCAGATTTGTCTTAATTTAATGATATTCCCATATCATTAATCGACAACGGACAATTTAGAATAATCAATATATTCAAGGATTAAACATGCAAATACAGGATATATTATTAAGAAAATGATAATCAAACATAACTAATATTTTATTTCATTAAAATAATAATTGTTCATAACATCCCATTATCCAAACACTAATCACAGATGGGCATGAAACTACTAGCTAGACGAAGTCCTATGCCTTCAGCATGTTGATAAAGCTTTCCACCAGGTAAAGCCTTCGTTAAAGGATCAGTTAGGTTATTATCTGTGTAAACTTTGAGTAACTCGATTTCACCTATCTCGACTTGTTCTCGAACATAGTGATATTTAATCGGGAAACGTCTGGTGCCTTTCATGATTCCAGATTCATTGGCAAATGTAATTGCGGCTGAATTGTCACAATACATCTTTATAGGTCTTTCGGTTGAGGGCATAACTCCAAGCCCTGAAACGAACTTCCTAATCCAGACAACTTCCATTGCAGCTTCTGAAGCAGCTATGTACTCACTTTCTGTTGCAGACATCGCTATGGTACTCTGCTTCTTGCTCTTCCAATCCACAGCTCCTCCATTAATGACAAAGACATAAACCGTTTGAGACTTCGTATCATCTTTATCACATTTCCAGGAAGCATCGCAGTAACTTGTAACACCAAGTTCTGCTTCTGGATTTCCCCCATATACTAAAAACATATCTCTTGTAGCCCTTAAGTACTTGAGAATATGTTTAACAGCATTCCAGTGGAGTTCACCTGGATTCTGTTGATATCGACTGGTTATATTTTGAGCAAACGCCACATCAGGCCTTGTGCATCTCACCGCATACATAATAGATCCCACAGCCGAAGCATAAGGGACTCTCTTCATGCGTGTCACCTCTACAGGTGTTGAAGCACATGCTTTGCTACTTAAGCCATGATTCTCTGCATCGGCAAATATCCCTTCTTGGAATTTTGCATATTGATGAAGCGAAAAGTGTACCGCTTTTAAGGGGTCATTTAAGCCCTAAATCGTATTTATTTGATCAAATATTGCCCTAAATCGTTCCTTTTGTCATTTTAGGTACTTTTGAGAAGAAATCTGGAAAAGGAAGCATTTTGGACGTTTTTGGAGCATAAAAGTGAAGAAAACGACAAAATCTCAAAATCAGCTAAAAGTTACCTTAGACGGCGTCAGAAATTACCCTGGACGGCGTCATGGCTTGGCAAGAAAAAGGTGGATATGAAAATTACTCATGATAAGCCAATGAAATTTGCATGGGAATTCTGACGGCGTCCACCGTTGGAGTGATCAAGGTCGTCACGGCTTAATTTAAAGAGGGACGGCGTCACGCCTAATTCCGACGGCATCAAGCCTTGATAAGCCAGAACGGATTTTGGAAAGCTAAAGAGGGACGGCGTCAAGAAGGCCATCCGGGAACCCTAAAAGCGGCGAGGTGACGGTGTCACACTCCATAACGTGACGCCGTCAGATATGAAAGTCTATATATAGTTTTGCAATTTTTTGTCATTAGTGTGGAACTTATTGGGGAACTTTGTGTGTGAAAACCCTAAGACGATTTTAGCAGCTTTTTCAAGGCTTTTTGCCTTGAGATCTCCCATGTTACATTGAAGATAAGTTATCAATTAATCATTCAATATGTCTATGTGTTGTTTGATTCTATCTTGTTCTTGTCTTTTGTTTAACATGTTAGGCTAGATTTATCTTGTGTTTGCTTAGATCTAATGAAACCTAGCTATTGATTATTGGTTATTAGTGTGTTATTAGTTGTATTGGATGATTGTTCATCTATGTTAGGCTTAAGAAAACTGGCTAACTTCCTATTCGGTAACTTGCTTGAACGTCTTAAGAAACATGAACCAATGCGTACTAAAGGTTTTTATGGTTGTATTTAATGCACAAGCGAATTCTAGTGATCCCATGTTAGGAGCTTCCTAGCCGGCTCGACATAGGAGTGAAGTAGGAGCTTGTAGAGTTGGGGAAGTACGTACGCCACACCCCACGATTGGTATTAAGGAATACACCCGTCATCCACGCAATTAATACACACTAATCAACCGGTAAAAGATAGTTAGGGAGTAAGGAAATCTAAGTAAACACATTTCTCTCTACATAAGTTCTACCACCTTTTCATTTTCTGTTATTTTATTTTATTTGCATTCGTAGTAATTTGGGTTAGTTGACTAGCAACTAATTCCGCCCACTCTTTCAAACCCGAGATTTTACTTGCTTTCATAAAAATATAAAAACATAAAAAGAATCTTCTCTCACCCTTAGACCTATTAGAGTAGTTTTTCATACCTAACGAACACTATTCCCTGTGGAGAACGATCAATCCCCCGTACTTACCACTACACTATACTACATTGGTCAGGTACACTGCCTGGTGGGGTTGTAAGCCTCTTGAGATCCCTCGAGAGGTAAAACCTGTTGTAAGGTTGCAAAACCACGCATCAAGTTTTTGGCGCCGCTGCCGGGGAATAGTTATTGTTTAGGTTGAATTTTTATTTTATAGGTCTACTCACTAGATTCCTTTCTAGTGAGATTTTTATTTTATTTTTTTCTAGGTTTTCTTTAGTCTATCTATTTTCTTCATGTTTTTGTTCGTATAAGATTTTCATTGACTATTCAGTTTGCCATTATGGAAAACGCGAATCCACCCCTTACACCTGGCGAAGTAGCTTTGTTGCGTAGCCAACTTGAGAATGAGATTAGTGAACTCAGAGAGCTCAGTAGAATGATTGACATAGAGCTTGATTATGCCTTGAACAACTTAGAGACCGCCATATACTCAGATAATTACTTAGAACGTAATAATCTTACGGTTGAGAAGTTGATTGAGAAAATTGATGAAGTGAAGGTAGATCCTAGGTTTGATGATTATTTCAATGAATACCCCACTAAGGAGGAGATTGCTTACTATAACAACCTAGTTGATAACCCTCGACCACCTTTTGTTAGAATTGACCCAAAGATTAAGAGAGGTGATCCCGGGAATGTGAAGATACCATGTATGATTGGGTACCAATACGTTGAGCATGCTTACATTGACTGTGAATCCCCAATCAACGTGATGTCCTCAGGCCTTTATAGCCAGATCATAAACACACCACTTGAGCCTAGGATGGACCCCAAGTGCCCAGGCGGAGTTTGCAACTTCGTTGGAAGAATTAAGGATACACATATCCTTGTTGGGAATTTTACTTTTGTCACCAACTTCATGATCTTAGAAGATTTGGCAAATGTTGTTGACTGCCGCCTATCTCGCGTGGTGTTAGGTAAGCCATTTATTGAAACATCCAATTTAAGGTATGACCGTTTGAGAGGTACCGTTCAGTTTTCTAACCACATAGATAGGATCACATATAGGATGCCTTATCGGGTTAATGAATTTCGTTTTGTGCCCCGATTTGACAAGGACAACATTGGTGCGATTGAGGACATCAATGATGAGGATAAAGAAAAAGGCATGGACTATGTTTGGAATAAGAGAAGCCTTTATTATAAAGATTGCTTGAACCTTGGACCTAAATACAAAATTGATAGGGAGGTTGTTAGGATGATTAGAGGGGCAATTGAGAAGCAAAACGGAAAAACTTAGAACCCGTGACTTTGAGTCTAGCTACAAGACTCGTTAATAAAGAAAAGCGCTTCTTGGGAGGCAACCCAAGTTTTATTTGCTTTGTGTGTTTATTTGTTTGTTTGTTTGTTTGTTTTTATTTATTTCCGTATGTGTGTTTAATTTTTATTATTATTGATTCATGTTAAAAACTAAGTTGTGAAAATGCTTTATTTTGTTTTTAACTTCGTCTTAACTACATATAAAGGTATTTTGCAAAAGTTAAGTGTAAGGGAAATCTAAACCGGTTTATTAGAACACAAATGAACATGAATCGTAATAATAATAAATGAACATACATATTAGTATTTGTTTGAGTCAAATGCTTGTATCGAGTCATAATGATGTTTTGCAGGAATCCCAGGAAGTAAGGTATAGGTTTTTCCAAAAAATTTTCCGAAAACGTAACATGAGAATTCTGTCAGATCATTTCTGACGGCGTCAGGCTTTACAACCTGACGGCGTCAGGTTTAATTTTCTGAAAATTTTTGAAAGTTTTGTTTTCATAAAAAGTTTTTATTAAATCTATAACTTATAATCTCCAGGAATCTGCAAAATTATCATTCCACAAGCATTATATCCTTATATATAGAGTTTATCCCGCCGATGTTATGCAGGTTTTCGTGTTTGTTTTCTCAGGTTTAACAGGTTATTTTGGACAAGGAAATGTTTGTTGAATCAAGCTTATGGCGATGCATTAGTCATGGAGCTTCAACATTACTTTGGAAGAAGGGGGGGGGGGGGGTAAAAGTACGATTAGAGAATGCTATTACGCTTGATTTTTGTTTGTTTAATAGTAGATGTGTAATAAAACTGAGATAAATACCTGTTAGGGCAATTTTAGTGCCAAATTTAAATTATTTTTTACAACACTTAGGAGTGAAACTTTGGTCTTAATGAGCGTCTCACGGATAGGAGTTATATGACTAGCACAAAAACCGTACCACTAAAAAATTTTCCACCCCCAAATATGTGAGGTTCGCCCCTAGAATTGGTAGGAAAAGCATTTATGCTATGATGTGTGTACCGGTAGCACTTAGATTCTAGAACTTGCGTTAGGACCATTCCGAGGCCACAAGTGAGACTACATTCGTGTAGTTAGATTTACTACATGATAAGAGGCATTAGGATTAACCCATTGTTATACACCTGTGTTTTTTTTATAATTACGTTGGCTACATTGGTCAAGTAATTCTCCCACACCCTTTGCGTTGTACTCATTTTTAGTACACGATACCCCTAGTACACCCCTCAGAGCCTATCTTTTCGTTTCGACCTTTAAGCATTTTACTTAAAGGAAGAATTTGTTACACCCCACTAAAATGTACACCCAAATCGCCTTAGCCTACCTTGTATGCACTCATCTTTAGTGCATTATTGTGACAACATTTGTTTAAACCCAAGTTAATTATCTAGTTGATTACATGGTTGCTAAGTCGAGTCATATCCTTGTACATATTGTTTTGGGACGATTGGGACTCATGGGTAAAGTACTAGTGTAATGGAGTAATGGGGAAGAACATCATTTATTACCCCCATATGTGCTAAATATTTTAAAAAAGTACTCCAAGTTTTTCAATTATCTTAATTCGAGTCATTAGAATAGTTATTTGTAAAGTTATGTAAAAGTTCAAGTGTAAGGGGAATGCAATGCCCCTATGATGTATTATTTTGGATGGTAGGGCAAAAGTGTATGCAAAAAAATAAAAAAAAAAAAAAGAGAAAAAGAAAAATAGAAAAAACATACGGACTACCATCCCGTTTCATTTTATGTTTTTTGTTATTTTATTTTTTTAGCTTAAGATTGAGTCGAGTCTTGGCTTAGCAACATTGTATAGTACATGTAATTAATCAAGATCTTTAACTCGCCACCAGTAAAATATCCTTTATCCAACAAAACCGTGTTTTCCTTTTCCCTACACCTAACGTTATAACCCATTTAAAAGCCCTCTTTGATAGTTTATCTTAGGTGCTTACGCCTAGTGGAGGAGGTTTTCGATCCTTTCCCAAGCCTATGGTAATCTATTTGCTATGACAGGTAGTGAGAGATATTATCCGTTTTCATTTATGAGATTTATTTTGATGACACTTGAGAGATGTGAGTATCTAAACACTACTTGTGAGGTGCTAGTTTGTAATCTCCGTGCTTATTATGATTAAAGTGGAACGAATATTTGTTGTAATTACTTTTATGTTAGCATTAAATGACCCCTAACTTGTATTTTGATTAAAATAAAAGCGCATTTGCTTGAGGACAAGCAAATCTCAAGTGTAAGGGTATTTGATGAAGCGAAAAGTGTACCGCTTTTAAGGGGTCATTTAAGCCCTAAATCGTATTTATTAGATCAAATATTGCCCTAAATCGTTCCTTTTGTCATTTTAGGTACTTTTGAGAAGAAATCTGGAAAAGGAAGCATTTTGGACGTTTTTGGAGCATAAAAGTGAAGAAAACGACAAAATCTCAAAATCGGCTAAAAGTTACCTTAGACGGCGTCAGAAATTACCCTGGACGGCGTCATGGCTTGGCAAGAAAAAGGTGGATATGAAAATTACTCATGATAAGCCAGTGAAATTTGCATGGGAATTCTGACGGCGTCACCCTTTGGAGTGATCAAGGTCGTCACGGCTTAATTTAAAGAGGGACGGCGTCACGCCTAATTCCGACGGCGTCAAGCCTTGATAAGCCAGAACGGATTTTGGAAAGCTAAAGAGGGACGGCGTCAAGAAGGCCATCCGGGAACCCTAAAAGCGGCGAGGTGACGGCGTCACACTCCATAACGTGACGCCGTCAGATATGAAAGTCTATATATAGTTTTGCAATTTTTTGTCATTAGTGTGGAACTTATTGGGGAACTTTGTGTGTGAAAACCCTAAGACGATTTTAGCAGCTTTTTCAAGGCTTTTTGCCTTGAGATCTCCCATGTTACATTGAAGATAAGTTATCAATTAATCATTCAATATGTCTATGTGTTGTTTGATTCTATCTTGTTCTTGTCTTTTGTTTAACATGTTAGGCTAGATTTATCTTGTGTTTGCTTAGATCTAATGAAACCTAGCTATTGATTATTGGTTATTAGTGTGTTATTAGTTGTATTGGATGATTGTTCATCTATGTTAGGCTTAAGAAAACTGGCTAACTTCCTATTCGGTAACTTGCTTGAACGTCTTAAGAAACATGAACCAATGCGTACTAAAGGTTTTTATGGTTGTATTTAATGCACAAGCGAATTCTAGTGATCCCATGTTAGGAGCTTCCTAGCCGGCTCGACATAGGAGTGAAGTAGGAGCTTGTAGAGTTGGGAAGTACGTACGCCACCCCACGATTGGTATTAAGGAATACACCCGTCATCCACGCAATTAATACACACTAATCAACCGGTAAAAGATAGTTAGGGAGTAAGGAAATCTAAGTAAACACATTTCTCTCTACATAAGTTCTACCACCTTTTCATTTTCTGTTATTTTATTTTATTTGCATTCGTAGTAATTTGGGTTAGTTGACTAGCAACTAATTCCGCCCACTCTTTCAAACCCAAGATTTTACTTGCTTTCATAAAAATATAAAAACATAAAAAGAATCTTCTCTCACCCTTAGACCTATTAGAGTAGTTTTTCATACCTAACGAACACTATTCCCTGTGGAGAACGATCAATCCCCCGTACTTACCACTACACTATACTACATCGGTCAGGTACACTGCCTGGTGGGGTTGTAAGCCTCTTGAGATCCCTCGAGAGGTAAAACCTGTTGTAAGGTTGCAAAACCACGCATCACATATTGAATCTCTTCAATATTTTATCAATGTAAGCACTTTGGCTTAATCCAATTAACCGCCTCGATCTATCTCTATAGATCTTGAATCCCAGAATGTATGCTACTTCCCTAGATCCTTCATGGAAAAACATTTCCCAAGATAGGCTTTAACCTCTTTCAATCTTGGAATATTTTTACCCATGATTAATATGTCATCAACATATAGGACTAGAAAAATCACATCACTCCCACTAGCTTTGTGATATACACATGGCTAATCGAGATTCTGAGTAAATCCAACCCTTTTGATTTCTTCGTCAAATCTCTTATTCCATTGTCGTGATGCTTGCTTCAATCCATAAATGGATCTTTGAAGTTTGCATACACGGTTTGGAAATTCTGGATTCACAAACTCCTCAAGCTGTGCCATATAGATGTCTTCATCTAGGCGACCATTTAAGAAGGCGGTTTTGACATCCATTTGCCAAATCTCATAATCATAGTATGCTGTTATGGCTATGAGAATCCTAATAGCCCTTATGTCAGCTACAGGAGAAAAGGTCTTCTCGTAGTCAACACCATATGTTTGAGTAAAGCCTTTAGCTACCAAACGGGCCTTATAGGTGTGTACATTGCCATCCATGTCAGTTTTCTTCTTGAAGAGCCACTTACTTCCAACTACCTTGGCATTGGGAGGAAGGTCTACTTCAATCCAGACTTCATTATCTCTCATGGATTGCATTTCCCCATTCATAGAAATATGCCATTTATCCTTTTCAGGATCATTCATGGCAGCTCTATAATTAGCAGGTTCTCCAAGATCCCCTAATATAGTTTCCTTAACTTCTACGTTAAGACATAGACGTTTAGGTTCTTTCACAGTCCTTGCAGATCTGCGAATGGGAACAACTTCAGGTGGAGGACCCAGACTTTCAGGTTCCACAGGAAGTTTGCTAGTGTTTTCAGAAGGTAATGTATCCTCTTGATCATCTTCCAGATCATAGATCCTCCCACTGAATTCTTGAGATATGAGATCTTTTTCAAGAAAATCTCCATACCTAGCAACAATTATTTTGTTTTCAGATGGGTAGTAAAAGCAGTAACCCATCGTTTTCTTTGGGTATCCTACAAAGATACACTTTATAGATCTCTGTTGGAGTTTAACTACTGAGTCACGTTTAACAAACGCCTCACAACCCCAGACCTTTAAATAAGACAAGTTATGAGTTTTTCCATACCATAACTCATAAGGTGTCTTATCAACCTTCTTGGTCGGAACCATATTCAAAATGCGAAGAGCAAATTCTAAGGCATAATCCCAAAAGGATAAAGGAAGAGTTGTAAGATTAAACATTGATCGCACCATGTCCAACAATGTACGATTTCTTCTCTCAGATACACCATTTTGCTGTGGAGTATATGGAGATGTGAGATGCTGGACAATTCCATTCTCAGCTAAATAATCTTTAAACTCTTGACTCAGGTATTCACCTCCTCTATCAGATCGAAGAGCTTTAATCTTCTTTCCAAGTTGCAATTCTACTTCTGCTTTAAAAACCTTAAATGTTTCAAACACCTCATGTTTATGTTTAAGTAAATAAACATATCCATAACGGCTGAAATCATCAGTAAAGGTTAAGAAGTAGCTAGCACCTCTCTTTGACACATGTCTAAGTGGTCCACACACATCAGTATGTATTAAACCAAGTAGATCAGAAGCCCTTTCCATACGATTATTGAAAGGTTTCTTTGTCATCTTCCCAGATATACAAGATTCGCATTTATCAAATGATTCATCATTGATATCTTGTAAAATACCATCACGTTGCAGCTTTTCCATACGAGTCTTTCCTATATGAGCAAGTCGACAATGCCAAAGATAAGATGAATCCAAAACATTCTTGATTCTCTTAATTGATGCTATACATTGAATTATAATTATTGGATTCATTCATATCAATTTCAAATACACCATTCATAGCAATAGCATTAAAATAAAAAACATTATTTAAAGAAACAAAAATTTCATTGCTCGTAACAGTATGTTTAAAACCAATATCCAATAAACACGAAAAGGAAACAACACCTCTAACAATAGTAGGTGCATAATGACAATTATTTAAAAACAGTACTAAGCCCGAAGGCAAAACTAATTTAAATACGCCTATAGCTTCAACAGCTGCATGTGCTCCGTTACCCACGTATAGATATTGTTCTCCATAGGCCAGTTTCCTTTCAACTCTAAATCCCTGCAGTGTATTGCAAATATGAATACCACATCTAGTATCGTATACCCAGGAATTTATTTTATGAGTTAATGAAAATAATTAAATCATGAAAAAGTCACCTGAAGTGCTGGGGTTACCAGCCTCAACCTTCAACTTCTTCACACGCAACTCCTCGAGATAGAGTGGACAGTTCCGCTTCCAATGTCCTATCTCATGGCAGTGGTGGCAAGCCTGATCCTTCTTGTTAGGATTCACCTTGTTCTTCTTAGGGTTGTTCTTCTTGGGCATAGGTTGATAAGCCATAACTTGTTTACCCTTGTCAACCTTACCCTTACCCTTTTTATTCGCCTACGGTTTTGGCTTTTGGATCCTACCTCCTTGTATAGCTAATACCTGAGGAGTAGGTGCCTTCTTTGGTAAACCCTTCTCATAGTCCACAAGCATTGCAAGCAACTCTGTGACTGTCTTCCCCGCGCAATGCATGTTATAGTTTCGAACAAAACCAGAAAAATCCTTGTTCAATGATCTGTTGATTAGGTTCACACATACATTCTCTGGGTAGATGTAGTTGATCTGATGTAGTTGGTTTATGTAACTCTTCATTTCCAACACATGATCACTAATAGGTTTACCTTCACCCTGCTTGCAGCTATGTAATGCATCGATCAAATCATACAATTCAACTGCAGGTGGCTTCTCATATGTCTTTTGGAGTTCTTGAAGCATATCATAAGGAAAATGGTGCTCAAACTGCTTCTGCAATTTGGGAGCCATACTTCCAAGCATCAAGTACGCAACTTCATTGTGCTTATTGTACTCCAATTTCCAGGCTTTTCTGACATCCTCGGATTCAGTAGCATCTGGTTCAGCAGGGCAAGGCTTATTCAAGTATTCCAGCTTATCAGACACTCTCTAGACAATCCTGAGTGACCTATGCCAGTCATTGAAATTCAGGCCAGTTAATTTTTCCCTTTCAAAGTGGTTTTTGAAAGCAGAACTTAGTACAACATTATCGGGTTGAGCCATTTCTACAGAAAAAGTTCAAATATTAGTATTCTGATAATACAACTTTTCAAGAAAATAAAATACCCAAGGAAATATTCATATAACCATTAAATTTTCTTGAAAACTAGGATCCAAATTTCCATAGTTTCACTACATTAGTTGATCTGCTAGTAGTGAAAGTACAAAATATGGTAATCTGTCGAACAATAATCGACAAACAATTTCCGATTCCTAGATCATTATGGGATTTACATTTGCAAAATACAATTTGCAAAGTAAGCATGTTTCATCCCATCTCATGCCTTAAGTTTCTAGGTCTCACTAACAACTTAATTAAGTCGTCTAATTTAGAAGCTGCAAATTCTCCATTACTGGTTTTACGTATAATGGAAATTTACCTTGTCATTAAAATCTAGGTAAGGTCTCACTTAGGCTAAATAATAACTTCAAGTGTTTCTTATAATTAGATGGCATGAACTTAAATTTTAGGGTACTAATTTTGATGTGTCAATCAAAATATGTACGAAGAAGCATGCACACATCTTCGTATCATAAGGTTTCAAAACATTTTTATTTACCAATTTAGGCTAAGATTTAAATCAACAAAGTTTTAATTGAGGTATTGGGTTCACCAATCAAAGAATTACCTACAATTATCGCCCACTATATCCTACTGCTGCATGAGTCAAAAGAACCAAGTTATTCGGATAATTACCACAAAGTGGCACGTGGAATTGAGGTCAATTCACCCTTAAGATGATTTTGTACATAAAATAGCTTACTTGGTAGCTCCAATTTGACGCACAAAGGAGCGGAGAGACAAACGTCAGCACTAAATGCCAATTAAAAACGCGTCTCTTTCGGTTTGACAATTTAATGTCAATCCTCCTTATACCCCTCTTATAGTTTGTCAAAACTAGGTGAGCCGTTCCCACTATTGGTACAAAACTCATCACTCAATTAAAAGTTTATGACTTTAAGCCTTAAAAACATGTAATAAACTATAATCTTGCTAGTCTCGCCTGGGAGCAAATTACCGTTCGAAGCGAACCACTATCGGCACATAAGACTTTGCAAGATCTATAATTTATTACAACAAGTTTCATAGTTATTTAGTCCATTTATTTTTTATTCCAAAAATTACCCTTTTTTGCTTACAACGTGTCATACAATTTAAACAAAAAACAAGTAATTAATAAAAATAAACAACTAAATAAGCACACATAATCTTAACAATTAATTTATGTATCAAGTAGCCACATGCAAACTTGTTGATAAAACCTATTAATAATCTTTCTATGTTTCATTATGCATATATTTAACTAAGACTATCACCTACAATGGTAGGTGAGCCACATGAATCGACGTATCGATTGCGTTAGTCTTAGCAAACATATACCAAATAGCACATAATAGATTCATTAATATAATTAATTGAGGTCTTCCCCAATTTTAGATCTATCATAATTACATGTGTAAATCAACTTAACAATTAATCAAATCTAATCCATGATAAACATGCATGTTTCATCATGGATTAATGCAAGTCTCAAGGAACGCAACTTTAACCACATAAACATGTTACAATTTTAGGGTTTCAAAACTACAAAACTAATTTTTTAATTATAAGGGCATCGCCCCCCCCCCTAAAAAATTAGGGTTTCAATTTTTTAAACCCTAAAAAAATCGATTAACATGAAAACCTAATCCAAGATTCATTTTTTATGTGTTTCGGTAATTTATTACATGTTAAAACGGCTCGTGATGCCACTATTAGAATTTAATAATCATGACAAGTTCATATATATTAACAAGTAATCATCTTACACATTTGCGGAAGCGTAGGATCTAATTTTAACATATAAAGAATTAACCAAATATTAAAGTGAACGTACCTTTTGATTCTAGCACAACAAGAATCAAACTTCAAATCTTCTACAATCTTTATCAAGAATGGATTAACGAGATACCCCTTACCGTTTGGTATCTCAATCCAAGATAATAACTATGATGAGTTAATACCACGATCTTGTACACACGTACTATAACTGAATTAATGTTTATGCTAGTAATATAAACACAAAATAAACCAAACAATTTTGTTTAAGAAAAACAAAGTCGATCGACCCTTATGGGTATGTGATCGATCGGCCAAGACAAGAAGGAAGAAGAAAAGAGTTTACGGTTATAGCAAGAGTGCAAGAGTTAATGATTCAATAACCCTAGGTCTCGTATTTATAGCATGACAATCTTGGAGAACAAGTTAGCAATGGATTGGGTTTGCCAAGCCCATGCCGATCGGCCAAGGTATCCCCAAGGGATTCCGGAAGCTTCTTGTTCCTCTAATTTCATCTATAGTCCTTTTCTTATTCCCTAACGGTCGTTAGTCAATTATCGTTAATTACTTAACATCCGTTAGTCATTATTTTTGTGTTTTAATAATTAAATACATAACGGTTTATATATTAATTATTATCCATTAATTCCTCATATGTAATGTGTGCAATCCTATGGTCTCGAATTCGATTCTAGACATACACGTTAATATTTGTCCACAAAACTTAACAGATCCGATGCATATTATTTTTGTCTTGAGAGGAAGTCATTATATTCATAACAACCGAGTGTGATTGAGTATGTAGATTCAAGATAATATATTTTGTTATATTTTGATGTTATCTTGAAGCTAGACAAATAATGACTTCAATTTCATTTCCATACTCGAAAACTTGTCAATTAGATTTGATGATAATATCAATCATAATTTGAATAATGAATTGATATTTACTCGAAATCTTTCTTGACCCTCACGATCACTCCTTTTAAAAAAAATAAAAATTTAAGGAATGCGTTCCATTTATTTTTTATTTTTTTTATACTAGTTGTATGTGTGAGGTTATTGACATATTAACTTACTACTTCGATATTGTCATTTATTTTTATTTGTGAAAAACTATTTATATTAATAAGTATAATATTCTTAGTTTTTCATCATCTCATTAGTATAAAAATAATTATCTTAACTATTTTTATACAACATACGTAAAATACTAAATGTTTAAAACATTTTGTGTGTGTGTGTGTGTGTGTTAGATCAATGCAAGTTTAATACATTTTCTTTTACTTAAGTACTAATGTATTAATATGATCTTTTATCTTGTTTAGACAATCCATGGTCAAGCAAGACAAAAGGATGTAATGTTTTTAGAGATCATGTTACGGATTAAATGAAAATGTTAAATATTTTGGGGTGATATATTTTTTACACTTAAGCCTTTGGAAAAATAATTGTGTAAGACAATATTTTTCGACACACATGATCAACCAACTTAGTTTCCATTCCTAAGAAGGTTACTAAAGTATTTTAAAACATGCAAGATATCAACAACACATATGCAAGAAAAGTGGTCTATGCCTATATGCAATGCAAAATCAATTACGCAACTTAGTGCAAGAAGTCTAGTCTAAGTCCTATTGACGCATAAACCGAAAAACTAGTAATCAACACATAGCAACAAGGCATGTAAAATGCTTGTGATTATAGATATAATTAGCTCAACTAAAGATAACTATAAGCACTAAAAAAATATTAACTAACAGTACTAGGACACAAAGATAAACAAATAACCATTTAGCATAACACACAAAAATACTTATCGTCATTTTGTGTATTAAATACAACAATGTATACTTAGCTTGATTTTATTTGAAAATGAATTGGTTTCCTCCCCATTTCAAAGATTTTTACCAAGTTACTTTGAAAATACGTCAAGGTTCGAAAGTTGAAACGCCCTTTTTTAGTTTAACCAAAAATTTACGCAAACGGCATGACCAAAAAGACCTTTAGTTGAAAATCAAGGATTCAAATATACTTTCATTTAGAATAAATTCATAAAAGTATTTTTCAAATGAAAGTAGATTCAACTTCATTTAAAATGATGGATGGCACAACTCCTATGGACTTACGGTTGATTTTATACGAATTTATGAAAATGACCAAATTCTGAAAACAGACAGACATATGAACGGTACCTTTAAATACCCCACGGTACCGTCCACTGTTGTTACAGTTCTGTTTCAGGCTGAATTTTTGTTTCGACGTAGCGAAGAGATGTAAAACTTCGTAAACTAGATACCGAACATATAGAATATGTTAAGTAACATTTCTATGTTTAGGACTAAGAAAAACATTTACAAACATATATTTACTATAAAACAAAGAGTTGTCCCAAACGATCCTTTCAAAACCGTATCACTTTACGACTCGTTCAAAAGACATGACCGGACACTTACAAACTCTTTTCTTTTATATGTTTAAGAAAACTTTCAAGCTAGTATGACAAAGTATACTTAACAACAAAACTTGTAAGTATTAAGCACATAAATACTTTTCATATTATATTCCCCGTCATGGGTAATTTGATACATGGATCGTATTTGTAGCATATTCACTAACATTTAACACATGTGTGATCTTGTTTTAGCCGATTGTTTTAGAGAGAGAAAGAGAGAATGGGAACTAAAGAGAGAAAGTGAAATTGTATTAGATTAAGTGAATGAGGAGTTTCAACCCTGTCCCTAGGTGGAGAGGGGTATTTATACTTACTAACATATGTGCCCTGAGCGGGCTGTAGAGTGAGCTGACAGTGGGTAAAGACCCGACCCACTCCACAAATACTAATGGTAACTAAGATAATAATAATAATACTAATAGTTCTACGAGCTAGTTAATGCTAACAGATACTCGGGGTGACCGAGTCTTCACATGAATATTTATATTCCTAACAATCTCCCCCTAAGGGAGGTCACCCCGAAAATAATATTTTGACTTCTAGCATTCTATCATGTGTGTTTGTCTTCTTAGCTCGTAGTTCTTGATTCTTCAAAGTCATTGATCTTTGTGCGTTCAGCAGCGAACTTTTGATGACTGATCTTTTGTCTTGGATGATCTTTGAGGATTCTTTGAAGTTATCATCCAACATACTTCTTCAAGTCATCTTGTTACAGCATCGTCTCCATGTGAAGTTGTGATCTTTGAGCATTCTTTGAGATCATCAGCCACCGTAAATCTCCAAGCTCATCCGTTATAGTAATATTGCCTTCATGTGATTTGTTGTGACCGTTGGACTGCATGCTCACACTTTTCTGGATCATGATAACTATCATCAGAGTTGCGGAAGCTATGTTGTAGGTCTTTCAGCTATCATGATGTCTTTGATAATGAATTGGAAGTGTGAGAATGGAGTGTAGATTGACACGTCTCTACTGGAATCAGGAACCACCATCACCATCTTTATATGAATCTGAAATAAAACAGTTAGCAATAAAGTTGGAGAACGAATATGGCTTTGTCATTCGTTCGGGGTGGTTGGATTAACCTTCGGTTCCGTGAGGACCGACCTGTGATCAGGTAGAATCCCCTTTAAAGAAGATTCTCCTTGACAGGAATTTCCAGCTTGTTGTAAAGACTCATTCAACGAATTAATCATTGGAATCGTCATACAAGCATGTTCTCATACCGGAACGTCTCAAAGCAGACAGCACGGTAGAGTGAATCAGTGAATTAAATACCCACTGATTGATGAGAAATTGATTAGAAAAATCACTCGCATGTCACTGGATAAACATTTTATGCAACACGACGAGGGTTTTATAAATTTAATCATATTTCTGTCATAAACACTTTTGGTTGAAAATTTTCACAATCAATGTGCTCGAAACTCAATTGGTGAGCACATTGAAGGGTTTTCTAAAAGCATCCGTCAATCCATTTCCTGGAACAAGTTTGATTCAAATGTGAATCGCCCCATCGTTTCTTTCCAGTTGTCACAAGATTTATCCATGAAGGATCTCACATGTCACCTACCAAGAGCATGTTTGATGTTGGCTCTAGAAGGATTTCCATCTTCATTGTGAATACTTTCATATCACTCGGATGTTCTGGCAGTACCACAAGGATATTGCGTAGGACTCTTTAACATATATTTTCTTACTTTTCACAGTGTATGAAACATCAAGCATATTGGAAGTGTGTCCTAATGAGATTTATGGATGATCTCTTGGCTCTAGACTCAATAGTGCATTTTGATTTAGTGATCGGAGGCTAGAGAGGACTGCCACCTTTTCAATATCGTCTAACTCGGAGTGAGAGAGACGATAGACATGTATTAATCTCCGTGACAAACGAAACAAGAGTCCTTTGAGGGACCTTGAGTGGCTAGGGAGGGTTGTGCAGCGTATCACTGGGTCCATGATACTTTGTCTTCAATGTCAGCAATCAACTTAGTAATTTTGACAGCATATGTATTGACCCGGTTTCTGCCTAAAGTGTAAGGAGGGCTTCTTTCTTTTCACCCTTTATCTTTACATTTCTTTTTCATTCTTCAACCCCTTCAGCGGTTACCGAGACTTCATCACTAGCACCTTGTTGGGTTTGTTCCAGTACTAGCTCCATCCCAGTCGGCACTCTTCCCTTATACTCACTTGTCTCCCTTTTTAATCATACCTAAGGACTTCTACACTAACTAGTGGATTGTCCCTGGGTAGATCCCTCCGGCTCTGGCGGGATCGTGGGAACTTATACCTAACCTTACCATCCTTATAACTCCAGTACATTAAATAAAGTGGTCGGTCTTTGGTGTTCTTCCACAATTTCCATCACAAACCATTTGCTCCCCCTCAATATGTGCATCGATATACGAAAGAGTTTAGCACATATTTGGGAGCCTACACATGAGTCCAAAAGATCACATTTTATCAGATTTCATATTTAAATCACATTCTCTCCCCCGATCAAAATTTCAAACCTTTTGAGATTTGTGATCCCAATTGATTTAAATAAGCTTAGAAATTATGGGAGAAAATGTGGTCAGGTTCAATATATTCTGATTATGGAGCATACTATGCTCCCCCTTAATACAAGAGAGAGTGTCACTGCTGATGTTGCACAATGTGTAAAAAGGTGTCAGAAATTTGAACAAATACTCTCCCCCTCAATTAATGACCCGTTTTCTATTGAAAGAGATGTAGTTATTGAATTGAGCGTCAAGTATTTGTGAAAATTTAAGTCCAGTTACCACCTTGTGAAACACCAAAACTCTCCTAAAGAATCATAGAAGAGAAAGAGTTTATGTTGTAAAGAAGACTTCTCTTCTTATACAAGAAATGATGCACTGAAACGTACATCAAATCGAAGAAACATGGATATAAAGTAATCCATGCCTGGGTGAACATCACCCAGTTGGAGGAACAGCCGTCTTTTTGGCGACATGCTTTCCCCATAATAAAGCACGGGTTGCAGTTTGAAGTAACTGCAAGCCGATAAGACATGTTTTAACCATATAGTATAACTTCTGCTCGAGCTTCATTTAAAGACCCGTGTCATTATTGAATGACATTTCTAGGACCGTAAATGTTATCGATAAACAGAAGACATGCCTAGAAGAACTATTTTTGGTATTTTTTTTTTTGTTTTTCTGATTTTTATGGTTTTTATAGATTTTATATTTTTCTATTTTCTTTTTGTTTTAATATATATACAAATATATACAAGGATATGTGAAGCAAATCCTTTACTCCTCCTTTTCTTCTTGAAGACACTTGAGGGTTCCAGGTGTCAAACTCTTCATGCCAAGTCGCGGGAGAGTAAATTGAAATCGTTCTCTCGGAAGTGCCTTGTAAGATATCAACCAACTGAAACTCCGTCCTCACGAAGTAGAGTTCAACAATCCCTTTCTCAACCTGTTCCCTTATGAAGTGATGCCTGATGTCGATGTGCTTTGATCGGGAATGTTGGACATTGTTGCAGCAAAGAGCGATAGCACTTTTGTTATCACAATACAGAGGAATCTTGTTGTATGCAAAACCATAGTCTGATAGTTGTGATCTCATCCAAAGAATTTGAGCACAGCACGCGGACATGGCAATGTATTCAGCCTCTGTGGAAGATATTGAAGTACTCATTTGCCTTTTAGAAGACCAGCTAACCAACTTTTCCCCAAGAAACTGAGCACCTCCCGAAGTACTTCGACGAGTATCTTGACACCCCGCATGGTCCGCATCTGCATAAGCCGTGAGTTCCATTGCGGTGTCCTTAGGATACTAGAGACCCATGTGAATAGTCCCTTGAAGATATCTGAAGACTCTTTTTACCGCTTCTAGATGCTTTTTGGTAGGCTTGGACTGATACCGAGCACACATACATATAGCGAACAAGAGATTTGGCCTACTAGCAGTGAGATACATTAGGGATCCAATCATGCTCCGAAACTTTGTTTGATCAACCGGGATCCCAGAGAGATCTTCATCCAACCTTGATCTCTCAATCATAGGGTGTCAACAGCATCACATGAGTCAAATCCAAATTTCTTCAATATTTCATTTGCGTATTTGGATTGGTCAATAAATGTAATACCCAAAATTTAAAAGCATGCAAAATGACCAAAATACCCCTGAACTTAAAATTTCACTTAATAATTATATAAAACACAAATTAAATCCCAAACACTTGGAAATTTACAGCATATGAAGTGAAATAATTTTGCTTGAACATTTTATAATTTTACATGTCACAAAATATATGTCACACATAAAAATGTTGCCTTGACCGAAAATGCTTAAGCTTATACATTTTAAGTTTATATGTTAAATGTTTATAAATTAAGTAATAAATAGAAAGTCATCAAATAAAAAGAGAAGATATGATAAAATCTGTTTGGGCCTTATCACAATCACCTAAGGACCGAAATTTTATGCCCTTTCCTCCCCTTTATACACGTTTTCCCTTATTTAGATAATATACCATTTTCGAAACCCTAAAACACACCAAAACTCTCTCTAACACCAAACAAAATTCTGGAGGCTGGTGTTTATTTTTTTGGTGATCATCTGAGTCTAAGGAAGGTGGGAAAAATATCCTTGAGGTCGTGGAATCATTGGGTCGATCGTAGGAGTTTCTTGGTGTCATTTTGTTCTAACGAGAGGTACAAAACTCTCACTCTTGATCCGATCATTCTAAAACATTTCTGGTATTTTTCTAGTACTCTCTACATCGTATATAACTCATATAAAATAGATAACATGAACCATGCACGTTAAGATCGATCGTGGTAATTATATGTATCAAAACGTGAATAAAATCCTAAAATAACTCATACAATTTTTCTGGGCTATGTATATATTTTATTTGGGTCCTATACATGTTATATGATTCTGGAAAAATGATAATTGGATTAATCGAAACTTAAAACAACCTTGGTGAATTTTTGTTCTAATCGGCCATCAAAAGAAAATGGGTTAAAACAAGAAAACATGGATCGAATGGATTAGGGTTTGAGTTTTGATGTTAAACCTGGTCTAATAAATGTGTTTTTAAGGTTTCATTAATGATTGATCATGATTGGTAATTTAGGGTTAGGGTTTGTGAATTAAAAATGCATACCGATTGGAAAGTAAAACTATAAGGGTGTGTTTTGTAATTATCTGAACATGAGGGATATTTTTGTAAGTCAATTTGGACCAGGGGCATGTCGTATAAAATATAAGTTGGGGGTACTATGTGTAAAATTTGAAAGAAAAGGGTTTAATTGGTAAATTGTGGTTCGATTTATAATTAATTAAAATAGAGGGACTAAAAGTGTAAATTCTGGAAACTTGAAGGTGATTCGTATAAATAATGATATAAAGGGTGTAATGTGTAATTTTGAATATTTAAGGGCTTAATATGTAATTATTAAAATATAGGATTCGAATTGTGTTTGTGGAAACAAAAAGGACTTGTTTTGTAAATTTTTGAAACTTAAGGATCATTCGTACCATATATTAAAATATGAGGTATATTCTGTAATTTGGTAAAATATAGTGCTTGGTGTGTAAATATAAATATAGTAAGGGTTAAATTGTGATTTATGTAATTATAAGGTTTATTTTGTAAATTAAATAACTAAAGGGGTATAATTTGTAAATTGCTAAACTTAAGGGATTAAAAGTGTCATTCTGAATAACTTCTGTATTAAATGAGTAAATTGAGATATTTTCATGTTAGACCTTTGACTTTGGAATATCTACAATTAAAACCCTAAGCTATGGAAACTTGTTATATATAACCTTAAACTTTGGTAACTTGCTAAAATATGCATTATGACCATAATAATCCTAATTTAATGACTTAACCTGATTACTTTCTGGAATTTGTTTAATTATGGGAATGGCTATTTTGGAAACTTACTAAATAAGGAAACTTTCAAAAAATGGAAACTTACTAATTTTGGAAACCTGCCATAAATGGAAAGTTACTAAAAAATGGAAAGCCGACTAAAATAAGAATTCTGATTTGAATAAGTTATTAATAATAAGCCGACCATGTATGCGTGTAGATTCGCTGAAGATGGAGTTGTTTCCGATCTTTATATTTCTAGATATGTTTGCACTTGCGGTATAAGGTACATATATTCTGCCCTTCTCAGTAAGGTGCCTTCGTTCTCTTGACTTCTGATTTTGACTCATTAGGATTTCCCAAGCCATTGCTATGTTCCCCTACACTTTGGTTCGTTTGTTTGATTTATTGTGGACTTTGATGTTCGATATGACCCTTTCGCTTTGAGCTTCTATAATGATTCCTTTGATATTCGTTCGTTACCTTGTGATATTAGTATTCGAATCACTTGATACTTCGAGGGTTCATTTGATTTTGGTAATTAGATGTGAAAACCTTTTCAATTATATTATGGAAACGTTTTGAGGAAAAATTATTTTTAAAGATGATGTTTATGAAATATGCGATACCACTTTTATTTAGAATTTGACTAAGCTTTTGTGAAAACTACTTTTCAAGACTACTTTTGTGAAAACCGTTATTAAAGGTCATTTTTATAAAATCAATTGATAAAGATTACTTTAAATGAACCATTTGATTATGAACCTTCGATGATGAACCCTTTGCCATGAACCTTTGATATTTGGACTTTGACCCTGATTCGATGACTTAGACTATTTGAACCTTTGCTATGATTTGGACCTTTGACCTTGACCTTTCAGTTTGATACCCGAGCCAAGTTCGTTTCCTAGCCATGAAGGTAACGTGGCTGTGTCATTGATGCACCAATGGCATAACTTTAGTGTGGTTGAGTGATGTTCCACACCGTCCCCATATTGTTCGTAACGTGCACATTATATTTATTATTTATTATATTATTGTTCGGGGGGCGTATGGATGCATCCTAGGTTCGTGTTCGTATTAGTGGATTTGACATGATTTGATATTATATTATTGTTCGGTGACTGATGTATGGGTGCAATCCACGTCTTTCACAAGTTCGGGAGTTAGTTACTCCATTTGAAGAATGAGGACACCCCTCATATTATCTGATTATCTGAGAGGTCTCCCCTCTATATGATTATGAAGACATGGTTACTATATTTGGTTCGTGTTCGGGCTCATGGTGGATTACTGACCTATCCTTTTCTTTTCTTACTTTGTACCTTTATCTATACTTATGTTTTTCCAATGCACCATACTATATCTGTTCGTTTTCTCTTGCTTTCGTTTTCGTTTATATATATCTGTTCACTGGGCTTTTTAAGCTCAACCGCATTTCTTTCCCTGCGGCAGGTTTTTAGTTGAAAGCTGGGTATGAGTGAAGAGACTTTTGGACTTAGAATACCTTGATAGTTATTCTGAAGTAGAGACTATTATAAGGATTTGCATTTGCAAACTTAGTATTTAGCTTTTGTTTCCTTTGTAGCCTTGTATATTCAGTATTTCATTTGTAACCTTTGAGAACCCTTGTATTACTGTTGATGTACACTTTGTTTGATCTGATATGAAACCATTATTATGACATCTTTACCCTTATCGGGTTGGGGTGTTACAATAAATATGCCTCTGGGACTTTGAGATACTTGTAAACCCAAGAAGAACGACATTTGTCCCATCATAGACATTTGGAACTTAGAACTCATCTCGTTAGAAAACCTATCACATTCGCTAGGATCAAAAAGAGAGAAGATGATGTCATCTACGTAGATCTGAACAAGAAGTAGATGTTTGCCCGATTTCCTAGTGAATAGTGTAGGATCAACAACACCTTTGGAGAAACGATTAGCCAGAAGAAACTTTGATAAAGTATCATACCACGCCCTGGGTGCTTGATTTAGCCCATATAGAGCCTTCTTCAAATGATAGACGTGAGTAGGACGATCAGGATCCACAAAACCTTCTGGTTGATTGACATAGACTTCCTCTTTCAGATCACCGTTGAGAAATGCTGTCTTTACATCAATTTGGTAGACAATCATATTCTGATTGGTAGCATTAGCTAGAAAGATTCTGATGGCTTCAATTCTAGCAACCGGAGCAAATGATTCTTCAAAGTCTATGCCCTCTTCTTGTCGATACCCCTTTGCAACAAGCCGTGCCTTATTCTTTAAAACATCACCGTGCTCATTGAGTTTCACTTTGAAGATCCACTATAGAGCAATAATCATTGCACACTCTGGAGGAGGCACTAATTCCCAAACTTCAAGTCGATCAAACTCATGAATTTCATCTTGCATAGCAGTAAACCAACAATCTTTGGACATGGCTTCTTTGAAGTCTTTTGGCTCGACTTTGGATAGTACGGAATTGAAGAAGCACCACAGTGCATCGGTGGCAAGTTGCTTTCGAGTAGATACCGGACAAGAAGGATTACCAATGATGTTGTCAATTGGATGATCATTGGTCCATTTTCTGAGATGATCATGTGGTTGAGGGTATTGAACTGATGTTGCAGTGTTGTCATCTCCTGAAGAAGATGTCTCTGTAGAAAATTCAGGAGCGAATACATTCTCAAATGGAACATCATCAGCAGGAGCGAAAGGATTCACTTCAAAAGAATTGTCTGCTACAGAACCTTGCTGTACCACAGGAGATTGTATGTTTGAAGATGATGGTGAGTGACTGGCAGATGGTGCATCCTGACTGATTGAGACAGATACAGATGGACCTTCTGAGTTTTGTAGAACTGGAGCATCAAAAACTGGAGGTACCAGTGGAGCTTCTATTGTTGTGTCTCCCGTTGGTGGCTCAAAATATTCATCAAACATCGAATCAAACACCTTCTTCAACTCATCACTGATTGGGGGTACATAAGGAACTGCAGGAGTGGGATTCTGTACAAGACCTGAACTAATTGGTCCAGGTGTCAATAAATTAGGTACGGGTCCAGATCTGGTTTTTCCAGGAGCCGTTTGCTTAGTCAGCTCATCGAATGTCACGTGAATAGTTTCCATGATTTTTCGGGTTCTTTTGTTGTAGATTATGTATCCCTTGCGATCTGGTGCATACCCAACGAAGAAACCTACGTCTGCTTTAGCCTTTAGCTTTCCCAAATCTTGACCGTCATTTGTCGAATAACACAGAGCACCGAACACTCGAAGAAAGGAAAGATCTGGTTTCTTGCCATGTATCAGTTCGTAGGGAGTTTTGTTGTGAAGAGTATGTATCAAGGAATGGTTTTGGGTGTAACACGCAGTAGCAATTGCTTCTGCCCAAAGAAACATCGGAGCCTTAGAATATATTAGCATAGTTCTTGCAGCTTCCACTAGGGTACGATTTTGTCTTTCAACAACGCCGTTCTGCTGAGGAGTGTGTGCAACACTTTTCTGATGAGTTATGCCAATACTTTCATAAAATTGACTAAGTTGTTGGTTAACAAACTCAGTTCCATTGTCCGTCCTGATGATTCTGACAGTTTTGTTCAGCCTTACTTGTAACTGCTTATTTAGTTTGATGATAACCTCTGGAGTTTCATCCTTGGTTCTCAAAAACTTTACCCATGTAAACTGAGAGTAGTCGTCGACCACCACAAGAACATATTTCTTTCCATTGATACTCTGCAATCTCATTGGTCCGCATAGATCCATGTGAAGGGTGTGAAGAATTTCCAAGATGGTATTGACAGTTTTGGGTTTGTGAGTATGCTTCTTGCTTTTGCCCAGTTGACATGCAGAACAAAGATGATATTTCTCAAACTTTAATCTGGGCATGCCTCGTACAAGATCCTTGCGAGAAAGGTCATTTATAGTGCCGAAGTTTAAGTGGTTTAAACGACGATGCCAAAGCCAAGATTTAGTCTTTGAGGACTTTGAAAGCAAGAAAATAGGAGAGGACCTCATCATTTCTTCAATTGAGATGGTATATAAGTTGGTGCCACGACTGCCTTTGAGAAGATCAACACCATCCAACTCTCTGACGAAACATGTGTGTTTTCTGAATGCAACTTCAAGATCAGAGTCACAAAATTGACCAACAGAAAACAAATTATGCCCTAACCCTTCCACGTAGTATACCCTGGAAATTACACTGTCACCAAACACATAATCTCCATAACCCATAATTGCCCCAAAATGGTCGTTCCCGAATCTAACTGTCCCGATAAACTTTTTCACGAAATTCTTGAGCCGTGAGCGATCCCCAGTCATATGTTTTGAGCAGCCTGAGTCCAAATACCAAAGGACGATTTGTACGACCTGCATTTGAAAACAGACAATGATGGATAACTGAAAAATGTGGATCCCCACGTACAACTAGGGTCCATTTGGTTAGCACACACAAATTCTGGAACTACAGGATTCACAGATGCTACTGCATTTACAGTGGAAACTACACTAGAAGCTGCAGTTAACCTAGTTGCAGGGCATTGTGTCACTAAAGGCAAAATTCGACCAGTTGGCTTCCATTCCTTAACCTCCACTATTTTATGATTATCCAATCTAGTTAAAGGGCACTGATCTCCTAAAGTGAATTTCCTTCTAGTGGGTCTCCATTGATACCCGACATTAGCAAACGTTTTTCCTGTTGCTTTCCAAATTTGCTTACTTATTTCAGTTTTCCTAACATTCTTAACTTGGGATAGTACAGGTGACATCAAAAATGACACAACACAATCATCATGATTACCAGAAATTAAACATTCGTTACATGTTTTACAGACAGTATTAGAATTCGAATTAATTACAGTACTTTTAATACTAGAATCGACACGATTCATTCCATTCATTGCAAACTTATTGTTCCTAGGTTGGACTTCTACTTTCTTCTTGTGACCACTTTTAGCCGGCGTAATCCTATCTTTCCTTTCATTGCCTCTAGGCTTTGACCCGCTAGCTTTGGTGTCACAGTTTACTCCTGTAGAAGTAATGATGGGAACATTAGTTTGTTTTACTGTCATTTGTTTTCCTGATTTTGATGTGTTGGGTTCAGATGTTCTCAGTGGTAGATCAAAGGTTACATGCTTGTTCTTAGTCGTAGAAGTTGATGCAACAAATCTATCTCTTTTGTTATCAATCTTAGGGCCTGTGCCAATGACATATTCTAGAAGTTCCTGAGACCGTTTAGCGAGCAAGCAGGCATCCACAACTGCACTATCAAGTGGTTTTTCTATCCTATCCTCTTCTACGATCTCACGAAGGGTATCAAGGCTATCCTTAAGGTGATTGAGATATACTTGATGGGCAGACCTATTGTTCCTAAGGGGAAATGGAATAGGCACAACATCAACAGCATACTTACTACAAGCAGAAACCTTTGGAACAACATTTTCACAATGGATAATTGGCATTTTCCCTTTCACCTGAGTCTTAAGATTCTCGATTTCATTTAACAAAGAAGTTATCTTATCATTGTGACAGTTTCGTGTGACTTTAATTGAGTCATATAACTCTTTGTAATGCTGTTTGATTTTTGAATTTTCAGTTCGAAAACACTCATTTTCATAGTGTAACTTATTGATGGTGTCTTGATAGTGAAAATTCTGAGAATCTAAAGACGATGGTTTATTGGAGCCAATTGCTTCACTTTTGTTAGACTTTAGTTGGGCAATTTGGGCCCTCAATTGTGGAATCATGTTAGTGTGAGCTTGAATTTTCTCATCGTGTTTGCTTAATTCAAAATATGTATCAAATTCAGGAGCATCCAAAGATGTCTTGGCATTTGATAGTTTACATCTTTCTTCTAAGTGTTGATATTTTAATTGCAAATTAAGATGATCAACCTCTAGTTTTGAAAAATGCTTGTCAGTGGAGCTTGGAGTGATAGTGAAGGAGATGATAACGAGCCCAAGAACGACGAAGTTGCTCTCATGGCTCAAGATACAGAAGAGGTACATTCCGACTCTTCTATAGATGATGAAACCTTAGAAGTAGAATATAACAAACTGTGTGATATAACCTTAAAAATCATAAACAAAAACAAGTTCTTAAAAACCAAAACGACACTTTTAGAAAATGAAGTTTATTGGCTTAAAGAAAAGGAGATACGAATTTAAAAAGGTAAAAATGATAAAGAAACGTGTGTGTCGTGTCAGGAGCTTAAATTAGAACTAGAAACATTAAAAACCACACAGGAAGATCTCATCAAACAAAATTCCAAGTTTAAAAAGTTTGATAAAAACATAAGTTGTGCAGATGAGATAATGAAAATGCAAAAACTACCTCATGATAAAACCGGACTAGGTTTTATGAAACTAGGAACTATAAATGACTTTAAGAAACAAACTGTGAAAGAAAAAGAAACTGTTCCAACTAAGTCAGAAGCCTACGGATCCAACGGATCCAAAACTTTGGATCCGCCAGTAATAACAAAAGGATCTGCCGGTACAAGTTGTGAACAGAAGGCTCTAAAGACTGACCGTACTGAATTCGTTAGAGTCACTAGAAAACCTAGTACTAGTATAACTAATAACAAACAAAAACCAGCAGCCTCTATAGGAAGAGGTCAAGATAGAAATGAATACAGAGTTAAAACAGTTCAACAGAGACCTCAAACTAGTTTTCCCAAACACCCATTTCCAAAAAGTAATGTTAACCCACAACATATTTACCAAAGTAATTGGAACCAAAACATGTCTAGAAACTTTCATGGTCCTAATTACATGTCGTGGAACAATTGTCCACCATTTCCTTACATGAACCATGATAATGTCATGTTTAACCCAAACGGACCCATGAGATATTGGGGACCAAACGCTTGAGTTTTTCTTGAACTTAGGTGTGCTTAAAAGTTGAACTAGAACCAGATGAGTGGATTAAAGATAGTGGGTGTTCAAGACACATGACGGGAAACAAAAGCCTTTTCTCAGACTACCAAGTGTACGACGGAGGTAATGTCACATTCGGTAGCAAGCTTAAAAGTAAAATCATCAGAAAAGGTACGATTTCTCATGACTCTCTCACTATTGATGATGTTGCTCATGTAGATAATTTAGGATTTAACTTGCTTAGTATTAGTCAATTGTGCCGCAAAAAGTATAATGTCCTTTTCAGTGAAAATGGAAGTAAAATACTTAAGGATGGCATAACTGTAGGAAAAGGTGTTTTGAAGAATAACGTTTACGTTATGAAACTAGACAAAACACCTAAAGACAAGCTTTGTCTTACCTCCTTGGACGAAAACTCAACTCTATGGCATCGACGCTTAGGTCACGCCAATATGAGGTTAATTCAATCCTTATCATCTAAGGAACTCGTTAGGAACCTGCCCAAGTTGAAATATGACCAACACTTTTGTGATGCTTGCAAAATAGGAAAACAAGTTCATAATAGCCATAAGGCTAAAAACATGGTGTCTACATCTAGGTGTCTAGAATTATTACATATGGATTTGTTTGGTCCATCCGCTATACAAAGTTACGGGGGAAACTTCTATACTTTGGTAATAGTAGATGATTACTCTAGGTATACATGGACTAAGTTTCTAAAAACTAAAAACGAAGCATTTGATAAATTTGAAATCTTAAGTAAGAAAATTCAAAATCAAATAGGAAGTAACATAGTATCAATTAGAACTGACCATGGTCGTGAATTCGACAACGAAATCCAATTCGGAGCATTTTGTGATGCCAATGGCATAACTCATAATTTCTCGGCTCCTCGAACCCCTCAATCTAACGGTGTGGTAGAACGCAAAAATAGGACTATTCAAGAAATGAGTAGAACCATGTTAAATGAACAAAACATACCTCAAAAGTTTTGGTGTCACGCTGTGGATACATCTACATATATTCTAAATCGAGTTCTAATTAGACAATTCTTGACAAAGACTCCATATGAGTTACATAGAGGCAAAAAGCCTACTTTAGGATATTTTAGAGTGTTTAGAAACAAGTGCTTCATTTTAAACACTAAAGATTATCTCACCAAGTTCGACCCAAAGTCGTATGAAGGTGTATTTCTAGGATACTCACAAACTAGTAAAGCATTTATAGTTTTGAACAAAGAAACCTCAAGAGTCGAGGAATCGTTGAACGTAACATTCGACGAAAGTCCACCTCCCTCTAAGACATCACCTTTGGTAGATGATGACTTAGTTGAAAGTCAAATGGTTGAAAATATAGAAATTGTTGAAAATGATAAAGAAGACGAACCGGTAAAAAGAGAAATAGTTAATATCAAAGAAACAAAAAGTCATCCATTAGAAAACGTCATAGGAAAACTTAATGAAAGAACATTGAGATCCAAAGCTCAAAATGAATGTAATTTCTTTTGTTTTGTTTCAACAATAGAACCTAAAAATGTTAATGAAGCCATAAAAGATGAATCTTGGGTCATTGCGATGCAAGAAGAATTAAATCAATTTGTTAGAAATGACGTTTGGACATTAATTCCACAACCTAAAAATCAAACCATAATCGGTACAAAATGAGTTTTTAGAAATGAAATGGATGAAAATGGCATAGTGTCTAGAAACAAAGCTAGGCTAGTAGCACAAGGCTACAATTAACAAGAAGGTATAGATTTTGATGAAACATTTGCACCCGTAGCTAGACTTAAGTCTATTAGGATACTACTTGCATATGCATGTGCACATGATTTTAAATTATTTCAAATGGATGTCAAAAGTGCATTTTTAAACGAATTTATAAATGAATAAGTATATGTAGCATAACCTCCCGGCTTTGCCGATTTTGAAAAACCTAATCATGTCTACAAACTTAAGAAAGCATTATACGGACTTAAGCAAGCACCAAAAGCTTGGTATGATCGACTTAAGACCTTCCTAGTTGACCATAAGTATACCATGGGCCTAGTAGACAATACTCTCTTCACCAAGAAAAAGGGATCACATATTATCATCGTCCAGATATATGTGGATGACATTATATTCGGCTCAACTTGTCAAGAGTTATGCGACGATTTCTCAAAAATCATGCATAAAGAGTTTGAAATGAGTATGATGGAGGAACTAAACTTTTTATTAGGTCTCCAAATAAAACAATTAGAAGATGGGATATTCTTCAACCAATCAAAGTATATCAAAGATATGCTTAAGAAGTTTGGTCTTGAAGACTCAAAACCTACGAAAACATCCATGTCCTCAGAAACCAAACTCACAAAGGATGAAGAAAACGAATCCGTAGATAGCACTAAATATAGAGGAATGATTGGTAGTTTTCTCTATCTTACGGCTAGTAGGCCAGACATTATGTTTAGTGTTTGTCTATGTGCACGTTTTTAAGAAGATCCCAAAATATCTCATCTTGAAGCAGTTAAACGGATATTTAGATACATTAAAGGCACTAAGCATTTAGGATTATGGTATCCCAAGGGGACAAGTGTAGAAACCATAGTGTATGCCGACTCAGACCATGCCGGTGACTATGTTGATAGGAAAAGTACTAGTGGTATTTGTACTTTTGTAGGACATTGTCTCACCTCATGGTTTGCTAAGAAACAAACAGCCCTCGCCATATCAACAACTGAAGCCGAGTACGTGTCATCAGGAAAAGCTTGTCAACAAGCACTGTGGATGAAACAAGCTCTCGTCGATTATGGAATTGAACTAAACGACATTCCCATTCTTTGCGACAACAAAGGAACTATCGATCTTAGTAAAAACTCAGTCCAACATGCTAGAACCAAACACATAGAAATACGTCACCTCTTCCTTCGTGACAATGTTCAGAAGGGAAACATCTCAATTGAGAAAGTTTCCTTAGAGGAAAAAATTGCCGATATCCTCACAAAACCTCTCAAGAGAGAACCTTTCAACTATCTTAGACTTGGTTTAGGATTAATGGGACCTATTAAATAGATTAAACGTTAGCTAAAACCTTAGTTTAACCAAACACGGCAAAAACCCAACCTGAGTTTTGATCCAGCGGATCTAAACGACAACAAGGGCGGAACCCTTGTTTGGGATCCACCGGATCCGTCATCTGCTGAGGCAGTTTTTATATATTAAACTAATACCCTGTAATATTCATCACTCTCTCCAAAACATATCACCCACTGGAATACGACCCATAATTCACCAAATCCACAAATTTGGCCATCTTTCTCAACCAAACTGAGCTCTAAACATCACTGTAAGTATCCTTATCATGTTTACATTCCTGATCTGCATCTAGGATTTCTATTTCATGCACAAAACCAAAACTTGGGGATATGCATAATTCTTGAAAAATCATGAAGCATATTTACAAAATTGCATAACAAATCATGTTTTTCATAGTTAGGAATTGCATCTTGTAGTACATTGTCATTATTCATCAAAAACCCCATGAGAAATTTTTGCCAAAATCTTCTCACGACTAGGAAAAATGGTTTTTGAACATTGTTCATACAAATACAAAAACGTTATGTTTTAAGCATCACTTGCATAATGTCTCTTGAATGCTAAAGGGAATACATAATTAATATGTATTTTCGGGTACATTCAATCGTAGCTACATTGAAGTAGGAGCATTTGGGTTATCTCTCATTTTATCATAAAACTTGCATAAACATAATTTTCATGCATCAAAAGGAGTCGAGATAACCGCACCTCCACATTGTCCCCATGTAAGCACACACTAGACCTTTATACATATCTTTGATAATTTTAACTAAACTATATATTTTTTTTTTGTGTCTAGGATAACTATGCCTCCCGCAACCAACTACGATCACAAAAAGACCATCCATTACCTTCCCAAACACCACAAAACCAAGGGTCTTACCGACGCCCAAGTCAATATATTCAAAGCCTTAGAAAACTGATACGTCCATGAGGGTAGGGTTGTAGATTCCTCATTCTATGAAGGTACCGATCTCCGTGAGCAATTAGCCGTAATTCATTTCGATGGCCTCCTAGATATTGATGAGCCTATCGTTCCTAGGTTCATTCTTGAGTTCTATGCAACAATAGGTCTTAGTTCAAGCGAAAATGGTCTCATGAGTATTCACTCTAGCATCAATGGAACCTTGTTCAATATTCCCTTAGATCAATTTGGTGAGGTCTTAGGAGTTCCAAATTATGGAACATGTGTCTACTCCGATAAGTGGTCATTAACAATCTTAGAGTCTAACCTTGAGAGAACGACACCATATGCCACACCTTTGACCGCCAAAGAAACCATTAGAGAACATCTCTTCAATCCTAGAAACAATCCTACTAGGACACACCGAGGCAAACAAGTAGCTAGAGATCCATTTGCTATGGAGCTAAATGAACTTAGGCCCGAGTTTAGGAAGCTAGAAGATGTTTTGAGAGCTAATGTCATTAGCACGGTAGGGAATCGTGATCATATCAATGCATGTCTTTGTTACATGATGTATTGTGTGTCCACTCGTCAACCTTTCAACCTTGCATATTATATCGCCAAGCGAATGGCCGATTTCCCGATACAAGGCACCACGGCAATGCCCTACGGGATGCTCTTGACTCGTCTCTATAGAGCTTTTGCACCCATTCCTAGAAATGCCTTAGGATTTGTTCCTGATTATGATGAGATTCCACACACCTTTGTTCCCTTAAGCGACTTTAGGGTAGCGGTTGACAAAGGCAAACGTCCTCGCCCTCAAACATCATCATCATCATCATCATCAATGAGTGACGATGACGGCTTGCCAAACTCTAGAATCACTCCACCAGAATACTTGCGTCAACTTCCACCAATTGCGAATGAATCCGAGGAGCATCGTCAAACAAAGGGAATGGTGAAGAATCTAGGGCGTTGGATCATGAAACTTCACAAGGGTATGAAGAAATTGAGCAAGAAGTTCAAGTGAGAGGAGTGTTTGGGTCTAGATGTTTTTAGACAATGATGTGTTAAACATGTATGGTTCTTAACTTATTATGTTAGTACTTGATGTGTATGTGAACTAAATCTTATTATGTTAGTACTTGATGTGTATGTGAACTAACTCAGATTTGCAGGTCGATAACACTTAGTGTTATCAATTTTCCGAGAATAAGCCCCCGTTTGGCTCAACTCCCTATAAGGAAGAATATTATGATCGAATTTATTTATGTGAAAACGTGTGTTAGAATATATGTATTTAGCATATTTGTAGTACATATTAGCTATTACATACGTTATAGGAGAAATTTCGGGTTTTGGTCGAAAAACGCAAAATTTGCAATGCTCTCTGTTTGTTTTAGAAGTTTCGGACGACGGATCTAGCGGATCCCAGAATATGGATCCGCCTAGTGTATCACTTGGATCCGCCAGTCCATAACCCACGAATTCGACGGCTCCCAAACTTTGGCTCTGCCTTTGTTGTCGATTGGATTCGTGGGTACCAACAGTAACTTTTTCAAAAAATTCCCGACTCTTCCCGACACTTAGATTTTGGTTTGTAGCTTCTTTAGATTATACACACTGATCATTAAACTCTCTAGAATGATTTAGGAACTCTTAGAACCCTAAGAACTCAATTTCCCACCAAAATTTGAATTTTCAAAATTTTCATGTGAGTTACCTTTCTAATACAAGTAAGGAACCCTTTTGAGGGATCCGTCAAATCTGTGGAAATATCAAATCAACAGATTTTCCACTATCTCCTTGCATTTACTGCAAATCCCCCTCATATCACTCAACTTCATTTCAATGGTTTGACCTTGAGATGTGACAAGCTTAATTTTTTTTCCAAATCATTAGGAACCAACATTCTCCATTGGATTTACATCCAATCCAAACACACAGACCAACAAACCTTCTGCCTATAAATTAGTACCTTAGGATCATCACTAAACTCACTCACTCACCATTTCCTCTACTTTCTCTCCTGTACATCTTAGCTACATTACTTCACCATGACTAAATCAAACAACTCTTCCACCTCTAGACCTCCAAAACGAACTGCCCGCATTAGTGTTAAACCATGTTGCTTCATAAACTTAGCAAACTCATCATCAGAGGAATCACCACCACCACCACAAAACCTTGAGACCACTCTTCCTCCCGGTTTCTCAAGCCATGATTGCTCGCATTGCGAGAGAACGGCTCACTTGGCCCAAAGGACCAACATTTTGGTCCATGAGCTCCAAAATGAGATGAGGTTCATCTTGAACCATGTTCTCGAGCGTCTCAATGCAATCTCTCATCCTCCTCAATAGGAGCTTTATTCGTTTCCTCTTATAGGAACTTTTAGGATGTTGTTTTAGAATTTCTCTTTTTAGGATTTATTTTTCTTGTTTAAATGTAACATCATTTTTTCCAAGTAATGAATGTTATGTTTTTATGCTTGTGGGTGATCAACATTAAGCATATTATCTCATTTTAGAATACTAACATCATAGTATGGTTGTTTTAACTTAACATATTGTCTTGATCAAATGTACATTATGTACAAAATTTTGATCAGACACTTTATTTTGACTTTTTAAAAGTCAAATGGGCTGAAACTTATTGTTTGGTTGATTACTACATATGCATTGTACTTTCATGAAGTAACTAACTTCTCTTTTGTAGCATCTCCCATCCTTGAAATGCATACGTTGGTACTCTAGCAATGGGGAGTATACATCAAGGGGGAGCATATCATAGTCTAACCATTTGTTTTGTAGGAACATACATCATCATATATCATATCCTTGTTACTCCATTTAGGGGGAGTATAAATCAAGGGGGAGCTTTAAAGTTCTCAAAATCACATTCCGCTACGCATATCTTCTTTATTTTCGACAAAAAGGGGGAGAAAGGATTAAGTTTTGCATTACTATGAAACATCACAGTACATACATTTATACTTGAAATTGTTTTTAATACTTGCATAAAACAAATTAATCTATATTTTTAAAAGACTCATTCTTTATTTAAGATCTCTACTTAAAAATACACTTTATGTTTTGTCATCAACAAAAATGGGGAGATTGTTAATACAAATACCGTCCTAAAAACGTTATTTATATTTTACGATCTTTGCTTAGTTTTGTTAATGACAATTACAAAGTTTATATTTAAGCAAAGCATAAATAAGATTAAGTCTATTACATTTATAGTGATAAGTCTTTTACAAACACATTTTCACATTACAAAGTTTACTAGGAACAACATATACACATTTACATGTTTATTTCCTAAAATGGAAACTTTATTAGTTAAATATTAGGATGACATCATGGCATGCATCATGTACACAATCTTGGTAAGATTTTGTGATATTTTGTTTAGATCTTCAAGCCAAAGAGTTGACATTTGAAGATATGGAAAGATATGACAAGATTTGGAAAGATTTGAAGATCTCTTAGCTGGCCTGACACGGCGGATCCAAGTGGATACAAAGACGGATCCAAATTAAGGGATCCGCCGGATCCGCCGCCTGTTGCTCAGCTTTGCCTATAAATAGCAAGCTGATCATTTGGCCATTCTTATCACTCATATAGCTTAAATACATATTCATTCATTTACTAACCCATATCATTCATTCATTTGATCTTTCCTTTTGTAGCAAAGGGATCAAACATACAAAGGATCAACGTTCTGTCATTATCCGTCTAGTTTAGTCACTGTGTGATCTTGTACTAGTTTGCATATCATTGTTTGTATTATTTACATCAGTAGAGTGAGGTTAGTGTTTTAGTCCTTAAAACACAAAGAGTGTTGGGAGTGGTTGTACCCTTGTAAAGAACCAAAACGGGAGTGGTTGTACCCTTGTGAAAGAACCAAACGGGAGTGGTTGTACCCTTGTAAAGAACTCGGTGTTTAGCTTAGTACCGGAAAAAGAAGTAAGCGACGTGTAAAGGTTTTCTCCACCTAGAAGGGAGTTTGTTTCTTAGTGAAAGATAACTCTCGAGTTAGAGGCTCGAGGAGTGGAGTAGGGCAAGGAAGAGAGTCCTTGTAGCCGAACCACTATAAACATCAGTGTTGTGTGGTTTGATCTTTCCTCTCTTTACTTTTCATATATATATTGTGTGATTATTTGTTTGTGTATAATTTCCTTGAAATCACATTAAGTAACAAAGCGAATCAAATTTTAAAACGGTAAAACTATTCAACCCCCCTTCTAGTTTTCCACAAACTTATTTCTC
>CP139502.1:279411351-279604270 GCA_021014915.2 Artemisia tridentata subsp. tridentata
TTTTATACTATTATTATATAATAATAATAATAATAATATTATTATTATTATTATTATTATTATTATTATTATTATTATTATTATTATTATTATATAAATAATAATATTATTATTATTATTATTATTATATAATAAACTATGCAGGTGATGGCTTAAACTATGCATTTCTTGCGTCTAGACTTCAATCTGCTGGCCTGCAGACTATGTTGCTTCGACTTTCTGGTATCGTAACCCCTGGGCCTTCCTTTGATGATGCTTTGTGTGCTTTTAATATGAAAATGGAGATTGACCTTTTGAGTAATCCGTGTGAGATCGCTGCCCCCAAACTCATGAAGAAACTGGCAGATATATATTTCACACGTGTTACCCGAACTGCCGAGTCTACATTTTCTTTATCTACTCGACAGATGGCGTTATGGAAATCGCAAATGGAGGACTACACTTCAGACTGGCTTAGGGTAGTTCCGATATCTGGGTTGGGACAGACTATGAACGCCAGGACCTATCGTTGCGTGTTATGTTATCGGCTTGGTGTCCCCCTATTTTTTGTTCAGATGCCGTGCTCAGCCTGTTCCAGGGTCTTTGCTGGTGATATTTATGGGGACCATGCTGTATCTTGCGCTGGTATTATTGGTATTAAACATCGGCATAACATGGTACGTGATGTTCTTGTTGACATATGTTCTCGATCTGGGGTTTCGGCTCGTAAAGATGTCGACATTGGACTTTGTGGTGAAAGGGACAAATCTTTACATCCTGCTAATGTGTTGCTCTACTCGTGGGACGGAGGACTTGATGTATGTGTTGATTTGACTGGATCATCGCCCTTGACGCAAACTGGTATGGTTGATTTCGTGCCGGGTCGTGTGGTGATTGAGGCTGCACATCGTAAACGCGTCAAGTATGAGGCTAAGTGCGCAGGTATGGGATATGGGTTCCTCCCCTTCTCTTTATCTTCTTTTGGGGAACTTGAAAAGGACGATGTGACTTTATTGAAGCGTATTCGAAAGTTTTCGATGACTCAAGACATTGGAGCACGTGTTGCTGCTCATATTTTTAGTAGGATTAGCTTTTCTATAGCTAGAGGAGTGGGAGCCCAATTAGTATCTCGGCTCCCTATTAACTTCTTGTAAATCCTACATGTTTCTAATAAAGTGATTGTTTTTATATAAAAAATAAAATAAAATAAAATAATAATAATAATAATAATAATAATAATAATAATAATAATAATAATAATAATAATAATAATAATAATAAATATAATAAATATTATTTATTATTATTATTATTATTATTATTATTATTATTATTATTATTATTATTATTATTATTATTTAATAACATCACTTTACTATTATAATAATAATAATAATAATAAATATTATTATTTATTATTATTATTATTATTATTATTATTATTATTATTATTATTATTATTATTATTATTATTATTATTATTATTATTATTATTATTTTTTATTATTTATTATTATTATTATTATTATTATTATTATTATTATTTTTATTTATTATTATTATTATTATTATTTTATTTTTTTATTTTTTTTTAATTATAAAACGTCACTTTATTAGAAACTCATAGGATCTACAAGAAATTAGAGGGGAGCCGAGATACTAACTGGGCTCCTACTCCTCTAGCTATTGCAAAGCTAATCCTACTAAAAATATGAGCAGCGGCACGCGCTCCGATGTCTTGAGTCACAGAGAACTTTCGGATCCGCTTCAGTAGGGCCACAACATCCTTCCCGAGTTCCCCAAAGGAAGAAAATGAGAAGGGGAGAAACCCATATCCAATGTCGGCACACTTGGTCTCATACTTGACTCGTTTGCGTTGTGCTGCTTCAACCACCACCCGTCCTGGCACAAAATCAGCCATACCAGTTTGCGTCAGAGGAGATGACCCTGTCAAATCGACACAAACATCTTGCCCGCCATCCCAAGAATAGAGCAATATATCAACTGGGCGTAAGTTTTTGTCCCTTTCATCACAAAGGCCGATGTCAACCTCTTTACGAGCTGAGATCCCAGTCCGAGAGCAAATGTCAGCGAGAGTGTCGCGTACCACGTTGTGTCGGTGCTTAATACCAATAATACCAGCGCACGACACTGCATGGTCCCCATAAAAGTCCCCCGCAAATAACCTGGAACAAGCTAAGCACGGCATCTGGACAGAAAACAAGGGGATACCCGGGCGGTAACATAAAACACATCGATAAGTTCTAGCATTCATAGTTTGTCCCAGCCCAGATATCGGACCACCCTAAGCCAATCGAAGGTGTAATCTTTTTTTTGCGACCTCCAAAGCGCCATCTGTCGAGCAGATAGGCCAAAAGTGGTTTCAACCGTTCTAGTAACACGTGTGAAATATATATCTGCCAATTTATTCATAAGTTTGGGGGCAGCGATCTCATTCGAGTTACTTAAAAGGTCGAACTCCATTCTCGCATTAAAAGTACACAGAGCATCGTTAAAGGAAGATCCATAATTTACTATGCCAGACTGTCGGAGGAGCTTAGCCTGTAAGCTAGCAGATTGGAGTCTAGACGCAAGGAAAGCAAAATTCAAGACATCACCTGCAGAGTATACGCCAAGCCCCCCAAACTCGAATGGTAGCGTGGCTAGTCTCCATTACCAATCCCCAAACCCAGGTCCAGAGGCAGTGACAATACGTTCCATAGAGGAACGAAGCGCCGCGTCAAATGAAATCTGGGCACACTCAAAGATCCGAGGAGAACATGTGCGCATAGAGAAGTATAACTTTGAAATACCGGCACAAGCACGGAGGAGGAGCAATTCACATTGAGGATCATTAAGCTTAGCAACGGCATCCATTAGCTCAATGGTTTTAGCAACCCTTTTCATAGCAAGCCCACTACTAAACTCAAAGTCTACGCTAGCCGGACCACCCAGTAGTTTAACACCGTGTAAAGGGCGAGCAATATTAGGCGGGAAGACACCCGCGAGCCTGCTTCTGGGGTCTTCGGTTGGCCAAAAAACCTCGGTTTTATCCACGTTAAGGTGCAAACCACAACTAGGTCCTTCTGACATAATAAGTTCTAAAACCTTCCCCACGACCAGAGTATCACCAATAATAGTGCCGTCATCCAGATACCACGCTTGGAAGGCAAGATTAAAAGAGTCTCTGATCTTGCATACCAGGGGGTGCAACACTAGGGCAAAAAGAAGAGGTCCGAGTGGGTCGCCTTGTTGCACTCCTTGGTGCGACCATAAGGTGTGTTCCCCATAATATAATCTAGCTGGGCTGGAGTAACAGAATTCCACCCAACGTGAAATAGCAGGGCAACTGTAACACCCCAAAAATCAGGTCCAGCGGAAGCATACATGTCATTGGGGTGCTACTCAATTGGTATCACAACACAAAGTATAAAGAATGGTTTTATCTTAACCATTTAAAATAGGTTTCATATTCAAAAGTGTTTTGTTTACAGTATTTCAAAATGGTGCGGAAATATAAGCCCATAAAAGATTTCAAGTGGTCCCAAATTTATCAGAGTCTCCTATGACCATGCCACGCCCTGCCGAAAGCCTCCACAACTAGATTATCGCTTTAAACCTGAAAATACATGCTAAAAAGTGTCAACACGAGGTTGGTGAGTTCATAGGTTTGGGATAAAGCAGTAAAGATACTGTGAGTTCAATAAGAGTTTTGTGACCATTGTGTCGCTCACAATGTCATAAAAATACAGTTTACCTTATAGTAAAATTAGAGTTGTGGACTAATAGTAGGGTATGCAACCCAAAATAAAAATAGTTTATTACGCTAGCTCTAAGTTCATGTAACCGAAGCTATCACTAGTGTGCATGCCTCTAGAAGCATGTTAAATATCAGTGGCCCGGCAAGTGTGGTTCCCAGACACTTGTAGTTTCGATATGATATACGTTCGTCTGCCTATCCGGTCAACCCGAACGGGGACGTGACTCCCAATAGATCTATCTATAACATTCGCGCTTCCCAGCAGGAATTGACGGTTCATGAGTTTGGGCAATTTGGGACATAATAGTGCTTAGGCTACGCTGCGTAATAGTTTGATAATAACAGTGTTGGTCCATAAAATAGTTTTGCATGTTTCTCACCCCGATTGTAAAACAAGTGTAAATAGAGTGGGGCTAAATAGCCGTCAATCACATATCATTTTCAAATAACCAAAACAAATATTTCAGCTAAACAGTCCAATATTGAGTAAACAGTTCTCATAATCCAAAAAAAAACAGTCATTGAGTTTAGTTAAAACGAGCATGTATTCTCCCCCAAAAACAGTTCAAAAATCAGTAAAAGTAGGGGGCCATGAACTCACCTTAGCTTGCAGCAACGCAAAATATCACAATAGTCACAACTGGCATCAAGAGCAATACATAACGATATCGAGGGTACAGGCACAACGGTGCCGGATCGGCACAACCTAATATGTATATATAGTTATCTCAGAATACGTCTTGTAAAGTAAAGAGTTTTGAAAAGACAAGCGTCTTAGTTTTCGTGGATTACTCGTATCAAAGTTTGTAAAAAGTTTAGTGTTAACGTTTCGTGTGGTGGTAAGACAGCATAGACTCAAGAATACTCACGCCAAATAGGAATAGAAAATCGACACAGTCGAGAAAAGTACGGACGAAAACTTGAGTCGAGAAAGGAATAACAAAGGAAGTCAAGGAAAATAGTGGCAAAAGGTATTGTTAACTAAATAAGTTAATTTTGGTGTTTTCCCCAATAATCCCAACTAGTTCGGCAATGATTAATAAAGTTTTGGAAATGTGGTTTAAGCTTTAAAAGAAAACTTAAATTAGTATATTACATGGTAAATGTTTTAATGTTAATAAAACTACAAGTTCGATTATTGTCGGGTTCTATGATAAAAGAGTTTTTAAATTAAAGGCATGAGTATAGAAATTTTATAGACTTTCGAAATGACTAGTCCGTTTATACGACGTTTCCAAGTCAAGTGACTTTAATGAAATCAATTTTCTCAAAAACAGCATCTCCCGACAATTTATAGTTTAACACATGTATTTGTTTTGATAATCGCGATACAATAATAGGCTAGCTAAATTATTTATTTGTTTTTGGGTTTTACAACTTGTTACTAGTTCAATAAGCGTTGATAGCCTACTAGTTCCGTTATGAGTTTAATATATTAAGTTCGCCTCAAGTACAAAATGTTCAATATGGCCAATATCAATTTCAATCCCAAAATATTTATCCGTACGTACCAATATCACACGGACACGTCGACATGTTGGTTAGACATTTCAATATCCGATAAACATTATCACAAGTCCTTTAAAATTTTGATAAACTAACTCTTTGATCAGTTTTAAGTTACCACCCCTTTTGCTCCTATGTGGGCTTGGCCCATTCTAAGTCCAACGCACCCTAATAGTTTTTGTTGGTCCATAATGCTCCCAATTTGAAAGAAATTTAACACGGGTTCGAACGAGAATAAATATACTCATATCCTTGCAGTAAAAAAAAACACAACACAAGTTGAGGTCGAAACACACATAATGGCCACCACCCTTGTGGTTCTCGCTAGCCAACAAAACAACGACTCTCGTGGTTGTGATAACCGAAAGCAGCCATGTTCCTAAGTGGGTTTAAGTTGACACACAAAACAAGGCGCTCTCGTGGCTTTTGGATCAATTCGAAACCCAACATAATCAACGACAACAACATCAATGCCATTGAACCTCAAAATCAAACATCCCTCTTGGGATATCCATTCGGCCAAATCTAGGCAAACACCCTACATGGGTTCTACCCGAAGCAATGCAAGACCGAGGACGGTACAACCAGTAAAACCAACATCCAACTTGAGTGTAACAACAAGACTCGAGGAGTAAGACTACGACAACTAGACTGAGGCAGAGGCCTATGACAATTTATCGAATGTCAAATTCATATTTCGATAAGCACATATAAGGAATGGTGTTTCAACTAGCAGTCTAGTATCATATAAGCAAAGGTTTGTTAGGAAACAAATAGCACTGCTTATTAGGAGCATATCAACACTCAGTTAAACCAAGTTTGTGGTTTGAGATGAACTTGGATCCAACATCCAAATGGAGTAATCAAATGACACAAGAAAACCAATTTAATAACACAATAACAACAGCAGTAAACCGGATCAAAACCAACATAAGCAGGTTCTTGCGTGACTCAAACTAGCAAAATCCAAAACTGAACCGAGGCAAAAACAGATTCAAGATGACAACAATGATAGACAAATACATAACACGTACGATCCATGAGTTGACTCACTGAGTCAACTCGGTTTAACATCAACGAACACCCTTTTAGAATCTTTTACCACACGAAAACAATGGTAACATTATGCGAAACATTTTAATCCGTGTCTTCAATCCACTAAGATTTAATAACTTGTTATCACACATTTAGATCCACGAAAACTAATATCACTCTAATTGGTTTTAAAAAAAATAAAAATATTGAATAACAACCAGGTTTCAATACATAAATAAAATCAATAGAATGAACACAAGGGAGATTCGAACAAAACCTTCATAAAGGCGTGTGATGTCGAGTGAGGGAGACCAAGAGAAAACAATGAAACCAAGCGAATTCGAACTCCATTAGACCCACTCTGATCCAAGCAGGAACACCACAGCTACCCCTTTTTGGTTTTCGAATACTATTCGAGGTGTGGTTTTCCTGTGAATCTTTTGGTTGAATAAAAAGGAGGAGGAGAGGAAAGATTTGACTCCCCTTTCTTGCTCTCGATAATGGGGAGGTTGTTTTGAGCAGTAGTCACCATCGCTAGGTGATCCTTAAGCAGACCCGTGATCACAGAAAAAGAGATAATAGATCAGTAAAAAAAAAGAGATGATGGAGATGGTTCAATGTTGATGGTGATGTATCTTCTGTAAAAGAAAAAAAAAAAGACTTGAACCTTGTGGAAGCTATGGAGAAATAGGGATACATAACTGTATATGTGGGTGAGGGTGGGCGGCTAAGGATAGGTTAAAAGAGGTAAAGTTTTGTTTTATTATTGTTACCCCGTGTTTCGTTGAGCTAAAATAAAATCGTGGCAACCTGGTTTGGTGTTTTCGAGTACTAATGCGAAAAAAAAAATTTCGTGAACGTTTTTATGAAACAATAATATTGACTCCGAAAAATAATTATCGGACTTAACCAATAATTAATGTAGTATCGGTACGCGTGTGGTGTCGTGTTTTTCAGAAAAGCGAGATATCTTTTCGGTTTTGTAAATAAATTGCCAGTAAGTGTCAGGAAGTGATAACTTCACTTTTCTTGAGAAAATTAAATAGTTGGGAGGGTTTCTGTATGCTACGGTGTGCGGAATAACCTTCCGAATTAATCATGTAGGCTCAAAAAAATGCTCAAATAGATTGCCAAATAATAATAAGTTACTTTTTACCATTAGAAAAATGTTGGGAGAATTACGGGTGGTTACAGTCTACCCTCCTTAAAGTGAAATCCGTCCCGGATTTCAGTTTATGTTATCCGTTAAATTGGTGTCTTATAAGGGATGTTGGTACTCACATCAGATTTGAGTCTCACCAGGCTGTCTAGGGGTTTATTTCTGTTTGTGGGAGGGTACCCAAGTTGTCTGCCCTTGGTTTTCCTATTTTTGTGAGTTGGTGAGATACATGTTATGATTTAGAGTGGTAGAATGGTATGGTGACTGGTTTTCAAAGTTTGATATGGAGTGGTGTGTTTTTCCTATTCATAGGGTTGGATAGAATTCTTGTTCGAAAACTTTATATTGAGTAAGTCTTTATACGAATTTGACCAAAATAACTTTCCAGTTAATACACATTCCCTTGTTAGATATCAATAGATACTTAGGGTGACACGGTTTCAAAAGATTCAAAATTTCGTAAAACGGTTCTTAGTCATGGTGTGGATGGGATAATTTCCACAAAAGTTGCGTTTGACATTCCTTAACAATAGTTTGATAAAGTTTGAGCAGAAAAATTTCACGCATCCAAGTGAGTGTTTTAGAAAGATATAACTACAGATTTCATAAACATAATTATTCAATTTACTTTAACAGTACCAAGATGTAGTAATATATATGTTTTCCAGGTGGCTGGATAGTTCACCGGGTGATTGCAGAACAGTTTATAAAACGATTTGTAAAACAGTTTATAGAGTAATGAGGAACAATTTATTATTTGCCAAATAATAGCAGCTGCAGTTTAGTTTGTGATATAGTAGCGAGGCAACAAATCGGTTTGTAAAATAACTTGTGGAATGATTTGTAAGATAGTTTATAGAACGAGAACTATTCGTTGTTTACAAAATAGTTGTAAGTTCGAAATTTTTGATTTCATAAAGTAGCAGTAAAACGTTTTTAGAGTGACTCGAATATGGTTTGTAGAATAATCTAGAACAGTCTGTGTGGCATTAGCGACATGATTTATTATTTTATGAGAGGGCAGCAAAATAACCGATATCCTCGAGAGATGAGAGAAAATTTTGGTGATTGTCCCAAGGAACGCGGTTCATGTTATTCCTTAGGGTTTTAAGGTTTCTGTCGGGCGCAGAATCTCTGCCGAATGGGGAGTTTAGCGAGTTCAGAGTACGACTCTGAAGGAGGATGTTGATTGCTACTAGCAATCGGTTGGCTGTCTTAGTAGTGTACTTAGTGTTTAACGCGAAAAGTACAACATCATTTGAGTGTAGGGTTTGAGGTGGAGGTGACTGTAACAAAATCACAACAAAACAAAGCTGAATAATAATTCAAAATCCGGAATGGGGTCCAAATTCAAACATAGCCAAAACCAGTTCCAAACGTAGCCAAATTCAAATTCAAATATAGCTAGAATCAAATTCGAACGCTCCAATAAGCTCAACTGGCTTATTACAATCTCGAGGAGTTATAAATAAGCAACTCGGGTTCAAACGGTGCCAATCGAGTCTAACCGACCCGATGTAAATTACGGTCAGACGGTGACAAACAGAAATTCCATATCATGGAGAAGTATAGAGGTGCCGGAAGCACTACGGTTTATGAGGTGTTGTGATGCCAGTGTGTGGTGTGTAGATGTGAATGTTCATGTTAGGCAGTGATTATGCACACATACAGAGTTTAAAAACTTTTCAGGAGCCAAGTAGAAAATCATTCTGGACATAACTCCTAGTATAACTACTCTGAGTATTGCAAAATTTACCTATGAGTTGGACATAGGTGATCAGTCTATGTCCCACTGTCCCTGGTCGAATATAGGTGATCAGTCTATATTCCACCGAGGTTCAATAAATTTTGGAATAGTCAGCTTAGTTACACCAGTAATATATCCCTTACTTTTAAAAGAATATGTCTTATCATGAGTAAGGCAGCAGGCTTGGCAGGCAGGCATGTGTCGGTCATAGAGTTTTGTTTTTGTAAAAGTGGTTATAGTCTAGGTTTGAAAAATACCCAGTTCTCTATAACCTAGGCTCTGATGCCAATCTGTAACACCCCGAAAATCAGGTCCAGCAGAAGCATACATGTCATTGGGGTGCTACTCAATTGGTATCACAACACAAAGTATAAAGAATGGTTTTATCTTAACCATTTAAAATAGATTTCATATTCAAAAGTGTTTTGTTTACAGTATTTCAAAATGGTGCGAAAATATAAGCCCATAAAAGATTTCAAGTGGTCCCAAATTTATCAAAGTCTCCTATGACCATGCCACGCCCTGCCGAAAGCCTCTACAACTAGATTATCGCTTTAAACCTGAAAATACATGCTAAAAAGTGTCAACACGAGGTTGGTGAGTTCATAGGTTTGGGATAAAGCAGTAAAGATACTGTGAGTTCAATAAGAGTTTTGTGACCATTGTGTCGCTCACAATGTCATAAAAATACAGTTTACCTTATAGTAAAATTAGAGTTGTGGACTAATAGTAAGGTATGCAACCCAAAATAAAAATAGTTTATTACGCTAGCTCTAAGTTCATGTAACCGAAGCTATCACTAGTGTGCATGCCTCTAGAAGCATGTTAAATATCAGTGGCCCGGCAAGTGTGGTTCCCAGACACTTGTAGTTTCGATATGATATACGTTCGTCTGCCTATCCGGTCAACCCGAACGGGGACGTGACTCCCAATAGATCTATCTATAACATTCGCGCTTCCCAGCAGGAATTAACGGTTCATGAGTTTGGGCAATTTGGGACATAATAGTGCTTAGGCTACGCTGCGTAATAGTTTGATAATAACAGTGTTGGTCCATAAAATAGTTTTGCATGTTTCTCACCCCGATTGTAAAACAAGTGTAAATAGAGTGGGGCTAAATAGCAGTCAATCACATATCATTTTCAAATAACCAAAACAAATATTTCAGCTAAACAGTCCAATATTGAGTAAACAGTTCTCATAATCCAAAAAAAAAACAGTCATTGAGTTTAGTTAAAACGAGCATGTATTCTCCCCCAAAAACAGTTCAAAAATCAGTAAAAGTAGGGGGCCATGAACTCACCTTAGCTTGCAGCACCGCAAAATATCACAATAGTCACAACTGGCATCAAGAGCAATACATAACGATATCGAGGGTACAGGCACAACGGTGCCGGATCGGCACAACCTAGTATGTATATATAGTTATCTCAGAATACGTCTTGTAAAGTAAAGAGTTTTGAAAAGACAAGCGTCTTAGTTTTCGTGGATTACTCGTATCAAAGTTTGTAAAAAGTTTAGTGTTAACGTTTCGTGTGGTGGTAAGACAACATAGACTCAAGAATACTCACGCCAAATAGGAATAGAAAATCGACACAGTCGAGAAAAGTACGGACGAGAACTTGAGTCGAGAAAGGAATAACAAAGGAAGTCAAGGAAAATAGTGGCAAAAGGTATTGTTAACTAAATAAGTTAATTACTACGTTTCGGTGTTTTCCCCAATAATCCCAACTAGTTCGGCAATGATTAATAAAGTTTTGGAAATGTGGTTTAAGCTTTAAAAGAAAACTTAAATTAGTATATTACATGGTAAATGTTTTAATGTTAATAAAACTACAAGTTCGATTATTGTCGTGTTCTATAATAAAAGAGTTTTTAAATTAAAGGCATGAGTATAGAAATTTTATAGACTTTCGAAATGACTAGTCCGTTTATACGACGTTTCCAAGTCAAGTGACTTTAATGAAATCAATTTTCTCAAAAACAGCATCTCCCGACAATTTATAGTTTAACACATGTATTTGTTTTGATAATCGCGATACAATAATAGGCTAGCTAAATTATTTATCTGTTTTTGGGTTTTACAACTTGTTACTAGTTCAATAAGCGTTGATAGCGTACTAGTTCCATTATGAGTTTAATATATTAAGTTCGCCTCAAGTACAAAATGTTCAATATGGCCAATATCAATTTCAATCCCAAAATATTTATCCGTACGTACCAATATCACACGGATGTTGGTTAGACATTTCAATATCCGATAAACATTATCACAAGTCCTTTAAAATTTTGATAAACTAACTCTTTGATCAGTTTTAAGTTACCACCCCTTTTGCTCCTATGTGGGCTTGGCCCATTCTAAGTCCAACGCACCCTAATAGTTTTTGTTGGTCCATAATGCTCCCAATTTGAAAGAAATTTAACACAGGTTCGAACGAGAATAAATATACTCATATCCTTGCAGTAAAAAAAAAACACAACACAAGTTGAGGTCGAAACACACATAATGGCCACCACCCTTGTGGTTCTCGCTAGCCAACAAAACAACGACTCTCGTGGTTGTGATAACCGAAAGCAGCCACGTTCCTAAGTGGGTTTAAGTCGACACACAAAACAAGGCGCTCTCGTGGCTTTTGGATCAATTCGAAACCCAACATAATCAACGACAACAACATCAATGCCTTTGAACCTCAAAATCAAACATCCCTCTTGGGATATCCATTCGGCCAAATCTAGGCAAACACCCTACATGGGTTCTACCCGAAGCAACGCAAGACCGAGGACGGTACAACCAGTAAAACCAACATCCAACTTGAGTGTAACAACAAGACTCGAGGAGTAAGACTACGACAACTAGACTGAGGCAGAGGCCTATGACAATTTATCGAATGTCAAATTCATATTTCGATAAGCACATATAAGGAATGGTGTTTCAACTAGCAGTCTAGTATCATATAAGCAAAGGTTTGTTAGGAAACAAATAGCACTGCTTATTAGGAGCATATCAACACTCAGTTAAACCAAGTTTGTGGTTTGAGATGAACTTGGATCCAACATCCAAATGGAGTAATCAAATGACACAAGAAAACCAATTTAATAACACAATAACAACAGCAGTAAACCGGATCAAAACCAACATAAGCAGGTTCTTGCGTGACTCAAACTAGCAAAATCCAAAACTGAACCGAGGCAAAAACAGATTCAAGATGACAACAATGATAGACAAATACATAACACGTACGATCCATGAGTTGACTCACTGAGTCAACTCGGTTTAACATCAACGAACACCCTTTTAGAATCTTTTACCACACGAAAACAATGGTAACATTATGCGAAACATTTTAATCCGTGTCTTCAATCCACTAAGATTTAATAACTTGTTATCACACATTTAGATCCACGAAAACTAATATCACTCTAATTGGTTTTATAAAAAAAAAAAAAATATATTGAATAACAACCAGGTTTCAATACATAAATAAAATCAATAGAATGAACACAAGGGAGATTCGAACAAAACCTTCATAAAGGCGTGTGATGTCGAGTGAGGGAGACCAAGAGAAAACAATGAAACCAAGCGAATTCGAACTCCATTAGACCCACTCTGATCCAAGCAGGAACACCACAGCTACCCCTTTTTGGTTTTCGAATACTATTCGAGGTGTGGTTTTCCTGTGAATCTTTTGGTTGAATAAAAAGGAGGAGGAGAGGAAAGATTTGACTCCCCTTTCTTGCTCTCGATAATGGGGAGGTTGTTTTGAGCAGTAGTCACCATCGCTAGGTGATCCTTAAGCAGACCCGTGATCACAGAAAAAGAGATAATAGATCAGTAAAAAAAAAAGAGATGATGGAGATGGTTCAATGTTGATGGTGATGTATCTTCTGTAAAAGAAAAAAAAGACTTGAACCTTGTGGAAGCTATGGAGAAATAGGGATAGCATAACTGTATATGTGGGTGAGGGTGGGCGGCTAAGGATAGGTTAAAAGAGGTAAAGTTTTGTTTTATTATTGTTACCCCGTGTATCCCGTGTTCCGTTGAGCTAAAATAAAATCGTGGCAACCTGGTTTGGTGTTTTCGAAAAAAAAAATTCGTGAACGTTTTTATGAAACAATAATATTGACTCCGAAAAATAATTATCGGACTTAACCAATAATTAATGTAGTATCGGTACGCGTGTGGTGTCGTGTTTTTCAGAAAAGCGAGATATCTTTTCGGTTTTGTAAATAAATTGCCAGTAAGTGTCAGGAAGTGATAACTTCACTTTTCTTGAGAAAATTAAATAGTTGGGAGGGTTTCTGTATGCTACGGTGTGCGGAATAACCTTCCGAATTAATCATGTAGGCTCAAAAAAATGCTCAAATAGATTGCCAAATAATAATAAGTTACTTTTTACCATTAGAAAAATGTTGGGAGAATTACGGGTGGTTACAGCAACGAAGGCGAACCTCCTGTAGCATAACCTCACGATCCACCAAATTAAAGGCGTTTTTGAAATCTACCAGTAACATCGAAAGGCCCACCTTATTATTATTATTATTATTATTATTATTATTATTATTATTATTATTATTATTATTATTATTATTTATTATTATTATTAAGTTTTTTTTATTTTAATTTTTTTGAATTACATTACGTTGAGATCCAACTAAACACAGTGACAGAATACATCAATTACAATTACAACAGATTCCAACTCTTTGAATTACAATTCATTCAAATTACAATTTTTTTAATAGATTGCAATTTCTTTCAAAATATATTGCGAACCAAACGCTCCCTTAAGAGTACCAATATAAGTTATCAAGATTGTATGCAAACTCTTTAGAGCCACATGTATTTTGTTAGTTATATAACCCAAATTGTGAAGGGTCATTGTCTTATTGATGTATCAGATTTTATGGATCTTGCAAGATGGTATGTGAAGACCGAACTTTACAGTTAATAAAGGTGGCTCGACATGGTTTCGCATAAAAATATACATAATTAAAGGAAATCGCTAAATGTAGCCCTAAGAGCTATGTTTAAGATATTCAAACGCGCACTAACTACTCAATCATTGTTAATACTAGACGAGTACCCGTGCATAACAACGGAATTTTCTAGCGGCAAACTATTGTAGTTGTGATATTGTGGTAAGTGCTTCGTGTAACGTTCAAACATAAAACGTGAAAATATCAAAATGTAATTGAAAAATGTTGTAACACGCAATAATTCAACTCAAACAATAATTCTTAACATGTATCAAAGAACATATCGCTCATTTGCCAAACAACCACAAAAAAATTACAATACTTATTGCTCACCACCATCGCCCTAAAAAGCTCCACACTTGTAAAACCCTAAAATCTGAAAACGTGTAAAAATACCAAATTACCCCCGTAACATTTATAAATGAATAAAAGTATTATAAAAGTCCCGAATTCATCCCGAACCTCTGGAAACGAACTACAAATCAAGTGAAATAATTATGAAACATGCTACTAATATTTTTACAAGTCCAAAAATGTATTATTTACCTAAAATAATAATAATGCCGATTTATATATAATTAAAGTATTTAAATTACATTTTAAATGTACAAGATAATTATAAATCAAATCCTAAACTTGGCAAAAAATAATTCCAGCTAATTGAACCGAATTTTCTGCTCATTTACCTCCTTAAGGCTCGGCAATTACCTCTTTATAGTTATCCCATTCATTAATTTTGATTTACCCTATTATTTCACTTAGCCGACAATTCAAAAACTCTCCCAAAATTCATTCGATCACTCCCATAAGCCAAGAACAATTTTCTGGAGTTCATTGCATCACTAAGGAGCTTGGAAAAATAGCAAGTCGATTTTTAAAGGCCTAGATCAAGAGCTATCGATTTTCTTCTTTATATTTCATTCGAAAGGTATTAAAATCCCAAATAATTCATCCGAACATGTAAAAATTCGTTTCTTATTTTTCCTGGAGTTCTTACATTATGTATGGTCTGTGAAATATATGCACAAGGTGGTTTGGTCCCGTTTGAAGCCGTGGGAAATTCCTCTTGTCGAAAATTCTAGCCGAGAACCAATAAATCGTGCAACACTCTTCCACTCGTTCTAAAAATTTCCTGGTATTTTTCTCAGCCTCTATTGATCATATCTAACGTGGGAAAAATAATAAAAACGACCCATGCATTGTATATAATTCGTATAGTAATTATTGTGTTTTATAAACTCTAAATCGAACTAAAATCTAAATAATATGCATTCGAATTTTCTTGACCAGACCATTATTTTTCGTGGCCTCTATGATCATCAAACAACACTAGAAAAATGCTTATTTGATTTGTTGAGGCCTAAAACTATTTTGGTGGAATTATGTATAATCGGCAAAAAGGAAAACATGAACATAAAATGCCTAACGAGCCATCTAGGGCTCAAAACTAATAAGATCTGATCATGAATGAACAATAATGATGTGGTAATGATGGAAAAATTATTTGGGTCGATTAGGGTTTATTTTGATATATTATTGTATTTACCGATTTGAAAATAAATATAAAAGGGGGTGTTTTGTCAATAATAAAATTCATGGGCTATTTTTGTCATGTTCTATAAATCATGTGTGACCTGTAAAAATTATTAAACGGGGGGGGGGGGGGCCTATGTGTAAAATTCGTGATATAATGAATTAATTTGTAAATGTTAATTTCGAAATGGAAATTAATTAAATACAAGGACTAAACATGTAATTTCTGAAAAGTTGAAGTCGATTTGTGTTATGAATGATATTCAGGGGCTAATGTGTAAATTTGGTTATTTATTGGACTAATATGTAATTATTATTAGTTAATGATTTAAAATGTAAACTTTAAGGACTAAATATGTAACTTTAATAAATGGAGGGACCTAATGTGTAAATATTGAATAATTGAAGGTCTGGTCGTAAAACTCACTAAAATAAGTACTCATTGTGAAAATTTGATAAACCAAGGGTTTAATGTGTAATTATGCATGTTTGAAGGTTTAAAATGTAATTTTGGAAGTTCAGGGGTATAAAATGTAAATTATGAAAACCTGAGGACCAAAGGTGTAAATATGATAAGGATACTTTATTTCCAGCAAATAATAATCTAATTAAGCTATGTACTAAATATTTCTAATTATGGAAACTTTCTAAAAGCGGAAACCTACTAAAAAGGGAAAGTTACTTAAAATGGAAAGACGTTAATTAAGAGTAAATTGTAATCCCCTTCTACTCCTTTAGGTGTGAAGAGAGAGAGGTCTTGATCCTTCTCAGTGCTTTCTGCTTTTGTTCTTTGTGCTTGCATTTGAATAAGGTACAGATACTCTGCCCTTTCTCAGTAAGGGCGTCTTAATCCTTTGATATGATTTCTGATTTCTGATTTGTTGTGAACCTTTGATATGATTCATTGCTTTGCAAACCTTGATCTGTTAGACTCTGATTTGGCCTTCGGCATATTACATATGATACATCTGATATGAACTGTCTGTTATGAACTATCTATTTTGAACCTTTGGATATGACCTTCTGATTTGATTTGACACCTGACTCTTAGTTTGATACCCGAGCCAAAATTTGTGACCCTAGCCATGAAGGTAACATGGCCGTGTCTGTGATGCACCACTGGCATGACTAGTGTGTAGCCCTAGTGATTTGGTTACACCGTCCCTTTGATTTGGTCTGCATGTGATTTGGGTAGGGGCGTATGGATGCATCCTAGATCTGTTTCTGTTTAGTGGATTTAACTGTATATGATATGATATGATTTGTCTGGTGATTGGTACTGTGTGCAATACATGCCCTTCACATTTCTGGGAGCTGATCACTCCATTATTCTGTTGGATACATGAGGTCACCCCTCATATTATCTGGTTGCCTAAGAGGTATCCCCTCTGTATGTGTATGATTATGATATGATATGATATGTTTCTGGGCTCGTGGTGGATGACTATCCTATTCATCTTTTATATTTCTGTCTCTTTGTTTATACCTCATGATATTTTTCTCGTACACCATACTTCATTTCTGTTTCATTATCATTGCCTTGTATATGTATCTGTCCACTGAGCTTTTTAAGCTCAGCCGCACGTTTTCTTTTCGTGTGCGGCAGGTTATAAGCAGGACAACGGGTTTGGGTATGAGTGAAGAGACTTTGGACTTAGAAGACCTTGCTAGTATTCTGAAGTAGAGACTATTAGAAGGATTGCTTTTGCAGACTTAGTATTTAGTTTTGTTTCAGTTTCAGCTTTGTAATGTTAGTATTTCATTTGTAACCTTTGAAATTTATTGTATTACTATTGAAGTAAGCTTTGTTTGATCTGATATGAAACCATTAACGTGACATCTTTACCCTTTCCGGGTTGGGTGTTACAATTATGGTATCAGAGATACAGGCTGCGATTTCGTAATACATTTACCCTTGACCTGTGTAAGTTAGGACCACTAAGCTTTCCCTGTAGGCGCTCATAAGATGACCTGTAAGATTTTGCTTTAGGATTTCCCTATAGGAACTTAAGTTCTTACCTGTGAGGATCTGGGTAGACATTAGGTTTCCGTCCGCGCACTCTCTTCCGTTGCTTCTGTTATCCTACTTGCTCATGTCGACACCTTTCGTATTCTATCTTGTCATCAATATACTCCTTCTGATCGTTCTGCTAATCGTATAGATGGTGTCCACGCGCAATCGAGAGTACTCCGCACGGAAAAAGCAAAGATGGACCATCGTTTATCCTACCGGCAGCAGGAAGATTGGGAAGATATGGAGAACGGCAAAGAGGAAGTTGATTCCTGCTAGTATATGGCCGTGTTATATCGAGGAGGAGCTGACTATAATGAACAAAGATGGAGCAGAAGTGCTAGAGTACTCCACCCAGGTGATCTACAAAGATGAAGCGGTCATTCGGTACGCAGGCAAGTGCCCCAACTTCATTGAGGAGAATGGATTGGTACGAATCCAGCCCCGCAACGTGGACAACCTCGAGGATGACAAGAAGGACCCTGCCGATGCGACTCCTGCCTCAGCCTGAAGAGATCGCCTGCATGATTTATTTCCTTCTGTTTGTTTGAATGATTTGATACGCATGTTTCCTTTCCGTTTATGACGCATTGATTTCCTCTTGATTTTCGTACGAATATTTTGGATTTTGATCTAATAATTCCATTCCAAGTTGAATTCTGAGATTTTGGCTTGATTTGTTTTGAGTATTTTATGATCATGATTCGATGAAAGACACCAAGTATGTACTTCATTTTGCCCTACCTTAAGAGAATTTACTCTATCCGTTTATCTCCGTCATCTTATGTTAAGATCCATTCTGCTAAACTATTCCAAATCTGCTGCAAGTAACGCTTATCTGATCCGGCATGTTCTGTCTCGTTTCTGTCATGTTCGCTCTTCTATGTCCCTGCAAATTTCGAGGACGAAATTTTTTTTAGGGGGGAAGAAGTTGTAAAACCCTAAAATCTGAAAACGTGTAAAAATACCAAATTACCCCCGTAACATTTATAAATGAATAAAAGTATTATAAAAGTCCCGAATTCATCCCGAACCTCTGGAAACGAACTACAAATCAAGTGAAATAATTATGAAACATGCTACTAATATTTTTACAAGTCCAAAAATGTATTATTTACCTAAAATAATAATAATGCCGATTTATATATAATTAAAGTATTTAAATTACATTTTAAATGTACAAGATAATTATAAATCAAATCCTAAACTTGGCAACAAATAATTCCAGCTAATTGAACCGAATTTTTTGCTCATTTACCTCCTTAAGGCTCGGCAATTACCTCTTTATAGTTATCCCATTCATTAATTTTGATTTACCCTATTATTTCACTTAGCCGACAATTCAAAAACTCTCCCAAAATTCATTCGATCACTCCCATAAGCCAAGAACAATTTTCTAGAGTTCATTGCATCACTAAGGAGCTTGGAAAAATAGCAAGTCGATTTTTAAAGGCCTAGATCAAGAGCTATCGATTTTCTTCTTTATATTTCATTCGAAAGGTATTAAAATCCCAAATAATTCATCCGAACATGTAAAAATTCGTTTCTTATTTTTCCTAGAGTTCTTACATTATGTATGGTCTGTGAAATATATGCACAAGGTGGTTTGGTCCCGTTTGAAGCCGTGGGAAATTCCTCTTGTCGAAAATTCTAGCCGAGAACCAATAAATCGTGCAACACTCTTCCACTCGTTCTAAAAATTTCCTGGTATTTTTCTCAGCCTCTATTGATCATATCTAACGTGGGAAAAATAATAAAAATGACCCATGCATTGTATATAATTCGTATAGTAATTATTGTGTTTTATAAACTCTAAATCGAACTAAAATCTAAATAATATGCATTCGAATTTTCTTGACCAGACCATTATTTTTCGTGGCCTCTATGATCATCAAACAACACTAGAAAAATGCTTATTTGATTTGTTGAGGCCTAAAACTATTTTGGTGGAATTATGTATAATCGGCAAAAAGGAAAACATGAACATAAAATGCCTAACGAGCCATCTAGGGCTCAAAACTAATAAGATCTGATCATGAATGAACAATAATGATGTGGTAATGATGGAAAAATTATTTGGGTCGATTAGGGTTTATTTTGATATATTATTGTATTTACCGATTTGAAAATAAATATAAAAGGGGGTGTTTTGTCAATAATAAAATTCATGGGCTATTTTTGTCATGTTCTATAAATCATGTGTGACCTGTAAAAATTATTAAACGGGGGGGGGGGGGCCTATGTGTAAAATTCGTGATATAATGAATTAATTTGTAAATGTTAATTTCGAAATGGAAATTAATTAAATACAAGGACTAAACATGTAATTTCTGAAAAGTTGAAGTCGATTTGTGTTATGAATGATATTCAGGGGCTAATGTGTAAATTTGGTTATTTATTGGACTAATATGTAATTATTATTAGTTAATGATTTAAAATGTAAACTTTAAGGACTAAATATGTAACTTTAATAAATGGAGGGACCTAATGTGTAAATATTGAATAATTGAAGGTCTGGTCGTAAAACTCACTAAAATAAGTACTCATTGTGAAAATTTGATAAACCAAGGGTTTAATGTGTAATTATGCATGTTTGAAGGTTTAAAATGTAATTTTGGAAGTTCAGGGGTATAAAATGTAAATTATGAAAACCTGAGGACCAAAGGTGTAAATATGATAAGGATACTTTATTTCCAGCAAATAATAATCTAATTAAGCTATGTACTAAATATTTCTAATTATGGAAACTTTCTAAAAGCGGAAACCTACTAAAAAGGGAAAGTTACTTAAAATGGAAAGACGTTAATTAAGAGTAAATTGTAATCCCCTTCTACTCCTTTAGGTGTGAAGAGAGAGAGGTCTTGATCCTTCTCAGTGCTTTCTGCTTTTGTTCTTTGTGCTTGCATTTGAATAAGGTACAGATACTCTGCCCTTTCTCAGTAAGGGCGTCTTAATCCCTTGATATGATTTCTGATTTCTGATTTGTTGTGAACCTTTGATATGATTCGTTGCTTTGCAAACCTTGATCTGTTAGACTCTGATTTGGCCTTCGGCATATTACATCTGATACATCTGATATGAACTGTCTGTTATGAACTATCTATTTTGGACCTTTGGATATGACCTTCTGATTTGATTTGACACCTGACTCTTAGTTTGATACCCGAGCCAAAATTTGTGACCCTAGCCATGAAGGTAACATGGCCGTGTCTGTGATGCACCACTGGCATGACTAGTGTGTAGCCCTAGTGATTTGGTTACACCGTCCCTTTGATTTGGTCTGCATGTGATTTGGGTAGGGGCGTATGGATGCATCCTAGATCTGTTTCTGTTTAGTGGATTTAACTGTATATGATATGATATGATTTGTCAGGTGATTGGTACTGTGTGCAATACATGCCCTTCACATTTCTGGGAGCTGATCACTCCATTATTCTGTTGGATACATGAGGTCACCCCTCATATTATCTGGTTGCCTAAGAGGTATCCCCTCTGTATGTGTATGATTATGATATGATATGATATGTTTCTGGGCTCGTGGTGGATGACTATCCTATTCATCTTTTATATTTCTGTCTCTTTGTTTATACCTCATGATATTTTTCTCGTACACCATACTTCATTTCTGTTTCATTATCATTGCCTTGTATATGTATCTGTCCACTGAGCTTTTTAAGCTCAGCCGCACGTTTTCTTTTCGTGTGCGGCAGGTTATAAGCAGGACGACGGGTTTGGGTATGAGTGAAGAGACTTTGGACTTAGAAGACCTTGCTAGTATTCTGAAGTAGAGACTATTAGAAGGATTGCTTTTGCAGACTTAGTATTTAGTTTTGTTTCAGTTTTAGCTTTGTAATGTTAGTATTTCATTTGTAACCTTTGAAATTTATTGTATTACTATTGAAGTAAGCTTTGTTTGATCTGATATGAAACCATTAACGTGACATCTTTACCCTTGCCGGGTTGGGGTGTTACAACACTGCTCCGTGCAAAACGTACTCTAACTAAAGAAAGAACTAGTAGTGAAAGTTGTTGAAACGAAGAAAAGGAAACAAAAGGAAAAATAATCAATTGATTGAGAAAGATTTGCGGGATCAGCAAGATTGGTGGTCTTCACATCATCTCCTATATTTAGAATATTCTCGTAGTCATTTCCTTTTTATGGCCATTGTAATTTGTCTATTTAAGTTTCTATTCTCTTCCATTGTAATTGTCAAGTTCTAATACAATAAAATTCCTAGTTCAAATCTCTCTGAACATCATGGTATCAGAGCAAGTTTGCTCATCATCTACCGTTTGATTCCCAACATACCGATCATACCCAATAAATCTAAACTGAGCTACCATGTCCGGAGACGGCAACTCAGGTTCGGATTTATCTTTACAACTTGCAAATCTGTTAAAGAATGGCCTGAATACCCAACCTCAAAACCCAAAACTATCCGATAACCTCCAAATCAATCTCAAACTCAACAGTCAAAACTACGCACTATGGACCCGAATGATTCGAGTCGCCATAGGCGGAAAATCCAAGACCTTGTTATCACACCTTACCTCAGATCCTCCAGATCAAGAAAGTGAAGAATATGAGAAATGGGAGCAAGAAGACTTAACTGTTTTTTCATGGTTGATCCAAAATATTGAACCCGTTCTCGCAGGCAACCTAACCGAGTATCCCACTGCTAAGACATTGTGGGATGCCCTGGTGATTACCTATAGCAGCGGAAAAGACAAATTGCAGATGTTTAACCTTCATGTCAAGGCTAACGACATCAAACAAAACGATAGTTCACTCGAAGATTTCTAGATCACATTAAAGGGGATATGGGCATAAATCGACAGAATCGACCCAAATCCCATGAAATGTCTAGAAGACATCAAAACATACTCCAGAATTAGGTCAGAGCAGAAACTCTTCCAGTTCCTCAATGCCCTCAACCGGAGATATGAACCCATTAAAAGTGAAATACTCCGGTTGGATCCCCTTCCCTCCGCGGAGGCCGCTTACACCACCGTCCGTAAAGAAGCCGCTCACCAGAATATTCTGGGAGCAACTATTAACGATACATAGGGCATAGGGGCGGGGTTAGTTGCTACTGAAACAGAAGGTTTTGGGCTTGTGACCAAGGGGAATTGTCGGTTTGAAGGAAAGAGGAATACATCATCGGACAAGGAAGACAAGTCGCATCTAAAATGTGACCATTGTGGAATGACAAGACATACTAAAGAACAGTGTTTCCGACTAGTCGGATACCCTGAGTGGTGGTCCGATGGGCATAAAAAGAACCCCAAAGTTAACGGACAAGAGAAGGACAAAGGGAAAGCTTCAACTGGTGGGAAGAGTGATGGCAACAACGCCGGCAGCCAGAGCTCTATCGGATTTGGAGGGGTTGCGGTGGCTGAACTTGGAGAAGAGGAAGAAGGGTTTTTTTCCATGAGTACAGGTAGAGGGGTAGAGAGATATATCTCGATACCCCTGATGCATTCTTTTAAAAATTATGTTTCACCCCTTGAAATATTAAAAGCCACTACATTTGTCCTATTTATAAAAGAAAGTTTTAAAAAATGCAAAACATACCCAAACTTAGTGGCATGGTAAATATGGCTCAAAACAATAATAATAGAAGGGAAAAGTCATGAATATTTGATTGCGGAGCCACCGACACCATGACTTACGAATTATCATATTTTGCCATATCAACCAAGCCCACTAAAACGTATATACAAACAGCAAATGGAGAAGAAATGAATGTTGAAAGTGGGGGGACTATTGAAATCTCTCCAATGTTAAAGCTTTCTAATTGTCTCTATGTCCTTTCATTGTCTCAAAATCTCCTTTCGATAAGTCATGTAACAAAGGAGTTGAATTGTTCAGTTCTCATGCAGCCCACTTTTTGTATCTTACAGGATATCAGGACGGGAGCGATAATTGGGCGTGGCACTGAAAGACATGGGCTATACTACGTGGATGAGGTGACTCAAAATGGGACGGTGATGCTTTCTCGCAGGACAACTGAACGTGAGGCTTGGCTATGGCACAGAAGATTGGGACATCCATTTATGGGTTATTTACATATTTTATTTCCAAAATTATTTCCTTCTAGTTGCAAGTCACATTGTGAAACTTGTGTGCTAGCTAAAAGCCACCGAAAAACATTTAAACCGAATAATACAAGAGTTGACTTACCCTTTTCATTAATCCACTCCGATGTTTGGGGACGAGCCCCAATTATTGGGGGGCAAAACTTTCATTTCTTTGTGATATTCGCTGATGATTGTGCACGGATGACATGGGTGTACTTATTAAAAAACAAATTTGAAGTTCTTGATAAATTCATCATTTTTTACAATATGATCCAAACCCAATTTCAAAAAAATATTCAAATCTTCCGATCCGACAATGGAGGGGAATTTGTTAACACCAATATGAAGCAATTTTTTCAAACAAAAGGCATAATTCATCAAACCACTTGCCCACATACCCCAGAACAGAATGGTGTTGCGAAATGAAAGAACCGCATCCTTTTATAAATAACTCGAGCTCTCCTAATAGAGTCATGAGTTCCAAAGTCGTCTTGGCCTGAAGCTATTACCACTGCCACATACCTTATCAATCGACTGCCGACCATGATTCTCAAATTAAAAACCCCATTACAAGTTCTCTCAGAAATGACTAAACCTCCCTCCGTTCTTACCCTTGAACCACGGATCTTTGGATGCACAATGTTTGTTCATATACCAAAATCTGATAGGACTAAACTTGATGAATGTGCTGAAAATGTGTCTTTGTTGGGTACGGTATAAATCAAAAGGGATATCGATGCTATAATCCAAAAACCAAACACATGTTCGCTACTATGGACTGTGACTGGCTTGAAACCGAGTACTATTATGCATCCCAGAACAATGATCAGGGGGAAACATGTCTTGACACATTAAGTTGGTTAAAATATGTCTCCTATAAAGAAGAAACAAGCTCTGGTATCCAAGATGAGTTGCCTTCATCCACACAAGTAAAAGACACAAGCACTAGTGCCACCCCAGACACTGCTCCCAACCTGATACCCGAGGTAAGTGATACTCATCCCTGTTCTATACCTAACTCTACTGAAGTTCTTGAAAATACCCTTAATGAGACAACATAACAAGGTGAAAGTATACAGGAGCAGGAACAGGAACAAAAGAACTCCTCCACACAAAAAGACATTCCAACAGAGCAAGTGCAAGAAGACACATCAGAAAGATATGTATTGCCACCAAGAACAAACCGAGGAGTTCCACCAAGAAGATACTCTCCAGAGAAAGAGTCACGGGGCAGTAGATATCCTATGGCTAATATCGCTAAAGGAAATCTATCCATAGAAGCCCAAGCCTTCACTTCATAACTATACTCTAAAGCAATCCCTACCAACACAGAACAAGCCTTGAAATCAAAACACTGGAAAGAGGCTATGGAAGAATAAATGAAAGCATTGACAAAGAACAACACATGGGGAAAATGTATCTTACCAGCAGGGAAGAAAATGATCGGGTGCCGATGGGTCTTTACAATTAAATATAAACTTGATGGCACGATGGAAAGATATAAATCCAGGCTAGTGGCCAAAGGTTACACACAAACATACGGGGTTGATTACTCTGGAACCTTTTCTCCAGTTGCGAAGATCAATACTATAAGAGTTCTCTTCTCTGTATCAGCAAATAAAGGATGGCCGCACCATCAGTTTGACGTTAAGAATGCTTTCCTACATGGATAACTTAAAGAAAAGGTTTATATGGAAGCTCCACATGGGTTTATAGACGAATTCAAGAAGGGGGAAGTTTGTCTTCTTAAGAAAGCCCTCTAAGGTATCTTAAGGGAACGGCTGGTCATGGAGTTTTGTTTAAGCCAAATGGTCATCTAAGGACTCAACTCTACACCGATGCAGACTGGGCAGAAGATAAAGGTGACCGAAGATCAACATCAGGGTACCTCACATTGGTTGGTGGAAACCTTGTTACATGGAGAAGTAAAAAACAAAAGGTGGTTGCTCTCTCAAGTGCTGAAGCTGAATTTAGAGGAATAGCAAGGGGGTTAACCGAAGTCCTATGGGTTCGAAGGCTATTAACCGAGATAGGATATCCTCCACAAGAAACCACCAGGATTATGAGTGACAATAAAGCTGCTATCCAAATTTCAGAAAATCTAGTGCGACATGATCGAATGAAACATATCGAGGTAGATCGACACTTCATTAAAGAAAAATTGGAAGCAGAGATCATTGCTCTTCCATTCGTTCGGTCAGAAGATCAACTTGCCGATGTATTAACAAAAGTTGTCACTGCAAAAACCTTGCATAAATGTTTCAGCAAGTAGAATTTTGGGAATCCCACTATTCAACTTGAGGGGGAGTGTTGAAATGAAGAAAAAGAAACAAAAGGAAAAATAATCAATTGATTGAGAAAGATTTGCGGGATCAGCAAGATTGGTGGTCTTCACATCATCTCCCATATTTAGAATATTCTCGTAGTCATTTCCTTTTTATGGCCATTGTAATTTGTCTATTTAAGTTTCTATTCTCTTCCATTGTAATTGTCAAGTTCTAATACAATAAAATTCTTGGTTCAAATCTCTCTGAACATCAAAAGTTTCATAATTGAGTTTTCAATAAAAGGGTTTACCGTGTTTTAAATGTCCTTAACCACATTCCTGTCATACTAAAATTACAAATTTAGGAAACTTGCATTAAAACTGTCTCATCAATGCACGTCTTTTTCTTTTCAAATCAAATAGTAGAGATTAAGTGTTCCCATTTATAATTAAAAATGACCTAACTACCAAGTTTTTTTACTACCAACAAATTGTCCTAATGACTGATTACAGTTTACTACCAACTAAACTACAAAATTATATACATCTTAACTCCTTTATAAAGATTATGTAACCTGTTGAAAATGTTAGAAAAAAAAGAGTTGTGAAATATCGAAAATACCCTTTATTTTAAAGACTATCACTCTCTTCTCTTGTTGCCCCTCAGTATTAGTTAATTAGTTCTCTCTCATATACTTTCATATATTCACAGCATTCACTCCCACCTCTCTCTAAAAGTTCTCTCTCTCTCTACCTTCGAATACCAGAGAATACCAGAGGTAGTCCTTCGATTGCTACTTGGAATGTTGATTTGTGGCTACTTGGAATGTTGATTTGTATGTGTAGATGTTTATAAAGGAGTTAACGTATGTTCTTGTTTTAGGATATTTGTGGCTACTTGGAATGTTGATTTGTATGAATGGCTGCCACCACCCTACGCCTCCACCACCAGACGCTGCCACCATCCAACCACCCAACGGCACCACCAACCGACGCCACCTCCACCGGTATTTTGTAGATCGATACATTTTTTTCGTAGATCTTTAGTTTTTTTATAGATCGATACATTTTTTTTTTCTAGATCTATTGATTTTATTTGTAGATTTATATGTTTCTTTTATAGATCTAACGTTTTTGTTAATTTTTTTGTTAGTGCAGCCGTTTGCGACCACTTTTTGCTGCTTGCCATTGCTGTGGTCGCCGGAAAACTTGTGTCGCTGCCATTTTCAGCCGCTTGCCATTGCTGTGGTCGCCGGAAAAACTTGTGTCGCTGCCACTTTTTTGAGGTATGTTTCGTTATATATAGTTTTTATTTTTCGTTATAGATCTATAATAGGTTGTTTCGTTATCTAAAGGTTATTCGCCAATGTTTTGCTAGATCTAAAGGTTCGAATTTTTGTTAATACATAATTTTTTAATCTACTCCAATGATATTTTTTTAAGGTTATCTTGTGTTAGTTCTATAAGTTTTGTTGCTATTCCATTGAACTCGCAGGATGGAAGCTAAGTTGGAAATGGAGTGGTAAAGAAGTAATTTGGGACATGAGGGGAGCCGAGGCAACCGAGCAAGGGAAGTGTGACAAGTACTTAACTACATCACAGCTCCCACATTGTTGCAAGAGGGAGCCCGTGATTGTTGACCTTTTGCCTGGAGTATTATCGTCATTAAATCAAGATCCCGCTAATTCAATGGCCTCATTTCAAATGAACGTCCCTGGGTATACTTGTGGGAACGCTACTAAGGTTCCACCAACAAAGTATATATCTGCTAAAAATGTAACTTTGAATATAAATTATAGACGAGACGGCTAGATTGGGATACATAATTTGTTGATGTTTGTGATTTCTTATTGCAGGGACATGGAATGTAATATGTACTTATTCACCCTTTCTTGCATCAGTGGCTCCAAAATGTTGTGTTTCACTATCTTCACAATTGTGCCATGTCCAACATGTAGTTGTGGTTGCCAAGGCGATTTAGGATCAACCTGTGTGAGGTATATGTTTAAATTCTCTAAGCTTTTTGGACGTTAATTAGTTCTAAAGGAGCTATGACGACGCACCATTTTGAACTTACACTTATTTTAAAATTGTAGGTTTGGTCAACCACATCCAATGTTGAAACTACCCAATAACGAAACATCGCCACCAATCGTATTAAGATATGTCCTCATGATAAAATTTGCTGCATCTCTTTGTGTAGTTTTTTTTTGTTATTTATGTAGATTGCAAGTTTGTGTAAATACTCCATATGAAGTTAATGATATTTTTTTTTCAAATTTGTTGTTAAATTTGGTTAGTAAAAGATTGTAAAGGATTGTAAATTTGGTTCGTACTTTTTAACATTTTATACACAAAGCTCTATACACTATTATAACTTACTTTTCATATCAAGCATGAATCAAAATTAATATATCTTTTGCATTCGGTATTAGCAGAAACATGTGAGGCAACACATATTCTACTCATTCCTTACTCAAACACCAACTCACACTTGTCTATTTAAAATTGCAACATTCTTTTTAGTGTTACACTAGCTCGACAAAAAGAAGCACAACACCCATTTTTTTTTATAAAAAAAGCAATACAACTCACACTTGCCTATTATTTAAAATGCAACTTTCTTTTTTATGTCCTAATCACACGACACAACACAAACAATTACACACAAACTAAAAACAATATACAATCATTTAACAAATATAACTATTTCCTCTTGTATCTTTGTTGGCCAACACAAAAACCCTCACACAACACTCTTTACATAAATTTTTTTTCTCCTTGTGTTGTTTTGTAATTCGTCACTCACACAAACACAATAAAGACTCACGCAACACACACAACTTTTCTTCTCCCTGGTCCCAAAAACAGACAACACACCCTCACACTCTCTCTTTTTCAAGGCCATGCATGCAATACATATTCCTTGACATCCTTTCTTGTGTTTGACACCATGCAACCCATGTGTGTCTCTAACTCTTATCCGACAAATATTGACAGCCATACCTTCTTCAACCATGAAAGAACTCACAACTCAAAAACAAACACATTTCCTTTCTCTTCTTGTTGAAAAACAAAATAATAATCTTCACAAGCTTTCAAATAGCACGCCAAGTTCGTGTACCCCACGCCTAAAACAAAATAATAATCTTCACAATCTTTGGTATGTACGCCTTGACTGTCAATGAAACAAGAAGAAATTAATTGAAAAAAAAAATAAGGACAAAATTAACCACATGATATGCAACATGAACAACTTGCAGAATGTAACACCCCGACCCGACAAGGGTAAAGATGTCACAATAATGGTTTCATATCAGAACAAACACAAGCATATGACATAAATAATACAATAAGAATTCCAAAGGTTACAAATGAAATACAGAAACTACAAGGTTACAAATGAAACTTCCGATAAATACTAATTCTAAAGTATAATAACTTCTAATCATCTCTAATCCAGAATAGCTATCAAATCTTCTAAGTCCAAGGTTCTCTCCACTCATGCCCCAGCTTCCAAACTAAAACCTGCCGCAGGAAAAGAAATGCGGCTGAGCTACGAGAGCTCAGTGAACAGATATAACGATAACAAAGCAGTAGTAGAGAACAGTAGAAAGTAACAGAAATAAAGGTCATGCAGATATAATATGGATTAAGGGATAAGTATATGAAAAAGAATAAAGGAAAAGAAAAAGGAACAGTAATCCACCACGAGCCCAGAACAGATAATATAATAACCATGTAGCCATATCAGTAATCCAGAGGGGATGCCTCTCAAGTAACCAGATAATATGAGGGGTGTCCTCATGTATCAAATGGAGTAGCTAGCTCCCAGATATGTGAAAGACGTGTATCGCACACACCATCAGTCACCAGATATATATAACAGATAAACAGATACAGATAACAGAAACAGATCAGATCTAGGATGCATCCATACGCCCCAGGTGGCCAGAGTCTACCAATACACACCAAATCAGATAAAGTCAGGGACGGGACAGGTCATCACTCTCCTACCCTAGAGTCATGCCATCGGTGCATCAATGACATGGACATGAAACCCTCATGCCTAGTGAGTGGCTCGGGTATCAAACCGTGGGTCAAGGTCAGATACCATGTCATAATCAGAGTGTCATATCAAAAGGTTCAATATCAGAGGGTTCAATATCAGAGGGTCAATGTCAGAAGGTCAATATCAGAAGGTCAATATCATAGTTTCATAGCAACAGTTCATTTAAAAAGGTTTCTATTAAAAGTCCATTTGAAGCAATCTTTCAATAATGGTGCTCATAAAAATGATCTTACAAAATAGTCTTCATAAAAATGGTCTTTCAAAACGGTTTTCATAAAGATAGTCTTAAAAATAGTTTTCTTAAAAATTGGTAGAATTTCATATAAAAGTAGTATCGTATCGTACTCAAAACATCATTTTAAACTATTGAGTTTTCTCCAAAACATTTCCAGGTCATAATTAAAAGGTTTTCACAACATAGATTCATATCAGAGATTATAACAAAGGGGATCAATAAAAAAGGTTCAAAGCAAAAGGAGTCATAGCAATGGCATCAAATCAGAAGCTAAACAGATCAGAATATGAAAGGGATCATAGCAAAGTTCACAGAACAGGGGAAACATAGCAAGGTTCAAGGGAAAACAAGATACAAAAAGAAAGAGTTCATGAGAAACCTGTGAGAAGGTCAGAATATCTGTACCTTATACCGCAAATGAAAAACACAACAGAAATATAAAGGTCGGAAGCAACTCCATCTTCAGCGAATCTACACGAATTCATGACTGTCTTAATATTTTAAAAAAAAATCTTATTTTAATCGGATTACACATTTTAAGTTTTCTTTCTATTTTTAGAAACATTCTATTTTTAGTAAGTTTCCCGAATTAGTAATTTTAGTGTTAATAATTAATCAAATTAAGGATAAATGTGACCACTCATCATAGTTGAAGGTTTACATGTTAAATATCATAATTAAGGTTTATTGTGACAATATCCAAAGAGTAAGGTTTAAAGTGTCATTTTACAAGATTGAGGTTAAAATGTGAGAAAACAATAAAAGTCCTAACTTTTTCATGAATCACAATTATATACTAATCTCCTACGTGCTAGCATGCAGTTCTCCTTTTACTTGTATATCGTTCAACACCCATGTCATACCGAAACGCGACATCGACTCGAAACACAGAAACATGTACGGTCAATATCACTTGGTTTCAACTCATTTTAAGTTTACTTCGATCACATGGTGATGGCAAGACCCGATATCGACTCGAATTACACAAACATATACGGATCACATTCATATAGAACCACAAAGGTTAACTCATACCGCGACACATATTGGCGAGACCAAACAAAGATGGTGCGAGGGGAAGCTAGAAGAGGCAGCAAGCTCAATGAAACGGCACTACTAAAACGACACAAACATGGTCACCAACACTCCATGAATACTTCATGCGAATCGTAGAACAAGGTGTTAAGATCTTCTAGTTTTTCTTTAGTCTCATACCGTTCGTTTAACAAGTATTATAGGTGCGTTTGAGGCTGTAACAAGGGTCGATACGTTTAGTAAAATACAACACAACCTAGTTACGAGACACGACACCAAGACACACCAACGTCTGCCAAAAGCATGACACAAAACAGCCACTATTAAGGTGTGTTTTACTTACGAGAAAGGTCGACATGGGTTTTAGTAACATGACACGAATAATATCACATGTTGCGACATCAAAAGGCACACAATGGACCATATTAACGCACCAAACCATGCTCGCGATACACACAAAATTTCCACAGTCCTCATGATCAGTCACGCCCTAGGGTTTCTAGTATTGTGCGCTTTATTAATGACCATTTAATACAGATTCTTAGGGCTTGTTTTCTGATTATAACGTTCATGTTTCATGTGATCAGTTCGAAAGGAAAAACGAGATCAAAAATATACCATGGTGTCGCATGAAAACAGAATGAGAGGAGGACAGAATAACCAGACTTTAACCCGCAATAACCACTTTATTCAAGCCAACAACATCCTATTCGAACAGAAGTAAGATTCCCGATCAACAACCATGTACGCCTCTTTGGTGTTCTTTTGTGCTCGACTGGGAAAGGGAAGGAGATGAGATGCTGTATTTATTTTGTGTTTTAGGGTTTTATGTGCACTTTATTTGTTTGTGTGATCGGTTGGGGATAAATAAAAGAGAGGGGAAAAATATGGAAGGTGCCGTGATTGTAGGAGTGATATGGACCGAGCATTTTGGAAATTGGTGACTGATTCCTTCTTCATAATATTTGAATGATATTTGTCCATCTTTGTGTACAATTTATTTATTCCCTTCCTTAATACCATTTAGTAATATATGTTATGTCCAACTCAAATGAAAATTGGGTCCTTAGTAATATAATTAATGCGTGATGTTTATTTTTGTGGCTCAAGGTTTATGTTTTCACTTTGAATCGTATCACGATGTATGGTTAAGACTTAGGTTCAAAATAAATATACTTGTCCTTGTGCAAATAGATTTTATGCTCGTATAATTTCAAAATTTTCGAGGGGTAAAATGGGGATTTCAAATGAATGAAAATTTAGGGTTTTACAACTCATCCCCTCTAAAAGAAAAATTTTCGTCCTCGAAAATTGAGGTGAAACGAAACGGAAACACAATTGACTGTGAACAGAAATATAAAGGACTTGTTTCTCATGACTCTATCTTGTTGATCAAAGCTTCAGGTTTCCTCAGAAAAGACAAATCCTACTGAACCCAGATCAAAAGAAATAATATACCAAACATGATAAATGATAATCGGATTCTCTCGGAAGAGACACAGGACTTACATAGGATTTTGACGAATATGCCGTTCACAGAATTTGATTAGACAAATCAGATGAGAACGTACAGAAAATAGATTATCGATAACATCAATTGGCAAAAATTTCTACAACAGGACCTAAGATTCTTATTGAAAGTGCAGAGGTCAGCAAGATGCGTGGCAAGAATCCAGACGTATCAATTCGCATAACGGTGAAAGCAGATTGCGCGTATAGGTAGAATGAACTTAAAGTCTCACTAACGCAGATAATCTCAAATAGTTATCAGAATTTCTAAAGCTCTAAGGCACTCCTCGAAATATCCTATGCCCACAACAAGTGCACGTTATATGATGTAAGTATTATCACGTTGGCCAGACGTCATAATACTGGCATCATATAATATGCCCTCATGATGGTCATACTTTATCTCAAGTCGTGAACAAAATCACTTATCTTAATCCACCTAATCTTTCTACAGTCTCAGAGGTCATCAAAATCAAATACCATAACTAAGAGGAGAACGAACTACTCGAAAGAGTTAACGGAACAGATCTATAATGTTTATCAGGATTGAATACGTCACCAATAGCGTCAATCCTTCATCACTCACCAGAATCAACCCAGGCAATATTAGTGGTTGCTTCAAAATTCTCATAACAAACCATCATCCAACATACGCAAAATCTACACAAAACGGAATTACTAGTAGGGAAACAAAATCTTTCAGAGGATCTTATTATCAGGTAACGGAAACTTAAGTAGGTCAAGGGAAAAATGAATTACGTCATCCATAGCTTCATTCTTCACAGAATCGACTCTTCCATACACAAACTTTCGCTTCAGAAATATCATACATTCAATACATGATTTCAAATTCCAAGTAGTCTGTCTACGTCTGTCCATATGATCACAGAGTGGAAAGGAAATATAAACTTGAGTCTGGTCCCTCAAGCCTTCAGCACTTCTTCTGGACACTGTGGTGTGGAACGTGAATCTCTGACATGGTCACTGTGCATCTTCCATTCGCGAGTCTGCTTCTGCTCTCAATTCATCTTAGTGCAACTAAAATGAATAGAGAAGCAAGACTGTGCGTCTTAGCCAGGTCTTCCAGCACAGTTCGAAATTCGCCAACTCAAACTGCTGTCATCACAGGATACGTGGTAGTGTTGTCTGCTACAATCTCTGGACGCCAATCGAATCTACTCTTCCAGAACAAGGGTCATTTTACAAGATGATCTACATGTTCCTCGTTCGTCTCTGAGTACAAACACACTGTCATACTATGAAAATTGTCCAATTACTAGCGAAAACATGATCCTATTAGCCAATACAATTGACATTATTTAAAACTTATAGTGGTCACAACGAGTACGAAAACAGCTTCATGAATCGTTTCAGGGAAAAGTTCATATCTACTTCACATCACCAATCTCCCTCTTCATACATAAACCGAAATGCTTCACGGAGGTTACTCTCAGTTAGTCATCTCCCTTCTTAGAAGTTCTTGTGGTTGCTTCTTCAGTCCTTCAAACATTAAATGAGGCCGTCTGATACGGAATTTACAAAGATAGAACAAATCAATCATTGACACGCGGAAATGAAAAAAAATGATTACGGGTAGTGATACGGTTAGGTTTACGATAGTTGATACGCTGACGCAGAATTTTCTCTTTCTTCTTCATAAACTAATAGGGGTATTCAAAGTAAACACTGAGGTGAACAAGGTCATATTCCATCAGCTTCTTCAATCTCTCAACTTCTATAGCATCATGGTTCGTCAAATAAGATCAGTTCAAAGTCAATTCCACTTCTCAAGCAGGAGGGAAACCCATGAGTTTCATCAGAAACACCAGAAAATTTGTACAACAAAACTTCCAATGCCAAAGCTTTCTAAGGGGTGGATATTAATAGGTGTCAGGAGAAATTTGACAATCAAATGAGATCGAGGTAACTGTTTAGGATGCAAATAGATTTCTGAAGTCACATATCAGATACGGTAATCCCTGGCAGCTTATGAGGGCCAGCCAATCCATAACTTAAAGACCTCAAAATCGAATGTATCAAAAGTAAACGGATTCGTAGGATGAGCACGGTCGCCAAGCCAGACGGATAGCTCATATATCAAGGTCAAGTACATGGTTCATCAGAGTGTGGAAATAGATAAGCGAACAATTCAAGGTGTTGGAGTCTTGTTTAGCTATTTAGCATAAGTGGCAGGTAGGTTGTGAATCATCGGTAATACGAATATCGTATAACTGTCAAAAGTGAGGCATATAGAAGCTCAGTTAACAATTTCATATCGAGACAAAATTATCGTCATGTCCTTCCAAAGGAAACTAGTTGACGGCAAGATTCATTATTCAAAGGGAGGGAATAAACTTCCTATATCCATGGTTAATAATCACCAGAGTTCTCATAGGAGTAGTAACGGGGTTTGCAAGACTGTGTAGTATCAGATGATACATTTATATCCAGCACTGCAAATGAATTAATAGGATGTGTCAAACACATTGGGGTTAAATGACCTTTGGGATGGTCGGTGAGGTATCATACTATTTGTCAAACAGATCAGAAGTGAAGATCAAAATCAGGTAGTGAAGCACGCCCAGAAGATATACTTAAGCAAGCTCACTTCCTGGTCTTCGGTTGCTGCTCTTTCTGGTTGCTCAAATCAACTGGTATGATCCGAAAGACATCTTCGCCTGGCGGCTAGACAATATCTCGGTATCATGTCAAATCCTACTTCACATTCCGGTGGAAAACTTGATGGTTCAACCAGGAATCATATTCAGAAAACTCAGGGTGCCAATTAATTCTCAAGATAAGGTTCATTCATTGGTGTACGAAATGGTTTCCAGGAAGACTTCATAACCGCGAAAGTAACACACGAGTCTCCAGAGTAATAGTGATAGTAAGGAGTTTAACAATCGGTAATCATGGTAGGAAGTTCAAAATTTTTTCAAACGCCAAAGGAGGATAGTTGTCAATATTGAATGATCAATCAACCAATCCTTTATCAGAATAAAATCAAAGTTAACTATCCAAGGAAAAACATATCGACAAGCAAGTCTTATCGTTTAAAAGTGAAAGGAAAACATCCTTACACTCGTGGTTAAACACCACAAGGCTTCTCATGGGAACAGAGATGGTTAAAACGAAATCAATTTGTGTCAGAAAATTCATAGATGATTATCAAAAACAAGAGAGAATTAACAGAATGTATCAAATAGGTCATCGTCATGGAGATTCTCAGAATGCCCGAAGAGGCATCAAAATGATTAACAAAAGAATTAGAGGTCGGAGTCGGAAACTTAGGTGGTGCAAAGCGTGAGCTTTCAATCTCCAAAAGTGATCTCAACAAGCAGGGCACGGATCAGAGTGATGCGGAAGCAATGATACTTAAACAAAAGCCTTATAGTCTACCCATTCCTCACTGGTCAGAACTTAAGGTCCTATAGGGAAATCCTAAAGCAAAATCTTAAAGGTTATCTGGTGAGCGCCTACAGTGGAAACTTAGTGGTCTAACTTACACAGGTCAAGGGTAAATGTATTACGAGTCGCAGCCTGTCTCTGATACCATAAATTGTAACACCCCGACCCGACAAGGGTAAAGATGTCACAATAATGGTTTCATATCAGAACAAACACAAGCATATGACATAAATAATACAATAAGAATTCCAAAGGTTACAAATGAAATACAGAAACTACAAGGTTACAAATGAAACTTCTGATAAATACTAATTCTAAAGTATAATAACTTCTAATCATCTCTAATCCAGAATAGCTATCAAATCTTCTAAGTCCAAGGTTCTCTCCACTCATACCCCAGCTTCCAAACTAAAACCTGCCGCAGGAAAAGAAATGCGGCTGAGCTACGAGAGCTCAGTGAACAGATATAATGATAACAAAGCAGTAGTAGAGAACAGTAGAAAGTAACAGAAATAAAGGTCATGCAGATATAATATGAATTAAGGGATAAGTAAATGAAAAAGAATAAAGGAAAAGAAAAAGGAACAGTAATCCACCACGAGCCCAGAACAGATAATATAATAACCATGTAGCCATATCAGTAATCCAGAGGGGATGCCTCTCAAGTAACCAGATAATATGAGGGGGGTCCTCATGTATCAAATGGAGTAGCTAGCTCCCAGATATGTGAAAGACGTGTATCGCACACACCATCAGTCACCAGATATATATAACAGATAAACAGATACAGATAACAGAAACAGATCAGATCTAGGATGCATCCATACGCCCCAGGTGGCCAGAGTCTACCAATACACACCAAATCAGATAAAGTCAGGGACGGGACAGGTCATCACTCTCCTGCCCTAGAGTCATGCCATCGGTGCATCAATGACATGGACATGAAACCCTCATGCCTAGTGAGTGGCTCGTGTATCAAACCGTGGGTCAAAGTCAGATACCATGTCATAATCAGAGTGTCATATCAAAAGGTTCAATATCAGAGGGTCAATGTCAGAAGGTCAATATCAGAAGGTCAATATCAGAGTTTCATAGCAACAGTTCATTTAAAAAGGTTTCTATTAAAAGTCCATTTGAAGCAATCTTTCAATAATGGTGCTCATAAAAATGATCTTACAAAATAGTCTTCATAAAAATGGTCTTTCAAAACGGTTTTCATAAAGATAGTCTTAAAAATAGTTTTCTTAAAAATTGGTAGAATTTCATATAAAAGTAGTATCGTATCGTACTCAAAACATCATTTTAAACTATTGAGTTTTCTCCAAAACATTTCCAGGTCATAATTAAAAGGTTTTCACAACATAGATTCATATCAGAGATTATAACAAAGGGGATCAATAAAAAAGGTTCAAAGCAAAGGGAGTCATAGCAATGGCATCAAATCAGAAGCTAAACAGATCAGAATATGAAAGGGATCATAGCAGAGTTCACAGAACAGGGGAAACATAGCAAGGTTCAAGGGAAAACAAGATACAAAAAGAAAGAGTTCATGAGAAACCTGTGAGAAGGTCAGAATATCTGTACCTTCTACCGCAAATGAAAAACACAACAGAAATATAAAGGTCGGAAGCAACTCCATCTTCAGCGAATCTACACGAATTCATGATTGTCTTAATATTTAAAAAAAAAATCTTATTTTAATCGGATTACACATTTTAAGTTTTCTTTCTATTTTTAGAAACATTCTATTTTTAGTAAGTTTCCCGAATTATTAATTTTAGTGTTAATAATTAATCAAATTAAGGATAAATGTGACCACTCATCATAGTTGAAGGTTTACATGTTAAATATCATAATTAAGTTTTATTGTGACAATATCCAAAGAGTAAGGTTTAAAGTGTCATTTTACAAGATTGAGGTTAAAATGTGAGAAAACAATAAAAGTCCTAACTTTTTCATGAATCACAATTATATACTAATTTCCTACGTGCTAGCATGCAGTTCTCCTTTTACTTGTATATCGTTCAACACCCATGTCATACCGAAACGCGACATCGACTCGAAACACAGAAACATGTACGGTCAATATCACTTGGTTTCAACTCATTTTAAGTTTACTTCGATCACATGGTGATGGCAAGACCCGATATCGACTCGAATTACACAAACATATACGGATCACATTCTTATAGAACCACAAAGGTTAACTCATACCGCGACACATATTGGCGAAACCAAACAAAGATGGTGCGAGGGGATGCTAGAAGAGGCATCAAGCTCAATGAAACGGCACTACTAAAATGACACAAACATGGTCACCAACACTCCATGAATACTTCATGCGAATCGTAGAACAAGGTGTTAAGGTCTTCTAGTTTTTCTTTAGTCTCATACCGTTCGTTTAACAAGTATTATAGGTGCGTTTGAGGCTGTAACAAGGGTTGATACATTTAGTAAAACACAACACAACCTAGTTACGAGACACGACACCAAGACACACCAACGTCTGCCAAAAGCATGACACAAAACAACCACTATTAAGGTGCGTTTTACTTACGAGAAAGGTCGACATGGGTTTTAGTAACATGACACGAATAATATCACATGTTGCGACATCAAAAGGCACACAATGAACCATATTAACGCACCAAACCATGCTCGCGATACACACAAAATTTCCACAGTCCTCACGATCAGTCACGCCCTAGGGTTTCTAGTATTGTGTGCTTTATTAATGACCATTTAATACAGATTCTTAGGGCTTGTTTTCAGATTATAACGTTCATGTTTCATGTGATCAGTTCGAGAGGAAAAACGAGATCAAAATGATACCTTGGTGTCGCATGAAAACAGAATGAGAAAAGGACATAATAACCAGACTTTAACCCGCAATAACCACTTTATTCAAGCCAACAACATCCTATTCGAACAGAAGTAAGATTCTCGATCAACAACCATGTACGCCTCTTTGGTGTTCTTTTGTGCTCGACTGGGAAAGGGAAGGAGATGAGATGCTGTATTTATTTTGTGTTTTAGGGTTTTATGTGCACTTTATTTGTTTGTGTGATCGGTTGGGGATAAATAAAAGAGAGGGGAAAAATATGGAAGGTGCCGTGATTGTAGGAGTGATATGGACCGAGCATTTTGGAAATTGGTGACTGATTCCTTCTTCATAATATTTGAATGATATTTGTCCATCTTTGTGTACAATTTATTTATTCCCTTCCTTAATACCATTTAGTAATATATGTTATGTCCAACTCAAATGAAAATTGGGTCCTTAGTAATATAATTAATGTGTGATGTTTATTTTGTGGCTCAAGGTTTATGTTTTCACTTTGAATCGTATCACGACGTATGGTTAAGACTTAGGTTCAAAATAAATATACTTGTCCTTGTGTAAATAGATTTTATGCTCGTATAATTTCAAAATTTTAGAGGGGTAAAATGGGGATTTCAAATGAATGAAAATTTAGGGTTTTACACAGCAAATCTTGAGTCAACTATTTCAAATACGGAAAATTAATAATTGTGGCTTTCTAGGACAAAAAGAATGGGAACTACTAATATTTTAGAGTCAACTATTTCAAATACAGAAAATTAATAATTGTGGCTTTCTACGATAAGAAGAATGGGAACTACTAATATTTTAGGGTATTAAAGAAAAACAAAATAATAATCTTCACACCCTTTCAAATAGCACGCTTCTTGTACCCCACGCCAAATAAAATGGGGAATGGGCAGATATATTTTAATAATAAATGTAAACAAACATAGCATTGAAAATGAAACAGAGTTAGTACAAGAGCAATTTTATCCACTAAAAATGAGCATGTTGACAACATTAATGATATGTTGATTGAAAGATTTCCTGGCGAAGAGAAGGTTTACTATAGTTTTGATGAAGCAGAAGACGACACCCACAACTTCTATCCTTTGGAATTCTTAAACTCGCTCAATGTGAGCGGGTTGCCTCCTCATTGCCTGCGTTTGAAAATAGGATGCCCGATTAACAAACAAGAAACAGTAATCTGGGACCTTCTGATCGAGCAATATTATCATTTGAAGCCTGTGCCATGGTACTCGCCGCGGGTACCATGCTAGTTATCATATATTAAAACCCCAGGATGTGGGGGCTGCATGAAGCAGTTGTACCAAACGCTTCTCTTATTGTACATGTTTTTAGCAAAGTAATTAGCAACAAAATGTGTGGCTATAAACCCGGGATGTTACTGTTCCGGGCACTGTTCATTGATTAAAAATCACAAAAAATGCCTAATCATCTTGGGTTTACTGTACCGGCAACTCTTCATGCCTTAATTATCCTCACTATCAAGATTTATAGAAACCGCTTCTCTTCTCCAAAAACACAAACACTCACCGATTCACCACAGACTCAAAAAACACTCCTCTCTAAAAACACACACACTCACCGATTCACCGATTATTCATAGATCTTATATGCGTGTTACAAATCGATCGATTTGAGAAAATCAATACACAACCAAGATGCAAATACGTTCACCCGAAGACGTGCATCTCTAACAGCTAATCTCTTATTTTTATGTTTCATACATTTTAATTTGTCTATTTTTAATATTTAATTTGCTGTGTTTTACCTGAATGATAGTTTAATTGTTCGGATTTATGAATTGACGGTGAAACGTTGTTTTTAGATTTTATAGGGATATGATTTTATGTATTAATTTTACCTTATTTTAGCTTATTTTAAGTTTAATTGTTCCAATTTATGAATTTGACGGTAAAATGATAGGTTTTTCTTTCGGATGGACTGTCCTCGAAAACGGTTTTCTGAAAGGTAAGGCTGATGAAAAACAAGGATACAAATGAAAGTGAAGTTTTTGCTTTTTTAGCTTATAAACTACAAATGTGCTCAAAAAGAGATTAAAGACCTACATACCAAACAATATAAGGTATAAGTTGTAACCTTATGGTTGTTAGGTAAAGGGTTTTAGGGATTTCATATTTAAAAGGCTTATTAGGTTATTGCGTCTTGAAAAGTAAATAAAAGCCCTTATAAATTTTTTGGATTGCTATGATCTTATTGCTTATTTGTGTTAACTTTGGTGACATACGCACTTTTGAAATAAGCACATTGGTAGATGCTTATTTTCACGTGCTTATAAACTGTAGGCATAAGCTAAAACTCTTTGTTACTAAAATACTTTATTAGTCCTTTTACTGATTAGTACTTGTTGAAGCAAATTCCTGCTAGGCAAGGCTTGACGGTTTTCATGCCATTCGTCCTTGTCCCGAGCTTCGAAATATACTGCAAACAATCAAAGAACCCGTTAGAAGGGGTCCCGAGGCCGAAGCCCCGGGGACCACCCTCCGACGGTCAAGTAAGCATCTCCGGTGTAGAGGATTTATTATGACAGTGTATGATGTATTATGTATACTGTGATGTATGTATATCTAGATCTGATATATGCAAGGACCATATAGAGATATAGAGAGAGAAATATCTAGAGAGAGGCAAGAGAATAATATGTGAGAGCCTATATTAAATGAGAATAAGTAGCAGTATATATAGAGAGAAAAGGTACAGGTAACAAATGGTACCTTAACACCTGTGCTGCCTCGGGAAGGAGTGTGCCGACCTATACCTAGTTTAGGTGCTAGGTGTCAGACCATGTGGGAGACACAATCCCGTAATATCCGAGACGTCAGCGGTTAATGAGACTACTCACTGTAAATGGCAGCGGTCTTGTCAGTAGACATGTCCGGAGGTGAGATGCCAGTCCGGACGGAACATGACGTCCGGACACGTGGTCATGGTCCGGACGAGGCATGTCGTCCGGACACCTACGTCAACATGTCCCCCCAGTATTGTACTATCTGTCGAAGACCGATGGCGCAATACTTAAAGAATACCTTTATGCCTTTCGGCATACGTCGCTCGGACATATATACCTGTAATACTTAAATAATACCTTTGTGCCTTTCGGAAAACGTCATTCGAACACATACACCAACATGTCCCCCCAGTATTGCATTATCGGTTGAAGACCGATGATGTAATACTTAAAGAATATCTTTACGGCCTTCGACCCGTGCTTTCTTATGGCCTTTCGGCCTAATTCGTTCAGACTAATGTTGTATTTGCCTCTCCTCATCATCCCTTTATTTCCTGTACAAGTAAAACTTCAACCCCAAACGTATACCGAACACTTATTTGTTATTACCATTGCTGCTCGCGCAGCTCCGGAGGCATAAGCTGACATTCGGCCTACGCTCGGGTTATTAACGTACCACTTGTTGTTTTTTTTTATTACCCTTGCTATTTACATAGCTTCGGAAGTACAAGCTTATATGTTTTGAGACTCTAATTTGTTAGATTAGTTTTTGTTAGACTTCTTTTGTGATAGCAGCACCAAGGGCATCCTCATTACTGAGCTTATTAGAGAGGGTGCTCGCCCCAATAACGTGTGGATCCAAACCGCCTGGTGAATAGCACCTGGGTCTTCCGAGGGGATGGGCACTCGGGCATACTGCCGTTCGGTGAATAGCACCTGGGCCTTCCGAGGGGATGGGCACTCGGGTATATTGCCGTTCGGTGAACAGCACCTGGGCCTTCTGAGGGGATGGGCACTCGGTTATATTGCCGTTCGGTGAACAACACCTGGGCCTTCCGAAGTGATTAGCACTCGGGTATATTACCTTTCCAGTGAATAGCACTAAGGTCTTCCGGAGTGACTTTGCACCCGGGCATTTTACCCTTCGCGGTGAATAGCACCTAGGGGCCTTCTGAAGTGAATAGCACTTCCTTTGAACATTGACTACACAGATCCCCGGCGGTGGCCAACCAACCGGGGGAGTCACACAAGAATTATGTTCAGGCTTGTAATTGTTATGCATATGGAAACTCACACAGTTAGTCCTGCCAACAAGACGCGTAAGGTCTTTTTCCTTTTCCAGTTAGATACGACAAACAAAATATTTTCATGTATCAATAGAAAAATTGGGTTAAAAGCGAGCCGTAACATAACCGACTGGGTATCATACCCCTATTATCCCCCGAGTTTAACGGTACTAATGCTTATTAGTATCGTTAAAATAAAACAAAGTATTAAATGATTAATAACAGTTGTTACCCGTTCGTGTTTAAATATCAAACATGTGGTGTTTATCGCCCCCATTGACCATACTTTAGGAAATCATCGCCTTGTGCTTGTCAGTCCTGTAGAATAAAACTTGAAAGCTTTTTTGCTTTCTCTTGTTAACTACGACAAACGAAATATTCTATTTGTACCAATTAATAAATGGGTCACAACGCAATGCTTATTGGTTTTACATAGATTAATTAGTACAAGCACATGTAGACGAAAAGAAATAACTGGTATTCGTGCTGCCTGAACGATTAAGCAAAACACCCTTCTCTACCTGATTGTATGCGTCAATTATTGAGTAGTACAAATTAAACAATACTTAAAAAGGTTGCATATACCACAAATATAGTTGCCACTCCACAAGTGATGTATATTAGTCAACACTTCAACATGTAATATAAAATGCAGTATAAGCATACTGATGAGATTAGGAACTTATTAAAACTTTGTCTTTCGGTATTTATACTATCCGCTTGAACCAAATTGTCAATAAACTCATAAGATTACCCCTTAAACTTAGAAAAACCCCTCCAACATAGCGCATCAACTCAACAACTCAGTTTATCAATAACATCAAATCACAAAAATTTACAGTTAACAGCCCCTGTTTGTCACGTACTACATACAGCATATACATTTTCACAAAACTTGGTTTTGTAGATTACAAGCTAAAAAATGATCTCTAAATTTCATCTTATTTCCATCATTTCATAATGTTTGTTTCACTGACAATAAAAAGAGTCCATTAAAATAAATGAAAAAAGTCTGTTAGCATTCGAGTTTATTAAGACAGATCGTGAGCATCGGCACACAAGCAAACAGATCATACCACCATAAATTCAACTAACAAACAATCGTAAAGCTCAATCATTAACAACGATGAATAATTAGAATAGAAAATGAGATTAAAATTCTACCATTTTGGAGACTCGGACAAACGGCAGAAATTTCCTTTTTAGGACATATGGACACACGAACTAATCACCAAGTTTGAGTCTAATATCTACATATATTAGCTTACCGTTTATCTCCTTACGGAAGTCAAAAGGAAGAACTATAAATTTCCATGTTCAACGTCTCCATATCTCATTTCACATTTGATGCACAACATGTCTGGCCTCCCGGTGATGTCTATGACTATAAGGAATGGAGGATATTGTCATAGAAGATATCCACCATGAAAGAAAGATGGGTGGTTATTTAGTCATTACAGTATGCGAGTGTTCCATTTAAGCATCACCCATTTAAGTTTTTTCCCACCAGTCAGTTTCGAGGTAGCAGAAGCTTGTCAACCAATATGATTCTATTTTTTACTTTTCTTGTGGGCCCTGAACCGATGACATACAGCCAGTATGGCGACTGGGCGTTGCATGTACCTTCCTACTGGAAATTACCAACTCATATAATTGATCCGAAAGAACACACGGGTCGGAATCTTAGTCACCAAGCCCAACACCATTTTGCTTTTTACGTCCAATTGGATGAAACCCGCAACCAATATATATTGTTTGGGGCAGCCCCTCAAGGAGCTCAATATGCCCGAACAAGTTGTCCGAAGAGAATCATACCGAAAGGCCTTTAGTAGATCCATACCGGAGGTCCATGTACTTGATGTCAAAGGCGAACATCCGCGCCGAGTGAGACTGTTTGAATGAAGCAACACATTCAAACAGGTTATTACCTTCGAATCGACATGACTTAAAGAATATATGCCGGACGGCCCATAGTCGTCCGTCGTCCATGATGAGATATAACCAGGAGCAGTACCGAATCCCCAAGCAATAGCATCCGCAGCTCCTGCCGAAGCCACATAAAAATACCCAAAAGCCGCGGCTAAACTCCACGAAAGCGATCCCGTATTACCGGCTTTAACGACGAATAAAGAGTCAACAACATAAAAATCGCAGCACCCTCGTCATCATAACTCCTTGCCACAGACTTTGATATACAACCAGGACATATAGCCATCAAAATAGCAGCCACTAAGTTCACTAATCCAACTAGGAGTCGAGCCATTTACCTTATTCCCAGCTATATTCGGGACTTCTAAATTCCTTAAGCTTGATATCTCACCCGATATCCTATTAAACCCCAAATTCCAAAATCCGAATAGTCCCCAATCCATTAAAATCACATCTCAAATCCTCACTAATCACGTTCCCTTCAAGATCAATCGCTTCCAGCTTCTTGAAAGCATTAAGCTTCCCATTCTCCCACTCTCTATCCTCAAAACCCAAGTGACTCAACCACTGATCCAATTCTATCAACTACTTAACATATGTCAGTTTCAAAGACGCCACATGTATAATATCTAATCCATATTCAAAATCCCACTAATTTTCCTTGAAACCAACTTGTGATCACCTATTTTTCTGTGCAAATCAATTGACTGAGACTTGTAACATAAATAGACTAAAGTTTATAAGAAACTTGTGATGATCCGATCTATAGGGTGGTCATGGCAGAGGATCGAAATTAAGAGAGCACTTCTTGTTCTTGACAACAAACCCTTTACCTTTTTGCTTTTCATGTGTGTTCGATGGTGGGAACCCATTACCAGTATAACTGAATGATCAAGTACCTCTGAATAATGCCACATTCGACGAGACATTATTTCCGGACGGCAGATCGAAAGAGACCACACCGGAAAGCCCTTCGTCGGTCCATATCGTCGTCTACACCCAGTCTCCATACCGGAGGTTCATGCCGAACGTCTTTATAAGCGGGCTGAGAAGGTGACCCAAGCCACAGTCGCATCCAGTAAGCTGAAACGAAGCCAATACGCTCAACCATTCACTTACCTCCTAGTTCTCTACCAAACCATTCTCGTCACCAACACCTCTCGCCTGTTCTTTCACTCGGAAAATTGGCAAATTAATATATTCCCATCTATTCACATCTTTCAAAGGTTTAAATGGAAAAACTTTTGTCATCAATTCCTACATCGGACTCATAATCCGATCAACCCACTAAAGCGTTCCATGAATCAAAACCAGATATCTTGAGACCGTCCGACTGAAGCCCTAATCCTTTTGCAATAGGTTCCTTCAGATCGAACTCAGGTTTGGTGCCGAACATCCTTATAAGCGGACAAAAAATGTGTCACCGCTATGACGGCTCCCATTGTAATATTCTCCCTGTACTTAACATTCTCCCCTATTACTCTGCATTTTTTTTTCTTTCTATTTCATGGGTTTTCACTACTAAAACAGAACCCTATTGTAACCTTACCCCTTCACAACTAATTCCAACCCATATGACAAAAACATTAAACAACCGACTCCCTTCACAACTGATTCCAGCCTATATACCAAAAACATAAAACAACCCAATCCTAAGACGCTAGTTCGATCTTGATGTCACAAGCTCGTATAACTTTGAAAATTCATGTCAACCGCATATATTTTAATCATTCGAGTATTTTCGAATCAAACTCCGAGACTAACAATTCAATATCTTTCACAATTCATAAACACATAAACATAAATGACCCAAAATGTACCTTCACCTTCATAGCTTTCAATCATCGGACTTAAATGTAACACAGCCGAATTCTTTCGGCCCTTGTGTTCTCGGATCAACAACAAGCCTAGGAAAGCGAGGTTGACATTATTAGTGATGATACCAGTGATTTGATCAGAGTGATTCAAACCCATTTGACTGATTCAAACCCATGACATGCTTTAAACCCATCCGGACTGATTCAAACAATCCGACTAAGTCAAATCCATCCGGACCCCCGTGTGGTGGATCATTTTTCTATCCGTTTTAAAAGCGAACGGAGCCATACTTCCTTCCATTCTAGACCCAGATCTGAAATCAAAACTAGATCAATAGAAACCCATCAACCCAGATCTGACATGTTAGAAACGAAATGGAGATGAAACCCGTCATTCTCAGCTGTTGGTAGAGTGAACAACGGGTCCCATGGATGGCGCCAGTTTGTTGAAGCAAATTCCTGCTAGGCAAGGCTTGACGGCTCTCATGCCATTCGTCCTTGTCCCGAGCTTCGAAATATACTGCAAACAATCAAAGAACCCGTTAGAAGGGGTCCCGAGGCCGAAGCCCCGGGGACCACCCTCCGACGGTCAAGTAAGCATCTCCGGTGTTGAGGATTTATTATGACAGTGTATGATGTATTATGTGTACTGTGATGTATGTGTATCTAGATCTGATATATGCAAGGACCATATAAAGATATAGAGAGAGAAATATCTAGAGAGAGGCAAGAGAATAATATGTGAGAGCCTATGTTAAATGAGAATAAGTAGCAGTATATATAGAGAGAAAAGGTATAGGTAACAAATGGTACCTTGACACCTGTGCTGTCTCGGGAAGGAGTGTGCCGACCTACACCTAGTTTAGGTGCTAGGTGTCAGACCATGTGGGAGACACAATCCCGTAATATCCGGGACGTCAGCGGTTGATGGGACTACTCACTGTAAATGGTAGCGGTCTTGTCAGTAGACATGTCCGGAGGTGAGATGCCAGTCCAGACGGAACATGACGTCCGGACACGTGGTCATGGTCCGGACGAGGCATGTCGTCCAGACACCTACGTCAACATGTCCCCCCAGTATTGTACTATCTGTTGAAGACCGATGGTGCAATACTTAAAGAATACCTTTAAGCCTTTCGGCATACGTCGCTCGGACATATATACCTGTAATACTTAAATAATACCTTTGTGCCTTTCGGCAAACGTCATTCGAACACATACACCAACATGTCCCCCCAGTATTGCATTATCGGTTGAAGACCGATGATGTAATACTTAAAGAATATCTTTACGGCCTTCGGCCCGTGCTTTCTTATGGCCTTTCGGCCTAAGTCATTCGGACTAATGTTGTATTTGCCTCTCCTCATCATCCCTTTATTTCCTGTACAAGTAAAACTTCGACCCCGAACGTATACCGAACACTTATTTGTTATTACCATTGCTGCTCGCGCAGCTCCGGAGGCATAAGCTGACATTCGGCCTACGCTCGGGTTATTAACGTACCACTTGATGTTTTTTTTATTACCCTTGCTATTTACATAGCTTCGGAAGTACAAGCTTATATGTTTTGAGACTCTAATTTGTTAGATTAGTTTGTGTTAGACTTCTTTTGTGATAGCAGCACCAAGGGCATCCTCATTACTGAGCTTATTAGAGAGGGTGCTCGCCCCAATAACGTGTGGATCCAAACCGCCTGGTGAATAGCACCTGGGCCTTCCGAGGGGATGGGCACTCGGGCATACTGCCGTTCGGTGAATAGCACCTGGGCCTTCCGAGGGGATGGGCACTCGGGTATATTGCCGTTCGGTGAACAGCACCTGGGCCTTCCGAGGGGATGGGCACTCGGGTATATTGCCGTTCGGTGAACAGCACCTGGGCCTTCCGAAGTGATTAGCACTCGGGTATATTACCTTTCCAGTGAATAGCACTAAGGTCTTCCGGAGTGACTTTGCACCCGGGCATTTTACCCTTCGCGGTGAATAGCACCTAGGGGCCTTCTGAAGTGAATAGCACTTCCTTTGAACATTGACTACACAGATCCCCGGTGGTGGCCAACCAACCGGGGGAGTCACACAAGTATTATGTTCAGGCTTGTAATTGTTACGCATATGGAAACTCACACAGTTATTCCTGCACAACAAGACGCGTAAGGTCTTTTTCCTTTTCCAGTTAGATACGACAAACAAAATATTTTCATGTATCAATAGAAAAATTGGGTTAAAAGCGAGCCGTAACATAACCGACGGGGGTATCATACCCCTATTATCCCCCGAGTTTAACGGTACTAATGCTTATTAGTATCGTTAAAATAAAACAAAGTATTAAATGATTAATAACAGTTGTTACCCGTTCGTGTTTAAATATCAAACATGTGGTGTTTATCGCCCCCATTGACCATACTTTACGAAATCATCGCCTTGTGCTTGTCAGTTCTGTAGAATAAAACTTGAAAGCTTTTTTGCTTTCTCTCGTTAAATACGACAAACGAAATATTCCATTTGTACCAATTAATAAATGGGTCACAACGCAATGTTTATTGGTTTTACATTGATCAACTAGTACAAGCACATGTAGACGAAAAGAAATAACTGTTATTCGTGCTGCCTGAACGATTAAGCAAAACACCCTTCTCTACCTGATTGTATGCGTCAATTATTGAGTAGTACAAACTAAACAATACTTAAAAAGGTTGCATATACCACAAATATAGTTGCCACTCCACAAATGATGTATATTAGTCAACACTTCAACATGTAATATAAAATGCAGTATATGCATACTGATGAGATTAGGAACTTATTAAAACTTTGACTTTCGGTATTTATACTATCCGCTTGAACCGAATTGTCAATAAACTAATAAGATTACCCCTTAAACTTAGAAAAACCCCTCCAACATAGCACATCAACTCAACAACCCAGTTTATCAATAACATCAAATCACAAAAATTTACAGTTAACAGCCCCTGTTTGTCACGTATTACATACAGCATATACATTTTCACAAAACTTAGTTTTGTAGATTACAAGCTAAAAAATGATCTCTAAATTTCATCTTATTTCCATCATTTCATAATGTTTGTTTCACTGACAATAAAAAGAGTCCATTAAAATAAATGAAAAAAGTCTGTTAGCATTCGAGTTTATTACGACAGATCATGAGCATCAACACACAAGCAAACAGATCATACCACCATAAATTCAACTAACAAACAATTGTAAAGCTCAATCTTTAACAACGATGAATAATTAGAATAGAAAATGAGATTAAAATTCTACCATTTTGGAGACTCGGACAAACGGCAGAAATTTCCTTTTCAGGACATATGGACACACGAACTAATCACCAAGTTTGAGTCTAATATCTACATATATTAGCTTACCGTTTATCTCCTTACGGTAGTCAAAAGGAAGAACTATAATTTCCATGTTCAACGTCTCCATATCTCATTTCACATTTGATGCACAACATGTCTGGCCTCCCGGTGATGTCTATGACTATAAGGAATGGAGGATATTGTCATAGAAGATATCCACCATGAAAGAAAGATGGGTGGTTACTTAGTCATTACAGTATGCGAGTGTTCCATTTAAGCATCACCCATTTAAGTTTTTTCCCACCAGTCAGTTTCGAGGTAGCAGAAGCTTGTCAACCAATATGATTCTATTTTTTACTTTTCTTGTGGGCCCTGAACCGATGACATACAGCCAGTATGGCGACCGGGCGTTGCATGTACCTTCTTACCGGAAATTACCAACTCATATAATTGATCCGAAAGAACACACGGGTCGGAATCTTAGTCACCAAGCCCATCACCATTTTGCTTTTTAAGTCCAATTGGATGAAACCCGCAACCAATATATATTGTTTGGGGCAGCCCCTCAAGGAGCTCAATACGCCCGAACAAGTTATCCGAAGAGAATCTTACCGAAAGGCCTTTAGTAGATCCATACCGGAGGTCCATGTACTTGATGTCAAAGGCGAACATCCGCGCCGAGTGAGACTGTTTGAATGAAGCAACACATTCAAACAGGTTATTACCTTCGAATCGACATGACCAAAAGAATATATGCCGGACGGCCCATAGTCGTTGATGCGTACGATGTGTCGTTGCGGTTTAGCAGTATTAATGCCTACTCAAGTTTTAAATTTATATTTAGCCGACTTATCGATAACACACATACTTAACGAGCAGTGTACCTAATCTAACACAAGGGGGTTCAGCCTGAGAGACTGGCACGTTTTGGTTGTAATTAAATAATGAACTAAACTAATTAGCACGAATCAGCAATAGACATGCACGTACACAGATAAATACTCGAGACAATAAGAAGACCTGTTCTGATGATTAAGTAGATTGTCACTTGTTTTATTGATAGTTTTATATGAAGTGTATGTAGTTAACCCTTTCTCGTTGGTCCTAATCTTATCGGCGAGAAATCCCTTAATAATTACTTATGTCTAAAAGTTATTCCTAAGTGATCAATTTAGTAACAACCGTGGGGGCCACATTCTCTTCCGTAGTCAAATGCGCAGGCCACTAATAAACACAGAGGTTATCAATGCACTAATAAGTAGTAACCAAAGACATCAACATATAAACTTTAATTGATGGGAAAGCAGTTTTAAGGGAGTGCAATCTTTCTCCTCACATTACACAAGCCACCAATCCTGATGAATTAAAGTTTACTAACACAATAAAACAAAACTAATTAATGAATTAAATACATGCAGGACCTTCTTACAGCTCTTGTATCTTTGTTCGGGTGTGTCTTGTGCTGCCTAATCGTCTGAATTCGGCCTTAGGTTTCTGTGGTCTTCGGTCTTCTAAAACTGTCGAACTTCGGAACTCTTAATTCGTCTGGTCTTTGGGGTATTTATAGTTTCTGTCTGAGGGTAAGATGCGGCGCATCTAGTAAGTAGATGTGGCGCATTGACTTAACTTCGCGTGGGGTCCAAGATTAATATATTCAGGAATATTCGTACACCGCCAGAAGATGCGGCGTATCTTCATTCTTGGATGCGGCGCATGTCCTTTGCCGTCTTGGATAATATCTTGTGAAGTCTTGATAGTGATGCGCCGTATGTAATAAGCAAGATGCGGTGCATCTGGAGCAGAATAGTCTTGATCTTGTACATTTCAGTAGACTCTTAACTTCTTGCTTGTTTTGCCCCATAATTAGTCCAAAATCGCCAAGTTTCACCAAATGCTTGTTTTTAACTGAGAATTACAAAAGTAAACGATTAAGTATCAATTCTCATACATAATATAATGAAACAAGTCAAATTAATAGGATAAATGATAGTAATAAAATGTACTTATTTGAGTTCATCAAATATCCCCCCACTTGAACTTTACTTGTCCCCAAGTAAACCTTAGAATTAATCTTATGAAAATGTATCCTAAAAGATATTAGGATTTATTTTTATATTTAAGCATGTATTCATTTTTGTCATAATCACACAACCAAACACTTAACGAATTAGAAGTAAAATAAAATAATTTGATAAAAGCAAATCTAATCGTTTAACTGTCCAGTCGTGACGAATATTCTATCATAAGCTTGGCAAGTATACACATCTCCCCCACTAAAGCCAAGGAATAACAAGTCTAAAGCGGTAAAAAGGATTTTGAGGTTTAAGGGTTAATTATTCTCCTTAATCTCTATCGATCTCAAATTCCAGAAAAGGCGACAAAATCACAAATACATGATCGAATCCACGAACACGATACTTGCAATTGCTCAAATCCTTAACTCGAATAGGCTAAAGATAGGTCCAAACTTTACCAATAATATTATATCAAAAAGGGCGACAAAATCATAAATACATAGCCGAATCCACGACTACGATACTTAAGATTGCTCAAATCCCTAATCTCAATAAATCAAAGGTTTGGTTGGATAAAGAATAATAAAGGGTATGGATAATATTTGGGATATAAATTGGTGTAAAAATGAAAAATAAACAGAACAAATAAATTAAAATCCTAAGTGTGGTTAATCACTATCCCAACCATCCCATGAAAAAGACTCATATCATAGAATAACTCACGCTTTAACACTTGAAACACACGCTTTAGGTAGACACGAATTATACTCAACAAGATTTCAATCAAAGAATAAACCTTAAGTTGGTGTTCCCATAACTGCCAACTCCCACTCAATCCATAGATATAATATACAACAATTAGTGGTGATATCGACCACTTAATACAAAACTTTACATAAGTTGGTTAAAACAAACTTCCAACTCTTCTTTTTCTTTTTCTTTTCTATTTTTTTTCGATTTTTTTTTTTCTTTTTTTTTTAACATAAACAAATATGTGTAAAATTTCACCACATCACTATAATGATAATCCTGGATAATTTTTCCATATTTTTCATGACTTCAGAAATAACGGTAATAGTGAAAGTAGTAAACACACAAAAAAAATAAACTCAAAGATATACAATATTTACTTTCACTCCAATTGCATTGTGCAATTTCCCGACCTAACCAAAAATAATGAATTACGCACGCGAACACAGGTAATGTAAGGAAACACACTTTGCCTAAAGCAATTAACCAACCACGGATTTTAATCTACAGGGTAGGCTATGGTGTAAGGGTGTAACGAAACATTTTAACAAAGGTGTAAGAAACGAAAGGAATGGCTCTGAGTGTTTTTCTAGGGGTATCTTACTCTAAAAATGAGAGTAACAAAAGGGTTTATACGGGGGTTAACTAACCAGTGTAGTTAGCTAATATCACATAACATATAATAGGCTATTTGGGTGTAATCCTAGAAATTTTACCAATTTAGACAAGTCATTCCAATTATATAAAATAATACTTATTATGGTGGTCTCGAATAGTATACAAGCCAAGTTCTAAAGTTTACAAGTCACCGGCACACTCATAGATTTGTGAATTTTTGAAAAATCACAATTTTTGAAAATAACGTCATGTGTGCAGCTATACAACTTAGATCTTAAACAAAAACATGCTAAAAAATTTTAAATTTTGATATATTAAGCACATTTTAAGCATATTTTGAAAAGTTTAGGACAAGTAAGTGTTAAGTGTTCTAATTCTCCAATCCCCCCACTTAAGTTAAACAACGTCCTCGTTGTTTGTATAAAAGGTTAAAAACTGGAAAATAAAAGAATTAGAACAGAAAAACTCCCCTGAGATTTGCTCGGTATGATCCTCCATTAGTATAAGAGCAAAAATCATCTTTCTTGTGGATTAGAACGTATAAGCTTCATAATCGATGCATCCACAGGAAATGCAGGAATCTATTATACCACCAAGACTTTAAACACACCTAAGTTAAGAAAGTTCAAACTTGCATAATACATTAGTAGTTAGGAAAAATAAAACATAAAAATTAAAATGAAAATCATCAGGTCAGTCGATGCGCCGTATCTTATGGAAGAAGATACGCCGTATCGAGCCTGGAATAATTACGGATCAGAATAAAAGATGCGCCGCATCCTTAACCAGGGATGCGCCGCATTAAAATAAACTGATAAAAAGTTTTAAAGTCGAAAAGTAAAAAATGCAGAAAAAATAAAGTAAGATATGACCAGTGCAGGAGATGCGTCGCATCTCAGGATTGAGATGCGCCGTATCTGCTGCGGGCCTGACTGACTCGACACAGAACAGAATATAAAATAAAATAAAAGATAAGCATAGGTTGCCTCCCACGAAGCGCTTGTTTTTGTTCGAGTCATGAGCCTGACTCCACCCTTATTTACTGTGTAATAGGGTGTTGTTCCCCCCACTTGGGATCAAGTGCGGGTGATAGTAGCAATAAACACGAAGAGAGTGTAAATTTGCTAGTAAAGATGGAAGAAATAAATAAAAATCATACCTTGGCAATATATGTACATCTTTCCTATCCTTACCCGGTTTGGTTGATAAATTGGATGACTTAACCATTTCATCTGAAAGAGTAGTACGTTGAGGAAAAATGAGTCCCGTTTCTTCTTGGTTAGTCTCTTTGGTAGTAAGGCGTCCCTTGACTTCCGCAGAAGATGAGAAAGGGTCTTTGGCTAGTAAAAGTTCGAGTTCCTCTATATACTTCATAGGGTCTAAATCATCATCTTCATCAATCATAGCAATGTTTAAGAGCTCATCACCAAATTCTTCCTCGAGCTCCACCAAATACGGGTTGGTTACAGGTGCTTCATGTGCTTCAATAGGTAGTTTAATGAATTTGAACTCATCATTTTTTGTTTTGCAACCTGTTTAGGAAAACTAGCAAGATTATTAGTAACGGGATTAATAATATTAAATAAATTTGTACCACTTTGTGTTGTAAGTGATTCCAATTCATCTTGTGAATCTCCATCTTCAACTAGTGGTCTTGCAATATCAGCTTTATCCCGAATAGCCGCCTCAAATAAGTCATCCCACATTTCTTCAAAATCCTTTGTGGGGTCATAATCTGGCTCATCCGCTCCACACCTAAATACTTCCGTTTGTTGTGGTAATTGCGGTATGTTATCGTACACAATAGCATCAAACTTTTCAATATCCGAATACTCATTATCTTCATCCGAGGGGATATTATCATGTTGTTTTTGATATGATGAGAATATATCTTCCACCTCGGGTGGAAAATCACAAGTGATAGCATTATACACCATTGTCCCATATTCATCTTCATTTACATCATAAGCAGTTTCGGATGAATAAGTTTCTTTGTAAACAATTACCGGATTTTCATTCAAATCAAACACTTGTGACTCTTCTTCATCTTGGGCAACTTCCGGAGAAATAACATCATCAATAACTATTGCCGGAAACCTAATTGCACCAAAATCGTATGATTCTTCTTCATCATCATCATTTGATAAAGTCCAAGTGTGTCGAAATGGCAATTTGTTTCTTTCTTTCCCTGACTTTTCCTGCTTCAATAACAAGTATTCTTCCATCGTGAGTTCCTTATCCTCGATGACTTGTGCACCATATCTTGCTCTTTTCCAATCATTCACCTGATTATTGCTCAAGGCTTTTTCCTTTTCAAACCTAATATATTCTTCCATAGTAATATCCGGATCGTCCATCTCCCTGAAATAAAACTTACTCGTGCAAAAGAAGAGTGAAACAATCAAAGTAAAATAAAAGCTGCTGATATCTGCTGTTGATGCGCCGTATCCTATAAATGGGATACGCCGTATCTTAATACGTTAAAAATAAATCAGACTTTTATTCAGAAAAGCAATACGCCGCGCTTGATAAATCAAATGCGCCGTGTAACACCCCAACCCGACAAGGGTAAAGATGTCACGCAAATGGTTTCATATCAGATATAACAAAGCATACATTTAAAGTAATACAAAGATTCTCACGGTTTACAAAGGAAATACTGAAATTATAAGGTTACAAAACGGATACAAATAAAATAACTTCTAATCATCTCTAGGCCAAAATAACTGTCAAGCCTTCTAGGTCCAAAAGTCTCTTCACTCATACCCATCTTCCATCTAAAACCTGCCGCACACGAAAAGAAAACGTGCGGCTGAGCTTACAAAGCCCAGTGAACAGATATATAATGAACGGAAACGAAAGTAAACGGAAATAATCAGATGTAGCATAATGAATGAGATATAAATAAGGTACAAGAGTAAAGGTTTAGGATAGTCATCCACCACGAGCCCAGAAACAGATCATATCATATCATAACAGTGTAACCATAAATCTTCATAATCATATAGAGGGAAGACCTCTCAGATAATCAGATAATATGAGGGGTGTCCTCATTCTTCAAATGGAGTAGCTAGCTCCCAGATATATGTGAAAGGCGTGTATTGCACACAGCACCAGTCACCAGACAAGTCATATCATATCAGATTAAATCCACTAAACAGATCAGATCTAGGATTGCAATCCATACGCCCCCCAGAAACATATATAATCCATAATCAAAGTAATGCGCATATCATAATCAGAATGGGGACGGTGTGAGGAATCACTCACCCACACATGAGTCATGCCAGTGGTGCATCACAGACACGGCCAGGTTACCTTCCTGGCTAGGTAACAGAAAAGTGGCTCGGGTATCAAACTAAGAGTCAGATATCATATCATAATCAGAGTGTCATATATCAAAGGTCAAATCAGATGGTCCATAACAGATGGTTAATAACAGATATATCAGATGTAATGCCAAAGGTCCAATTCAGAGTTTACCAGATCAAGGTTCATATTAAGTAATCAAGTCAAGGTTCAGATCAAAAGTTCATTTCAACAGTTTCTATCAAAAGTCCATTTTAAACAATCCTTTATTCATGATTTTCATAAAACGATCCTTTAAAGTGGTTTTCATAAAAACAATCTTTCAAAACGGTTTTTCATAAAAATAGTCTTCCAAATATAGTATTCACAAAAGTTAGTAACATTTGATATAAAAGTGGTTTCGCCTCATTGATAAACATCTCTTTAAAATGGTTTTTCTCAAAACATTTTTAAGGCATAATTATAAAAGGTCTTGATAACATAGCTTCATATCAGAGGTCATATCAAATGGGATCAACAGAGAAGGTTCAAGCGAAATGGAATCATAGCAATCAACTTAGAAAATTAACAAATCAGAATACGAAAGAGATCATGAGAAACCTTAAAAGAAAAGGTCAGAATATCTGTACCTCAACCATACGACAAAGCAGACACTAGAAAAGTATCCAACAGGAATAGGAACTCCTCCTTCTTCACAGAACCTAGACGTATTAGAAGTCGAGAATTATTCGATAGTTCATTTGAAATCAAATTACTCCCCTTTTAGGTTATCTTTCCATTTTTAGAAACTTTACAGATCTAGTATCTTTACTGACTTTGAATAACTTTCTTATTTTATCAGATTCCCAGAATTAGTAAGTTTCCATATTTAGTAACTTTCCGAAAATAGCAGGTTTCTATATTTAATAAGTTTACTGATTCAGAAATATTAGTCATCCATGACTATAATTAACATTCGGATAAATTATGTGTTCAGAGTAGCAAATATGTAAGATTAGGGTTTACTATGATAGTTTAATATGTTTTAAGGTTGATTATGTAAATATGACAAGTGTAGGGTTTATAGTGCAATTATTATAAGATTAGGATATAAAATGTAAGTATTATAAGGTTTACATGGTTTCACAAGTCAAACCAGTTATACACAACTTAACCCTTATTTAGCCTTTTAATATTTTTATCAGATTTTAACCACAAACAGGTCACAATTTCCGAATTTTTAAAACACATCAGAACTCAAAGATAAAATTCACAAAAATTCAAAAAGATATTTCAATGTCTCAAGAGTCTACTTGAATTTTCCCAGAATTTATTTCTTAGTATAAATACCCTTTCAAAAATCATTTACCCAGACCAGTCCAGAAAATGAACTGCAGAAACATCCCGAAAGTTGGCCCTTGGTTTACCCATTTAAACACTTCAGAAAAATTTACAAAAATTCCAGTAAGCCACAGACATCCTGTATTTATACCCTTTAAAAGGAGAGCTCCTAAAGCCTTATGGTTTGGAAATGAAAAATCAAATACCCCAACTGATTTTCAGACTCGACTCCTCAGCTTTGACACTTAATCGTGTAAAAATCAAAATTCAACCTTCCCGACCTTTAAAAGTTATGTGGCTTACTTTTCCAGAAACTAGACAAATAGTACTTAGTTTTAGACTCAATAAATTCAGAAAAATACGTTGGTATCATTATTTTGTACGCCATACAACCCGATCAAAATTCTGCACTGCAGAAATTTCATAAGGTCACAACAAAACCCTAACTCTCTAACCCTAATCGACCCATAATAAAATTTCTAGGGTTTCTAATCTTTTAATACATCATTAATAGCTTATTATGACAGATAATTAGGGCTTGTTTATGGTTATATTCAGGTCGACATGGGCTGGAACAAACTGATTCAGAATTCAGAAATATAACATCATATGTAGATCGATTCATAAGTTCTGATTATAACCATTCATATGTGTGTCGTAATATAGAAAAAAAAAAGGAGATTATGAGTACCTATGACCAGAATAACGGAGCACAGAACAAGGGTAAGGGCAACGATTGCAAGGCTGCTACAAAAGGACATCAAGACTGCAACGATTAGGAACCAAGGCTGTAACAATCGATCACCATAGTAGTTCTCTTCTTCTACTTATCCTTGGCAGCAACAAAGGGATATGGGTGTGTTGGTTCTGATCCGATTCCAATCAACAGAAGAAAAAAAAATGCGTATGATATATTGGTGGAGCGTGGTTAGGTTTAGGGTTTTATTTTATTTTCTTTGAAACGCAAATTGTGTGTGAGAGTAAAAGCAAATACCGGTCCTTCATAAGCAGTTGTGGAATTGAAATGGGCCAAGAGGGCCGAGGGATACATGGGCTCAAGGTGATGTGGGCTGTTGTTGTCGATTGATTGCGTATCAACCGAAAAACGGCCCAAAAAATGATCGTGTCGCATAAAATAATCCTTCGAATTTTATTTTATGTTCACAAATATTTTAGAGTTCAAATATGTTCAAAATCTTCCATGGTGATGTTTTGTTATAATTATTTGAGTTTATGGTTAATTTGTTTAATTATATTCGTGTTTTTAATTAATCGCATCCGTAACATAGAAAAAAAAATTTTCAAATTAGACGTAAAATTAGGTATTTAAAATTTAGGGTTTTACACGCCGTATGTTTAAATAATCAAAAATCAGTTATACTTATAAAAAAAAATTTAATGCGCCGTATCAGCAAAAACTAATACGCCGTTACTTCGTTACGTTTCAAAATATAAGATTTTAGATTCAGAAGATACGCCGTATCGACAGAGTTCGATGCGTCGTATCAGTTTAATAATTCGAAAACTGTTTTTAATTAAAAAAATAGATACGCCGTATCTGCTAAAGCAGATGCGTCGTATGGCGTTAACGTTGAGAAAAAAAATTTCCTTAAAAACAGATACGCCGTATCTTGGGGAAAGATGCGTCGTATCGAATTAATTAAACGCGTTGTATTTTATAAAAATTAAACGCAATACGCCGTATCTAAGAAAATAGATGCGCCGTATCGTTTGAATAAGCTCAGTACAACGATAGCAGAATACAGAAAATACGAAAAATAAAAACAAAAAAAAACAAACGAAAATAAACACAAATAAAAGCAAACAAATAACACACAAAACAGAAAATATGCAAAATAATACAATGAATGCAAATTAACCTAATATATAACACAGTTAGCGGTTAGATTAAAAATAAAAACCTAATTAAAATACTAATCAAATTAACAGATAATAACAATTCACTCCCCGGCAGCGGCGCCAAAAACTTGATGCGTGCGATGTGTCGTTGCGGTTTAGCAGTATTAATGCCTACTCAAGTTTTAAATTTATATTTAGCGGACTTATCAATAACACACACACACTTAACGAGCAGTGTACCCGGTCAGTATGAATATAATGGTAAGTAAAGTGTCGATCACTAAGAGTGGAATGTATTATCTAGTTATTCTAATCAGTATTTTAATATTTAAGTTAGCTATACAACCTAATCTAACGCAAGGGGGTTCAGCCTGAGAGACTGGCACGTTTTGGTTGCAATTAAATAATAAACTAAACTAATTAGCACGAATCAGCGATAGACATGCACGTACACAGATAAATACTCGAGACAATAAGAAGACCTGTCCTGATGATTAAGTAGATTGTCACTTGTTTTATTGATAGTTTTATATGAAGTGTATGTAGTTAACCCTTTCTCGTTGGTCCTAATCTTATCGGCGAGAAATCCCTTAATGATTACTTATGTCTAAAAGTTATTCCTAAGTGATCAATTTAGTAACAACCGTGGGAGCCACATTCTCTTCCGTAGTCAAATGCGCAGGCCACTAATAAACACAGAGGTTATCAATGCACTAATAAGTAGTAACCAAAGACATCAACATATAAACTTTAATTGATGGGAAAGCAGTTTTAAGGGAGTGCAATCTAATCGTCTGAATTCGGCCTTAGGTTTCTGAGGTCTTCTGTCTTCTAAAACTGTCGAACTCGGGAACTCTTAATTCGTCTGGTCTTTGGGGTATTTATAGTTTCTGTCTGAGGGTAAGATGCGGCGCATCTAATAAGTAGATGCGGCGCATTGACTTAACTTCGCGTGGGGTCCAAGATTAATATATTCAGGAATATTCGTACACCGCCAGAAGATGCGGCGTAACTCCATTCTTAGATGCGGCGCATGTCCTCTTGTATCTTGGATCGTATCTTGTGAAATCTTGATAGCGATGCGCCGTATGTAATAAGTAAGATGCGGCGTATCTGGAGCAGAATAGTCTTGATCTTGTACATTTCAGTAGACTCTTAACATCTTGCTTGTTTTGCCCCATAATTAGTCCAAAATCGCCAAGTTTCACCAAATGCTTGTTTTTAACTGAGAATTACAAAAGTAAACGATTAAGTATCAATTCTCATACATAATATAATGAAACAAGTCAAATTAATAGGATAAATGATAGTAATAAAATGTACTTATTTGAGTTCATCAGTCGTCCGTCGTCCATGATGAGATATAACCAGGAGCAGTACCGAATCCCCAAGCAATAGCATCCGCAGCTACTGCCGAATCCACATAAAAATACCCAAAAGCCGCGGCTAAACTCCACGAAAGCGATCCCGTATTACCGGCTTTAACGACGAATCAAGAGTCAACAACATAAAAATCGCAGCACCCTCGTCATCATAACTCCTTGCCACAGACTTTGATATACAACCAGGACATATAGCCATCAAAATAGCAGCCACTAAGTTCACTAATCCAACTAGGAGTCGAGCCATTTACCTTATTCCCAGCTATATTCGGGACTTCTAAATTCCTTAAGCTTAATATCTCACCCGATATCCTATTAAACCCCAAATTCCAAAATCCGAGTAGTCCCCAATCCATTAAAATCACATCTCAAATCCTCACTAATCACGTTCCCTTCAAGATCAATCGCTTCCAGCTTCTTGAAAGCATTAAGCTTCCCATTCTCCCTGATTTGTCTTTTTGAGTATATATTTCCAAAGGAAAAGGCAACGGATGCGTTTTCCCCGGGTCGTGTCCCAACGAAGGTCGAATTCGAGTTTTTTGTTTCGGAGTCGAATTGTGTGGTGAATGGTGTAAAAAGAGTGATGATTGGTGATTTTATACTACGAATAATAAAATATTAAATGAAAACAACTAATTAGACTAAAGAAACAATTAAGCTAAGCATGTAATATTAAAAACTTAAAATCGAATTTAAAAACGAACGCGACGAAATTTAAAACGTGATTTAAAAGTGAATTTCTAAAATTTAAGACCTAAAAATATAAAAATAATTTTCCTATATTAAAACTGATAAAAGAAAATTTTTGGAAAAAGAAAAATATTTTTTTGACTTTTTAATAATTTTTTATGAATTAAAAACTAATTAAAACTATTTAAATGATTTAAAAATAGTAAAACAAGTTGGAAAAATCTGTAAATTTTTGAGTAAATCTAAAATTTAATTCTAAATCTAGGAAAAATTAATTCAGGAACTGACTAAAGCCTAATAAGCAGAACAGAGCTAATAAGCAGTTGGAAATAAGCCAAGAATAAGCAAAAGCTGGCCAAAAATTATCAAAAGCTCAAAAATAGTAAAACACACTTAATAAAGCTTGAAACAACTAAAAATCAACAGAAAAGCTCATGGGAAAAGCCCAAAAGCTCCTGAGCAGCTGTTACAAATGACAGAAATGAAATGATTTACGGCCAACTTTGAGCCACTGTAGAAGCTAGCCACAAGTTCCTTAGGGGAAACCAAAAGCTAATCCTAGAAGCTAGTACTACTAACTACTTATAAACTAAAAATTAAGGTTTCAGCTCAATCCAATAAGCCACTAGAAGGCTGAGATCAACAGCAAAAAAATACAAGTATGCAGAAAACTTTTTATGCAGCAGTTCACTATTTTTGGCGCAAACTACTCTAGTGCAAACTAAACTTTAGGAACAATCTTAAACTACTTAAATGCACCTGGATATGCCAAAGGGGAACTCTAATTAAGCTCAGCTTATTGCTGAGCTTATTGAGGCAGTTTGAGCTGAAAAATTCCAACAACAAGGCAAATTCAAATAATGAGCAATTAAACCTTAAACACCAACTGATTTTAGCTTATATAACCTCAAATCAGCTTAATCTAATGTGGCTGAGGTGCAAAGGAACAGTAATGAGCCACAAGTCTTATTTACCAAACACCCTTTATAAAACTGAAAAAGCAATTCTACACTACAACTAACCACTATATGCTGCAATCTTAACTTCTACTGATAATCTAATTTATTTAACTACTGAAAAACAAATATAAATCCTAACTAAGCACTTAAATAAGTAGTAAGCTATAATAAGCTAATAGTGAACCAAATGAAACTTACAATTAAAGACTAACTGAGTGCAGATCTGAACCATTCAACCTATACCCAGGCTTTTCAGTAAGCCAAAAATACCCAATCCAGAACAGCTTATGATCACAGCTTAATCCACAGCTTATTCCAACAGTTGACTGTTTGACCAGAATATTGACTTTTTGACTTTTTGATTTTTGTGAAGTAAATACAATATGAAACCCAACAAAAGCTTATATTAAGCTACAAAACTTATATAAGCTTTAAAAATCAGAAAACAGCTTATTTGAAGCTGGAATTTAAAACTATTTTTGGATTTTCTTTTCAAATTAAAGGAACAAGGTATGAGAACAACAATAGACAAACTGATAATCCTTATAAGCAACTGAAAACAAAATTTGATCAAAACAATGAGCAGAATTAAAGTGCACTCTCAAATAAACTTTTCATTAATATAAAAAACTACAAAGTAATTCCTCAAACTCAGAAAATGCTTAAACCCTACTACAAACTAGGAAATTATAAAGACTGAAAACAACAAACTAAATCAGAAAATTACAATACTGAAATTCAAATACAACTGAAATAGAAAATTTTAAACTACGAAAGCTTTTTAAAATGACAAGAAAAATGGTAACAATTCTCTAAAACATGAAAATTGGACCAACTAATCTAATGAAGAGAGCTCCCTATTTATAGCCGAAGGAAGATCATTCTAGACCTGCCAGCTTGGCAATCCGTGTGCATCCTCAGCTAATCTTCACCCTTAGATCACCCTTGCTCTCCACTCTTTGATTTCCAGCCATAGGATTAAATTCGTGAGGTGTTCCCTCCAATGAAATACTGCCATGTGTCCACTTCGTGTGTCTCCTGCCCTTCTGATGCGCGTGATGTGTCATTGCGGTTTAGCAGTATTAATGCCTACTCAAGTTCTAAATTTATATTTAGCCGACTTATCAATAACACACACACTTAACGAGCAGTGTACCCGGTCAGTATAAATATAATGGTAAGTAGAGTGTCGATCACTAAGAGTGGAACGTATTATCTAGTCATTCTAATCAGTATTTTAATATTCTAAGTTAACTATACAACCTAATCTAACGCAAAGGGGTTCAGCCTGAGAGACTGGCACGTTTTGGTTGCAATTAAATAATAAACTAAACTAATGAGCACGAATCAGCAATAGGCATGCACGTACACAGATAAATACTCGAGACAATAAGAAGACCTGTCCTGATGATTAAGTAGATTGTCACTTGTTTTATTGATAGTTTTATATGAAGTGTATGTAATTAACCCTTTCTCGTTGGCCCTAATCTTATCAGCGAGTAAACCCTTAATGATTACTTATGTCTAAAAGTTATTCCTAAGTGATCAATTTAGTAACAACCGTGGGAGCCACATTCTCTTCCGTAGTCAAATGCGCAGGCCACTAATAAACACAGAGGTTATCAATGCACTAATAAGTAGTAACCAAAGACATCAACATATAAACTTTAATTGATGGGAAAGCAGTTTTAAGGGAGTGCAATCTTTCTCGTCACATTACACAAGCCATCAATCCTAATGAATTAAAGTTTACTAACACAATAAAACAAAACTACTTAATGAATTAAATACATGCAAGACCTTCATACAGCTCTTGTATCTTCGTTCGGGTGTGTCTTGTGCTGCCTAATCGTCTGAATTCGGCCTTAGGTTTCTGTGGTCTTCGTACTTCGTATATATTATGCCCCGAAATTCGTCTGGTCTTGGGGTATTTATAGTTTCTATCTGAGGGTAAGATGCGGCGCATCTAATAAGTAGATGTGGCGCATTGACTTAACTTCGCGTGGGGTCCAAGATTAATATATTCAGGAATATTCGTACACCGCCAGAAGATGCGGCGTAACTCCATTCTCAGATGCGGCGCATGTCCTTGCTGTCTTGGATCGTATCTTGTGAAATCTTGATAGTGATGCGCCGTATGTGTTGGGAATAAAATGATCAAAGTCAAAGAGCCTGCCAATGATGTGAAGAGCCTGCTAGTTGATTTGAACAAGTATGAAGATGTTCTACCAGTACCTTCTGGGTAGAAGGTACTGCTGGTTGATGAAGAGCCTGCCAAGCTTATGTCAAGTCGATTAGATATTTTGTAATAGATATTTAGTTGAATTATTAGTCTTTGTACAAAGTTATACGTTATGTAGAAGTAGATTAGTCTTCTGTGGTGACAGAGGAATATTATCAGAGTTGTACATGGGTAGTTGTATTTAATTGTAGGCGCAAATAATAGTCAAAGTATAGTATAATACTCTTCCACTTGACAACATGTAATAAGATATCCTTATCTTATAAAAGGATATCTTAGTCACTACTTCATGCATGCATCTTTAACAACCAAAAACACATAACCAAACTATCTCTCAAGTAACTAAGTTACACTTTCACAATTCCATCAAAGATTCAAGATTACTTTGTAATCCCGGTGATATTTAGATCATCCGTATTATTATCAATAATATTGAATCGTTTTGTGTTAACCAAAGTTGTGTTCTTTGTTCATTGCATTCTCACGTTTACTTAAACTCACCACCTTGTGTTCTTTTAAAGTGTGTTGTAGTAGATTCCGCATGCTAAACACATTCAATACATAAATATCTCAATCAAGAACATAAACAATAAACCGTTCCACAAGTGGTATCAGAGCTAGGCTTGATATTTACTAATTTAAAAGAAAAATGGATGTTGAACATATTCAAACCAATGTTGCAGCTAAACTTCCATTACTCAAGCAAAACGAGTTTGAAATGTGGAGACTAAGGGTTGAACAATACTTTCAAGTGCAGGACTATGCACTTTGGGAGATCATTGAACAAGGCAATTCATTTAAACCCCAAATCACCACTACAACAGTAAATGATGCTCTTGTAACAAGAATACAAGAACAACCATCAAATGCAGATGAAAAAGTTCAGAGAGAAAATGATCTAAAGGCAAGGAGTATGTTACTGATGACTATTCCAAATGATCAACTTCTGATCTTTAACAAATACAAAGATGCCAAAACCCTTTTTGAAGCTATTGTGGCTAGGTTTGGTGGTAATGATGCTACCAAGAAAACACAGAAAACACTTCTCAAACAACAATTTGAGAACTTTACAGCCACAACCAATGAGTCTTTGGACAGTATGTTCAATAGACTTCAGAAGCTTGCAAGTCAGTTAGCCATCCATGAAGTGATGATAACTCAAGAAGACCTAAACTCTAAATTTCTTAGGAGTTTACCTTCAGAATGGTCTATGCATGTCATTGTATGGAAGAACAAATCAGATATTGACCAGATGAGTCTCAATGATCTCTACAACAATTTCAAAATTGTAGAACATGAAGTTAAGAAGACTACTGGGTCAAGTTCTGGAAATATGGCTTTTGTTTCATCCCCAAGCATCTCAAAGGTTGATAATGAAGATAAAGGTGGCAGAGAAGAAGGTACTGCTAACACAACTTTTGGTACTGCTAGTACTTCTAGTAGTACCAAATCCATTTTAGATGAAACAATTGGATGTGCTTTTCTTACATCTCAACATAATGGGTCCGTATTAACATTTGAAGACCTTCAAGAGATTCATCCTGATGATCTTGAAGTAATGGACATAAAGTGGCAACTTTCACTTTTAAGCATAAGAGCTAAGAAGTTGATGATGAGGACTGGCAAGAAGATACTGATAGATGGAAATGAGCCTGCTGGCTATGATAAGTCAAAGGTGGAGTGTTACAACTGCCACATGAAAGGTCACTACTCTAGAGAGTGTAGAAGACCTAAGAAGCAGGATAACAGAGGTAGAGGGTTTGACAACAGAAATAAAGAAAGCTTTGAGAAGAAAGGAAGCTTTGAAAGCAAGAGTAAGGTTGTTGAAGTTGCTGAGCCAAAAGCAATGGTTGCTATTGATGGCATGGGTTTTGATTGGAGTTTCATGGGTGAAGATGAGTCAACTTCTGATGAATTAGCTTTGATGGAATTCTCCACTCCTGAGGTACAAACTATCAAATGTTCTAATAATTGTGAATCTCTTAAAGAATTAGAAATCATAAGTAAAGCTTATAATACAGAAATTTTAGAACATAGAAAAACCAATCAAACCTTATTTGACCATAAGTGTGGTATGTCCAAGCTAGAAAAACAAATCATTCACTATGGAGAAAATGAACTCACATTTTCTTATGCTAAAGCTACTCTTAATAGACAAATATTTTTGAAAGATTCAGAAATAGAAATGGTAAGGAATGAGTGTACTAAAGTTACCTTGGCTAGAGATAATATTCAACTGACTGTTACTAAATTGGAAAATGCTTCTGAGTGTACTAGGAGCATAGTAGAGAATTAGATGAATAAGAGAATAAAATCAGGGATAGGATACAATGAATGTCCACCTCCTTATAGAGGAATCCCTTGTCCTCCAGGATTAAATCTTGCTGAATCAGGTGTGCATGAAGTCATGAACAAACCATTGGCTAAATCTGTAGTGATAAGTGAACCTTCTGAGAGTGCTAAGATTGTCCCACTCTCTAAGGTGCTCACTGATAAGAGACCAGATGTCCTAATTATTGAGGATTGGGTATCTGATGATGATGAAGATCAGACTATTCCTATCAAAGGAATCAAAATAGGACCAACCAGTCCTAAGAAAGTAGAAGTTAAAGCTAAGACTCAAGCTGTTTTGAAGACAGTTGAAAGTTGTGAAAAATGTAATAACAAACCTAGGGGAAGCCAAAGAAATTGGAACAACCTTAAGTCACAACAATTAGGTGATGACTTTGTTATGTTTAATAAGGCTTGTTATTATTGTGGTAGCTTTAATCATCTTCATGCTTATTGTAATAAATGGGTTTCTGGGAGTAAATCAAAGTCTAAAACAAATGTTACTCACCCCAGAAAAAGTTTTGTTAAGTCTAACACTACAAAAGATAATCATACTGTTAGACAACATAAGCCTGTTATTACAAAACCAACTGAAAAGGGTACAAGAAACACTTTCAAAAGTGTACCAAAAGTTGAGAAAAGTCCTATTCAAAAGATAAATGTGGTTAAAACAAAATTTTGGACACCAAAAACCAAAGGTCCTGCTAGACCAAAAGGTCCTGCTAGACCAAATGGTACTGCCAAAATTGGTATTGCCAAAATTGGTACTGATAGACCAAAGACCACACAATGGATTAGAAGGGAAAGTGCTGTTAAGTCCTCAGCATGTTGGATTTGGAAACCAATCCAATCAAAAGGTGCATCAACAATCCTGAAAAGGTTTGATTTCATTGATGCAAGAGGCAAACCCAAGTCTGTCATGGCTTGGGTACCCCAAGGAAACTAATATGTTTATTCATGTGCAGGAACATTCATCTGATATGGAAGATCAAGGATATGTTGATAGTGGATGTTCAAGGCACATGACAGGCAACATGTCATTCCTCTCAGACTTCAAAACATTTGATGGAGGATATGTTACCTTTGGGGGTGGAATAAAAGGAAAGATCACTGGTAAAGGTACTATCAAAACCAGTAAACTAGATTTTGAAAATGTTTATTTTGTGAAAGAACTTCAGTTTAATCTTCTTAGTGTCTCACAAATGTGTGACAAAAAGAACAATGTTCTATTTACTGACAATGAATGTATGGTTCTTTCTTCTGATTTTAAGATGCCTGATGAGAGTCAGATCCTTCTTAAAATTCCAAAAAGGAACAATATGTATAGTGTCAATTTAAAGAACATTGATCCAAAGGAAGGTTTAACTTGTTTGGTAGCAAAGGCCTCATTGGATGAATCTATGTTATGGCATAGAAGGCTTGGTCATGTAAACTTTAAAACAATCAACACTATTGCAAAATATGATTTAGTAAGAGGTTTACCCAAAAAGTCTTTTCAAAACGACCAAACTTGTGTTGACTGTCTAAAAGGCAAACAACATAGAGCTTCTTGTAAGCCCAAGACTCAAAACTCTATTTCTCAGGCTTTACATATGCTTCATATGGATCTCTTTGGTCCTACTAATGTGTGCAGCTTAAATGGAAAAAGATATTGTCTGGTTGTTACTGATGACTATAGCAGATTTTCATGGGTTTTCTTCTTAAGATCTAAACATGAAACTAGTGAGATACTTAAAACATATATCACTGAGGTAGAAAACCAATCTGATAAGAAGGTCAAAGTCATCAGATGTGACAATGGGACAGAGTTCAAGAATAGAGTTATGGATGACTTTTGCAAGGAAAAAGGCATAAAAAGAGAGTTTAGTGTAGCTAGAACACCTCAGCAAAATGGAGTAGCAGAAAGAAAGAATAGAACACTTATAGAGGCTGCTAGAACAATGTTAGTAGACTCTAAGTTGCCTATTTCATTTTGGGCTGAAGCAGTTGGTACTGCTTGTTATGTACAAAACAGGGTTCTTGTGACAAAACCACATAGAAAAACACCTTATGAACTTTTCTTTGGTAGAAAACCATCTTTAAGTTTTATGAGACCTTTTGGTTGTCATGTCACTATTCTCAATACCAAAGATCATTTAGGCAAATTTGATGGAAAAGCAGATGTTGGCTATTTGATAGGGTATTCCTTGCAGAGTAAGGCCTATAGAGTGTTTAACACTTGCACTAGGCTAGTAGAAGAGAATCTTCACATAGAGTTTCAAGAGAAACTTACAAATGTGAAAGGAGTTGGACCAGATTGGATGTTTGATGTTGATAGGCTTTCAGAATCTATGAATTATGTGCCTGTTTCAGGTACAAATACTAATGATAATGCAGGTTCTGAAGACAATGTTGAAACTCCTAAAGATCAAGATTACATCTGGATGCCAATTTGGAAAAGTATGGATCTATCTTCAAGTCAAGAAGAACCTTCAAACACAACAAATGAAGGCAATGAAGAAGATCAAGGAACTCAGAATCAAGAGAATCAAGAAAGTGGTGCTAATGACAATGGTACTGCCAGTTCTTCAGATGGTCCTGCTAGTTCAAGTATTGGTACTGCTGAGCCATTGAATGTACAAATAGATGATTCTTTTCAAGAAGAAGTTGGGATTAGCAATCTTCCAACTACATATGAAGTTCCTAAAACACCAAACACTAGAATTCTCAAAGATTACTCAACTGATGATGTGATTGGAAGCATAACTTCTGGTGTTAGAACAAGATCTCAAGTTGGTTTATCTCAAGTCTTATCTCCAGATGAAGAAGGGTTTATCTCTTCTATTTATGAAGAAAAGAATAATGATACTTCCAATATATGCCTGTTTTCATGTTTTCTATCTCAGGCTGAACCCAAAAACATAAACAAAGCTTTAGATGATGCAAGTTGGGTGGAAGCAATGCAAGAAGAGCTTCTCCAATTCAAGATTCAGAAGGTTTGGATATTGGTTGATTTGCCTAGAGGTCATAGGGCAATTGGAACCAAATGGGTGTTCAGAAACAAGAAAGATGAAAGGGGTATAGTGATCAGAAACAAGGCTAGATTGGTAGCACAAGGATATACTCAAGAAGAAGGGGTAGATTATGAAGAAGTGTTTGCTCCAGTTGCAAGACTTGAAGCAATTAGGCTTTTCTTGGCCTATGCTTCATTCATAGGCTTCACTGTCTATCAAATGGATGTTAAGAGTGCATTTTTATATGGTGAAATTGAAGAACCAGTATATGTATCTCAACCTCCAGGCTTCATTGATGCAGAGTATCCAGACAAAGTTTACAAAGTTACCAAGGCTTTGTATGGTCTACACCAAGCTCCTAGGGCATGGTATGAAACATTGGCTTGTTTTCTACTAGAAAGTGGATTCCAAAGAGGCAGGATTGATCCAACTTTGTTTATCAAAAGAACAAAGAAAGACATCTTGCTAGTGCAGATTTATGTTGATGACATAATCTTTGGATCAACAGACCAAGACTTGTGTGTAGAATTTGAAAAACTTATGCATAGTAAGTTTGAAATGAGTTCCATGGGGGAACTTACTTTCTTTTTGGGTCTCCAAGTGAAACAATCCAAAGAAGGCATATTTATCAGCCAAGATAAGTATGTAGCAGAGATCCTAAGGAAATTTAATTTTGCTGATTCTAAGGTTGCAAGTACACCAATGGATCCAGACAAAGGGCTACTCAAGGATGCTGAAGGAGAAGATATGGATTTGCACAATTATAGATCAATGATTGGGTCTTTGATGTACCTTACATCTTCAAGACCAGATATCATGTTCTCAGTATGTGTATGTGCAAGGTTTCAAATACATCCCAAAATCTCTCATCTCACAGCAGTCAAAAGAATCTTTAGATATCTTAAGGGTCAACCTAGGTTGGGTCTTTGGTATCCAAGGGAATCATCTTTTGAATTGGTGGCTTATTCGGATAGTGACTATGCTGGTGCAACTCTAGACAGAAAATCCACAACTGGTGGATGTCAATTTCTTGGTTGCAGACTAATCTCTTGGCAATGCAAGAAACAAACAATGGTGGCCAATTCTACAACTGAAGCAGAATATGTTGCTAGTGCAAGTTGTTGTGGGCAAGTTCTTTGGATCCAAAATCAAATGCTTGACTATGGGTACAATTTTCTTAACACCATTATTTATATTGACAATAGCAGTACTATTTGTATCATTAAAAACCCAGTTCAACACTCAAAAACAAAACATATTGAAATCAGACACCATTTCATAAGGGATTGCAATGAGAAGAGGTTAATTCAAGTAGTTAAAATTGATTCTGAAAAGAATTATGCAGACCTTCTCACCAAAGCTTTTGATTTAGGTAGATTCAAATATCTTGTAGGAGGTATTGGAATGATAAATCTTTGAATAACATGTGTTTTTGTTCATAAACTTAACTGGTATTGGTTTTTAAACATGGTACTGCTAGTTAGTCAAAAGGTCCTGTTAGTTCATAATTGGTCCTGCTGATACAAAATTGCTATGTTTTGTTCATATAAAGGCTTGAATGTTTAAAATGCTATAGATCAAGTGCTTTGCACTTTGTTCTTTTGGTCTGCAACTAACACATTTCAGGTTGATAACAAAACAAGAGTTCTTCCAAACAGAAAAGAGCAACAAAAGTTATATTCATTTCAGGAGAGATAACAATCTCAGGGGAGGAATTGATAGCCCAGAATGGAAGAAAAAATCCAATTAATGAAAGGAAAGACAAGAGCATACAAGATGATGCAGAGTTGAAAAAGATAGAGTTAGATCACATATCTAGAAGGGATGAAGCATTTCTCAAGGAGAAAGTTCTATCTAGATCAAACTAAGAAAGGTTTCAACTCAAAGGCATGACATTAGATGATTTCACTAAGTGAACCAATCATCCAAGATACACAGCATCATTGCCTTTCTAAATTTCCTCCATCCAAGGAAATTGCACCATCTTTGGGCCATCATGGCTTTTGGTATTCAGCTCACCAAGTTTTCACAAACTTAAGAGTTGGCTAGTCCTTAAGCAAACGGCTTTTGGTAAAGACAAATCAAATCCGTTGATGGTTGATAGTTTACCAAAAACTATATGGTTGTTAACTAACCATACTTAATTGTAAATAGTTAGCTAGTCCTTAAGCAAACGGCTTTTGGTAAAGACAACTCAAATCCGTTGATAGCTGGTAGTTTGCTAAAAACTATAAGGGATGTTTATAAAACTTTCAAAGGTACTGGTAGTTCAAAATTGGTACTGCTAGTATAAAAAGGTACTGCTATATAGCCGTTGAGCCTGTCAGAAAAAGTTTTAGCCATTAGGCCTGGTAGTTAAAATTAGCCGTTGGGGTAGTTATGTAAATTACTGATGATTATATTATATTATATTTCACATATAAAAGATCTTTTTAACCGCCTATGCATTTACTTATTATAATCTTTCTTATTGTCGGTTAAAAGTAATTCTCTCATATCTTCTTTCATCAGTCATTATCATAATTCACATACACCTTTCATCTTCTACCAGTACTACCAACAAATCCCACCATCATATTCAAAATTTTCATTATGGCTTCAACAGTTGTTCTAGATTTTGTCCAACGTCACAATCAGTTAGCATTTTTGGAAAAGTCAGAGGATAATACCTCATTTCATCAAGTAGTGGACTTTTTAAACACCTCCTACATCAGGTTTGCTTTACAAGTTAATCCCACTATTTATGAAAATCAAATTTTGCAATTTTGGCAATCTGCTAAAATTAAAACTTCTGAAAATGGGGAACAAAGAATTAAGGCCAAAGTGGATGGTAAGCATTTGACTCTTACTGAGTCATCCATAAGAAGACATCTTCATTTGGATGATTCTGATGGTATTAGTCAATTACCAGATACTGAAATTTTTGAAAATTTACAAAGAATGGGGTATCATGCTGAGTCTAACAAACTTACTTTTCTGAAAAAGCATCTTACTCCACAATGGAGATTTTTGATTCACACAATCCTTCACTGTTTGAGCCAGAAGAAAACCTCTTGGGAGCAATTTAGTGGAAACATGGCTTCTGCTCTCATTTGCTTAGCTACAAACAGAAAATACAATTTTTCTAAATATTTTTTGAAGGGTTGATAAACAATGTGAAAAGTAAAACAAAGTTTTTGATGTATCCAAGATTTATTGGATGCATCATTGGAAAATTACAACATTTTTTGCTTCCCACAGACTCAATTTATGAAACACCAAAACTTTCTCACAAAGTATTTTCAAATATGAGAATTGGTTTTAGAGGGGAGGAAATTCCACTTTTTGATGAAATGATACCACAACATCCAGAAGAACCAACACCATCAGCTGAAACACAATCATCTAGTTCTTCACATGGTTACATTTCACCAACACATCAAACAACTCCAATACCATCTCCAGTACCATCAGCAACACCACCACAATCATCACATCATGTATCACAAACCCAATCACCTCAGACAATGCAAGAACTGAAAGAAAAGGTGAAGTTCTTAGAGAATGCTCTTAAAAGTCAAAATGAAAGGTTTTCTAAGATCAACATCAAATTGGTAAAGAGGGTCAAGAAATTGGAGGGTGAAGTGAAGAAGTTACAGGGTAAAAGATCTGCAAGGGTTGTTTTATCAAGTTCTTCAGAGTCAGATGATGATAGGGTAGGTCACTCTTCCAAAAAGGGGAGGAAGGATAGGTCTGAAGATGAGGAAGAGGCTAAATTTGAATTCCATGATGGAACTCAAGTTTATGATGAAGAGCCTGTTGGAGTAGGGCAAGAGCCTGCTAGGCCAGAAGAAGAGTCTGCTATGAGAGAAAGACTATTGGCTATGGGGTATAAAGGGTCTGCTGAAAGAGTGTATAAGAGAAAGAGGGTTTTAGTTGCTGATGAGCAATCCTCTGCTCCATCACAAGATCAAACTCCAAAGGATAAGGGCAAAAGTATTCTGATTGAAGATGAGCCAAAGTCCAAGAAGTTTAAAAGAACTCAGCAAATTCAGATGGCTTTAGGAGAAGAAGAGGCCAAAAGGGTTCATGAAGAAGAGCTAAAAGCACTTGAAGCTTCAAGAATGCTTGAATTAATGAAAGAGCAGAAAGATGCTGAAGATGCTGCTCAAGCTCTTCTTGATTCTCAAGCTGCACAAATATTTGATGCACAACTACAATGGATTATCTCTATTGATCCAATTGTAAGAGGTCAAGCTTCTGTGTATGTGGATGATGAGTCTCTCAGTGTAGAAGAGAAGACAGCCAAGCTTGAAGAATTCATCACCAAAAAGTATAGAGAAGAAGCCTTAAATGATGTATTTCATCAGATCATGCAGTATAAGGAAAAGGGATTTAAACTGCCACATGATCAGAAAGAGCAGATGAAATTCTTCAGGTTATATCTAAAAAGGTCTGCAAATTGGAAGGATCATCAACTCAAAGGAAAATCATTTGATGAGTTGCAGCATCTATACATTGAAGCATACAAGAAGAACCACTGCACTCCTCCTAAACACACACAAGAAAGGTCTTCAAAGAAGAAGGAAGATGCTCAGAAGAAAGAAGTAGCAAAATTGGACACAGAGCAAGTAAGTAAAATGTTGATTACTTTGCCTACTATCATACATGCTGATCCAATTAGGTCTAGACACCCTATAATTGATTGGGAAATACACCATGATAGATTTGGTAAGTCATGGAAAATATCAAGGGTTGGGGGACAGTCTACTATCTTTAAGAATTTTGAAAATCTAGTTAGAGCATCTGACAGAGCAGATTTAGAAGAATTTTGGAATCTAGTGCAGATAAGGCTAGCCACAAATTCTAGCAATGATGTTAAGGAACAAGAGTTATGGGTTGAATTCAATAGGATGTATGATCCTGATCCCAAAGATGATTATTGGAAGTTTCCATATTATGATCCCACTACAACCTGGGAATTCTTAAGTCATTGCAGTATTCATCATTTGTACACATCAAGTGGGATTGAACTCTTCATGTTGGCTGAGAAAGAGTATCCACTTAGTTATGAAGTGCTCTCAACTATGATCTCTAAGAGATTAAGGTGTGACAAAGATGATGAGAACTCAGAAATTGTTCAAAGTTTGCTAAGGAGCATATTTGAACAATGTGAAAGAAAAAGGAAGGATAGAAAGTAAAGGTTTTTGGAAGAGTTCCCTCAAATCCTCAAGGTATGTATTTTATTCATCAGAAACTTGTGTATTTTAATGGAAATAACAAGTTTAGGGGAGGATTGTTGGGAATAAAATGATCAAAGTCAAAGAGCCTGCCAATGATGTGAAGAGCCTGCTAGTTGATTTTGAACAAGTATGAAGATGTTCTACCAGTACCTTCTGGGTAGAAGGTACTGCTGGTTGATGAAGAGCCTGCCAAGCTTATGTCAAGTCGATTAGATATTTTGTAATAGATATTTAGTTGAATTATTAGTCTTTGTACAAAGTTATACGTTATGTAGAAGTAGATTAGTCTTCTGTGGTGACAGAGGAATATTATCAGAGTTGTACATGGGTAGTTGTATTTAATTGTAGGCGCAAATAATAGTCAAAGTATAGTATAATACTCTTCCACTTGACAACATGTAATAAGATATCCTTATCTTATAAAAGGATATCTTAGTCACTACTTCATGCATGCATCTTTAACAACCAAAAACACATAACCAAACTATCTCTCAAGTAACTAAGTTACACTTTCACAATTCCATCAAAGATTCAAGATTACTTTGTAATCCCGGTGATATTTAGATCATCCGTATTATTATCAATAATATTGAATCATTTTGTGTTAACCAAAGTTGTGTTCTTTGTTCATTGCATTCTCACGTTTACTTAAACTCGCCACCTTGTGTTCTTTTAAAGTGTGTTGTAGTAGATTCCGCATGCTAAACACATTCAATACATAAATATCTCAATCAAGAACATAAACAATAAACCGTTCCACAGTATGTAATAAGCAAGATGCGGCGTATCTGGAGTAGAATTTCTTGATCTTGTACATTTCAGTAGACACTTATCTTCTTGCTTGTTTTGCTCCATAATTAGTCCAAAATCGCCAAGTTTCACTAAATGCTTGTTTTTAACTGAGAATTACAAAAGTAAACGATTAAGTATCAATTCTCACAGATAATATAATAAAACAAGTCAAATAAATAGGATAAATGACGGTAATAAAATGTACTTATTTGAGTTCATCACCTTCTGACACCCCTGACATCCAATGATTGGACCAATCTACCCTTAATTGTGGTAAATTCGATGTACGGGGTACTTAGGGTTCGTTGGTAAAAAATGGGGAAGAACAATAAGGGCGGGTAAGGGATTGTGTTATTTTTTTTTATCTTTGTTTGACTCGGTATTAAGTAGCGGGTTTGACCGGATATAGGAGGTTGGGTCGGGTTAGGGATTTAAGGTATGGGCTGGGCTAGTTATTGAATGGGCTGATGGGGTGATAAGGGAATTGGCTTAAATCCGGGTAAAAAAATGATAAGGGTTTTAAGAGTTTAAATTTATAAGGACTACATGTGTGATTTTTGATTTCTCAGAGACTGAAATTGCTATTTCTTAAAAGTTGATCTAAGGGTGCTTTTTGACATTTGGTGGAACTATAGGGCAGATTTTGACTTTTTGACCAAGTATGACTTTCCCGGCTTCGGCTTTGAGTCCTTTCCACATCTCGTGCTCGTGTTTCTCGGGTTTTTCTTGATTTTTGTCCTTTTCTTCGATATCCGTGCCTGCACATGTAAAAACACAAAAACACAATATATTTGGCACAATTGGTTAGTTTTTGGTCTATTTGGGTCCGGTTTTGGTCAAGAAAAGGTATGTGTTTAAGCACATACCAAAATTCCCCCAGACTAAGCTATTGCAATGTCCTCATGCAATGTTATAAAAACACGTTTTTGAAACCGAAAATTTCCAATCTCTTTTTACTAACTTTGAAAAGTAGCAAAATTTTCAAAAGAGATCAAGAAATCTTAAGTTCTAAAAACTCCCCGATTTTCCTTTTATTCTATTTTTGTATTTTTCTCATTATTCATGTGATGGTTTTGTTGACAATCATTATCTCATGATAACTTTTAGGGTCTTTGCGTAGGAAACACGACTCATAAAGAAGTGACCATACGGATAAAATTCGTCGTCCCTGATTTTTCACGAGTCCCCAAGCCAAGCTTAAAAACGAAATCATTTTTATTTACAAGTTAGATTGCCAACACTACCCAGAAAGCTAATTGTGGACTCTTTGTTCCCAAATTCCTATTTTCCTCTATTTATTTTATTTTTGGTGAGAAATGAATTTCTTCAAATTCTCGTTTTGATAATTTTTAATCTGAGAAAGATACCTAGTTTAGACGCTAAGTAGTTTCCAAGCCTTCCCTCGAAAACCGTTGCATACAAAAATGAGGTCCACATCAAGGTCTCTGATTTAGCACGATTTTGAGGATATCCCTTTTATATACGACCGAAACAACTCATCTACGAGTCCAGAGACAGAAGCTTTTATTAGGATACCCCCGGAGTCGAAGTTTGGCATTTTTTTAAACATTATTAAAGCACATTAACGTATTTAATCCTTGGCCCTTTATAACAATCACAACATCGGCTGCGAACCGGCAAGATGTGATAGTCTATTATGACCTTGGAATTTTTCCTCTGCCTTTATTAGAAGTCTACAACATCGGCTGCGAACCGGCAAGATGTAGAAAACTTTTTATGGCTTTGGATTATTATTATACATTATTACATTCATTAATTATTTGTGTTGCCAAACCCCAAATCCTACGGCTTTTATAACAATCCCAACATCGGTTGCGAGCCGGCAAGATGGAATAGTTTATTACACCGTAACACTGGCAGTACCTTGATGTGTACCCAACTTTCATAAGTAAGAATTCTCTAAGGAAGAAATAAAAACTAATTATCGCCAAAACCAAAATACCTTTAATTATTCCTAGATTACTATTTTTAGGTGAAAACAAGCTTATGGGAACAAAAAGCCACAAGTAACTTTGATGAGCTCTAAAGAGATCCAACTACTCCACGTTTAGCAATCTAACTTATAAACAACTCTATCATTTCTCGTTCTTCGCAAATTTAAAATCTTAAATAATAAGATCCGCGAATGCTTAGCCAAATAATCAAGCCATGCATATATAAAGTCGATACGGGAACTTGCAAACTCTTAAAAAGAATTCGCATTTTATAGCTCCTTATGTAAAAGACTAGCACGAGCTTATAGATTATAAAGGTTAAGGAGACAAGCTAGGGCTCAACACGCCCGATCAAGTCAGAATTTTATTCCTACTCTCTCCAGCGGAAAGTCAACAAAATGTAAAAATTTATTATATTTTTGCACAAAAATTTTTAAATTTTTCTCTTTTTTTTTTTTTTTTTTTTTTTTTGAATTTTTTTTAATTTTGGAGAAAAAACGGGGTTGCATGAGTAAACGGCAAAAATGCAAGGCAAAAATCAAATTGCAAGATTACCCCCCCCCCCCCCAGACTAAAACGAGACATTGTCCTCAATGTCTTAAAGGTAAGGGTTCTCCTACATAAATCTAAGGCCGTTTATTAATTATGCCAAAGATAAACGTAAAATGATAAGATTTAAGGATATCGGATAAGCAACGGATGATGAAACTCAAGTGGAGAGAAGCAAACCACGAGCACAAGAGTCTTCATCAATCGGCTAACCTGGACATGAATAACCACGAAACACGAAAAATGGAAGAGGTAGCCCTCCTCACGACACTTTATTAGAAAAGAGAAAAGAAGATAGAAGGATAAGCATGGGGTGCCTCCCACGAAGCGCCTGTTTTTGTTAACCGAGTCACATGAGCTTGACTCGACCCCGAATTTAATTGTCCATGGGGGAGCAAGTGGAAGAGATAATCTCAATCGGACTTTCGTTCAAGAGGTTTGGATAAACATTGAAGCACAAGAAAGTTCCACCCCGATGAGATACCCACGGTATTTTTAGAAAGAAGAACCAGAAATGGTAATACCGGGGTCAAAGATGGTATCCTCACTCCCGAAGGAGTGAAGGATAGGAGAAGTTTCAGAATATGTGATGAAGAGAATAAAGATTTTGATGATGATCATAAAATACTCTTCATCATCAGCAGAAGTTTTGTCATAAGTCTTGGGCGGGAGGGTCGGGATGAAATCTTTATGAGAGGGTACACCTCCCCCTAGAATAAAATCTTCCTCCAGATCAAAATAGAATTTATCATATTCTGGAGGAGATACCAAAAGAGAGAGTTCATCGGAGAACTTGTCGAGATAAAGATCATTCATATCAAAATGAAATGATTCATATACGGGAGGAGAGATATGAGCATGAGAAGTGGTACTGCCACTACTCGTCTCCTCCGAATGATCAATATCAAAGAAGAAGGTTTCAAAAGATGGGATAGAAAGATTGAGATCAGAAGTGGGATTGCCACTAGCCGTGTCAAACGTAAAACTCTCATATTCGGTACAAGCATCCTCGAGCTCGAGCTCCAAAGGATCTGACGGCTTCTTTTCAAGATTAACTGCTTCATAATCTTCCTTCGGGGGAAGGGAAAGGAACGGTTCATCAATTATTTTTAATGAATCATCTTCCCCCGGATCACTGTCAGTCTCAACAATTTCCGGAGAAATCAGAGTTTTATTAAAGAACACCTCGACCTCTTCCCTAGAGATAACATTTTCTTCAATCGTAGGAGAAGGATGGGAAGAGTCGGAATCAAGAATCTCGATGTGATAAACTTGTTCTGGAGGTGGGACAAGTGGTGTGCTCTTAGAGCTAGCAATTTCCACCACTTCCATTGTAGTCTCCGATTCATCTTCATCATCGTCGTCAAGAACACTCTTAGTATTTGCAGCACAACACTCAAACCATTTGTTCGATCCAGGAGTAATTTTCATGGCCTTGAGCTAGCACGTTTTTCTGACATACTCTTGACCGTGAATCTTGAAAGGTTTGGATCAATTCTTTTAGGAGCAATTACGGGATCGGACTTTTGATCAACCGTAGCGACATTGCATTTGTTGGTTTGAGGTTTCGAGTTCGGATTAATGTTGAACGTAACTTTTTCCTTATCGACCCGCAAAGTAATTTCTTCACCATAGACATCGATCAAAGCACGCCCGGTCCTCAAGAATGATCTTCCGAGAATGAGAGGAACACGGGGATCAGCGTCAAAATTAACAACCACGAAATCTGCTGGAAAGTGGAACTTCCCCACCTTGACGAAGACATCCTCGGCTATACCTTCGGGACGGGTTACGGAACGATCCGCAAGCTCGAGGGTCATGCAAGTGGGGGTAAGTTCGGGCAAAGAAAGTTTCTTCCAGACAGATAACGGCATTAGGTTGATGCTCTCACCAAGATCGGCCAAGGCGTGGCATTCAACCATTCCCGGAAATTCACATGGGATGAGAAATTTTCCGGGATCTCCAAGCTTTTCCGGAAGCTTTTTGAGAATTGCCGCTGAGCAGTTTTCGTTCACTGGAGTTTTTGCTAGTTCCGATAATTTTTCCTTATTGCTCAACAAACTTTTGAGAGTAGAAATGAATTTAGGCATCAAAAGCAAAGCATCCACGAAGCTTATGTCGAAATGTAACTCTTGAAAAATTTGGAAAAATTTCTCCATTTGAGTTGAAGCTTTCTCACGGAGCTTTTGATCACTTAATCTCGAAGGATACGGAAGGTTTTCTTTGACGGGAATTTCTTTTGGTTCAACATTCTTTGGTTCAGATGGATGGATGACCGGAGGTTGGACGTCGTTGGTTCCTCCGTTGTTAGTAGGAGGTTCCGTGTCCTTGGTCACCTCGGTCTCACGGTCGACTACCTTGGGAGGTAGAGAAGAAGAGGTAGTCGGAGTCGTGGGTCCATCATATGAAACACCGCTCCTTGTAGTGATCGCCTTAGCATCGCCCCTCGGGTTGGCGATCGTGTTGCTTGGAAGAGAAGTAGTACCCGAGCCCGAGGGTCGATCATTTAAAGCCTTCTTGAGTTCAGATATTTGACTACTCAACAACCGATTCATTTCTTCTTGAGATTTTTGGTTTTGAAGAATCAGTTGTTTCAATAACTCATCCGAGGCCGATGGAGTTTGCACAAAACCTTGATTTTGATTATTGTTAAGATTTGGCCCTCGGTTGTTATTTTGATTAAAACCCTGGTTGTTGTTTTGAAAATTTCCCTGATTAAGATTTCCTTGGTTTTGAAAATTTCCTTGATTCGGGTTTTGAAAGTTCCCTTGATTTGGGTTTTGAAAATTTCCTTGATTTGGGGCTCGGTTAAAATTTCCCTGGTTTTGAAAACCTTGATTACCCCGATTTTGATTTTGGTTATTTGGAACATTACGGTTCTGAACTTGCTGATTTTGATTTTGGGTAAAACTGGGTGGTCTGAGAAAATTGTTAGAACGGTAGCTGAGCAAAATACGGTCTCCTTGGGGTTGGTAACCGTTACCTCCCTGATTGTAGGATCCCATAGCAGCGTAAACATTCTCTTGAGTGTAGCCACCGGAGGCTGGGCACTCAAAATACTGATGTGGACCACCACATGTCTCACAACTATGATTAACAACATTCATTTGATTGTTGTTGTTTTGATTCATATTCTGATGAATTCTTAAGATAGCCGTTGACATATCATTCATTTGTTTAGAAAGAGCGGCTATCTCAGAGGTAGAAGAATCAGTGCTAGATCTTGTTGACTCATTCCTCTCGGCAGAGGAATCCCAAAAATTATGGTGGGCGGTCATGTTTTCAATAAGATCATAGCACTCTTCGGGGCGACGTTTCATAAACGTACCACCGGCAGCAGCATTAATCGTATCACGGTGTCGTAATGTCAAACCGTTATAGAAAGTATCTATAATAGTGACCAATAACATATTGTGGTTCGGACACCGATCAATCGACAACTTGTAGCGTTCCCATGCCTCAAATAATGATTCATCGGGAAGCTGACGGAAATTGCTAATCTCATTCCTTAATTTCGTCACCATCGACGGTGGGAAATATTTCGCCAAGAACTTTGTAACCATTTCATCGAAACTACGAATGGAGTTCTTGGGAAGACGATCAAACCAAGCGGTGGCATGATGCGTTAAGGAATAAGGAAAGAGATATAGACGGAGGGCGTCATCGGAGACCCCATTTTGTTTCATACTTTGGGTGACGGTTATGAATTTGTCAAGATGCTTGTTCGCATCATCACCCGGTAAGCCATGAAATTGGCACGAGTTTTGGACTTGTTGAATCATATGATGTTTAAGTCCAAAATCGGCGGCTTGGATATTGACGGGGGCAATCGGGCCACCACGTCCATGCATTGTAGGTTGGCACAGCTCCTCTATCGTTCAGAGATCGGGAGCTGGCATGTGATTTTCACCACCCATCGGCGGGTGTTGATTGTTTGGGTTGTCGGCCATTTCCTCAACGGTTGAGAAATGAACACGGTTGTTATGACGGATAATTCTCTCGGGATTTGAGAGCGGTGAAAGAAGAGGGTGAGAAGTAGAAGATCGGGTGTGCATACACCAAAAACAAACACAAAATCAAAAAGGAAAACCAAATTTGAAAATAAAATATTTTTGGATTTTTATATTTAATGAAAAATTAGATTTATTATCTTTTTGGTGATCGTTGATCAACCGTACTCGTTTCTTTCAAAACTACGCGCAGCGTGGCGGAGAAGCAAAGGTCCACTCGAAGGTGATTAAAAACCCGCCTCTTTCGGTCTACAATTTAATGTCAAGACCATCCTTAAACCCCGTGTAAAGGTTGTAGCAAAGAAATAATCCGAGTAACGTTTAGTTTCAAAGGAAAAGGCAACGGATGCGTTTTCCCCGGGTCGTGTCCCAACGAAGGTTGAATTCGAGTTTTTTGTTTCGGTGTCGAATTGTGTGGTGAATGGTGTGAAAAGAGTGATGATTGGTGATTTTATACTACGAATAATAAAATATTAAATGAAAACAACTAATTAGACTAAAGAAACAATTAAGCTAAGCATGTAATATTAAAAACTTAAAATCGAATTTAAAAACGAACGCGACGAAATTTAAAACGTGATTTAAAAGTGAATTTCTAAAATTTAAGACCTAAAAATATAAAAATAATTTTCCTATATTAAAACTGATAAAAGAAAATTTTTGGAAAAAGAAAAATATTTTTTTGACTTTTTAATAATTTTTTATGAATTAAAAACTAATTAAAACTATTTAAATGATTTAAAAATAGTAAAACAAGTTGGAAAAATCTGGAAATTTTTGAGTAAATCTAAAATTTAATTCTAAATCTAGGAAAAATTAATTCAGGAACTGACTAAAGCCTAATAAGCAGAACAGAGCAAATAAGCAGTTGGAAATAAGCCAAGAATAAGCAAAAGCTATCCAAAAATTATCAAAAGCTCAAAAATTGTAAAAAAAACACTTAATAAAGCTTGAAACAACTAAAAATCAATAGAAAAGCTCATGGGAAAAGCCTAAAAGCTCCTGAGCAGCTGTTACAAATGACAGAAATGAAATGATTTACGGCCAACTTTGAGCCACTGTAGAAGCTAGCCACAAGTTCCTTAGGGGAAACCAAAAGCTAATCCTAGAAGCTAGTACTACTAACTACTTATAAACTAAAAATTAAGGTTTCAGCTCAATCCAATAAGCCACTAGAAGGCTGAGATCAACAGCAAAAAATACAAGTATGCAGAAAACTTTCTGTGCAGCAGTTCGCTATTTTTGGCGCAAACTTAGTGCAAAACTACTCTAGTGCAAACTAAACTTTAGGAACTATCTTAAACTACTCAAATGCACCTAGATATGCCAAAGGGGAACTCTAATTAAGCTCAGCTTATTGCTGAGCTTATTGAGGTAGTTTGAGCTTCAAAATTCCAACAACAAGGCAAATTCAAATAATGAGCAATTAAACCTTAAACACCAACTGATTCTAGCTTATATAACCTCAAATCAGCTTAATCTAATGTGGCTGTGGTGCAAAGGAACAGTAATGAGCCACAAGTCTTATTTACCAAACACCCTTTATAAAACTGAAAAAGCAATTCTACACTACAACTAACCACTATAAGCTGCAATCTTAACTTCTACTGATAATCTAATTTATTTAACTACTGAAAAACAAATATAAATCCTAACTAAGCACTTAAATAAGCAGTAAGCTATAATAAGCTAATAGTGAACCAAATGAAACTTACAATTAAAGACTAACTGAGTGCAGATCTGAACCATTCAACCTATACCCAGGCTTTTCAGTAAGCCAAAAATACCCAATCCAGAACAGCTTATGATCACAGCTTAATCCACAGCTTATTCCAACAGTTGACTGTTTGACCAGAATATTGACTTTTTGATTTTTGTGAAGTAAATACAATATGAAACCCAACAAAAGCTTATATTAAGCTACAAAACTTATATAAGCTTTAAAAATCAGAAAACAGCTTATTTGAAGCTGGAATTTAAAACTATTTTTGGATTTTCTTTTCAAATTAAAGGAACAAGGTATGAGAACAACAATAGACAAACTGATAATCCTTATAAGCAACTGAAAACAAAATTTGATCAAAACAATAAGCAGAATTAAAGTGCACTCTAAAATAAACTTTTTATTAATATAAAAAACTACAAAGTAATTCCTCAAACTCAGAAAATGCTTAAACCCTACTACAAACTAGGAAATTATAAAGACTGAAAACAACAAACTAAATCAGAAAATTACAATACTGAAATTCAAATACAACTGAAATAGAAAATTTTACACTACGAAAGCTTTTTAAAATGACAAGAAAAATGGTAACAATTCTCTAAAACATGAAAATTGGACCAACTAATCTAATGAAGAGAGCTCCCTATTTATAGCCGAAGGAAGATCATTCTAGACCTGCCAGCTTGGCAATCCGAGTGCATCCTCAGCTAATCTTCACCCTTAGATCACCCTTGCTCTCCACTCTTTGATTTCCAGCCATAGGATTAAATTCGTGAGGTGTTCCCTCCAACGAAATGCTGCCATGAGTCCACTTCGTGTGTCCCCTGCCCTTCTGACACCCCTGACATCCAATGATTGGACCAATCTACCCTTAATTGTGGTAAATTCGATGTACGGGGTAATTAGGGTTCGTTGGTAAAAATTGGGGAAGAACAATAAGGGCGGGTAAGGGATTGTGTTATTTTTTTTTTATCTTTGTTTGACTCGGTATTAAGTAGCGGGTTTGACCGGATATAGGAGGTTGGGTCGGGTTAGGGATTTAAGGTATGGGCTGGGCTAGTTATTGAATGGGCTGATGGGGTGATAAGGGAATTGGATTAAATCCGGGTAAAAAAATGATAAGGGTTTTAAGAGTTTAAATTTATAAGGACTACATGTGTGATTTTTGATTTCTCAGAGACTGAAATTGCTATTTCTCAAAAGTTGATCTAAGGGTGATTTTTGACATTTGGTGGAACTATAAGGCAGATTTTGACTTTTTGACCAAGTATGACTTTCCCGGCTTCGGCTTTGAGTCCTTTCCACATCTCGTGCTCGTGTTTCTCGGGTTTTTCTTGATTTTTGTCCTTTTCTTCGATATCCGTGCCTGCACATGTAAAAACACAAAAACACAATATATTTGGCATAATTGGTTAGTTTTTGGTCTATTTGGGTCCGGTTTTGGTCAAGAAAAGGTATGTGTTTAAGCACATACCAAAATTCCCCCAGACTAAGCTATTGCAATGTCCTCATGCAATGTTATAAAAACACGTTTTTGAAACCAAAAATTTCCAATCTCTTTTTACTAACTTTGAAAAGTAGCAAAATTTTCAAAAGAGATCAAGAAATCTTAAGTTCTAAAAACTCCCCGATTTTCCTTTTATTCTATTTTTGTATTTTTCTCATTATTCATGTGATGGTTTTGTTGACAATCATTATCTCATGATAACTTTTAGGGTCTTCGAGTAGGAAACACGACTCATAAAGAAGTGACCATACGGATAAAATTCGTCGTCCCTGATTTTTCACGAGTCCCCAAGCCAAGCTTAAAAACGAAATCATTTTTATTTACAAGTTAGATTGCCAACACTACCCAGAAAGCTAATTGTGGACTCTTTGTTCCCAAATTCCTATTTTCCTCTATTTATTTAATTTTTGGTGAGAAATGAATTTCTTCAAATTCTCGTTTCGATAATTTTTAATCTGATAAAGATACCTAGTTTAGACGCTAAGTAGTTTCCAAACCTTCCCGAGGGATCTCAAGAGGCTTGCAATCCCCACCAGGCAGTGTACCTGACCGATGTAGTATAGTGTAGTGGCAAGTACCGGGGGATTGATCGTTCTCTAGGGGAATAGTGTCGTTAGGATTGAAAAACTACTCTAATAGGTCTAAGGGTGAGGGAATATTCTTTTTGTATTTTTATAATTTTTTATAAAAGCAAGTAAAATCTCGGGTTTGAAGGAGTGGGCGGAATTAGTTGCTAGTCAACTAACCCAAATAACTACAAATGCAAATAAAATAAAATAACTGAAAATAAAAAGGTCGTGGAACTTATATGGAGAGAAATGTGTTTACTTAGATTTCCTTACTCCCTAACTATCTTTTACCGGTTGATTAGTGTGTATTAATTGCGTGGATGACGGGTGTATTCCTTAATACCAATCGTGGGGTGGCGTACGTACTTTCCAAACTCTACAAGCTCCCACTTCACTCCTATGTCGAGCCGGCTAAGAAGCTCCTAACATGGGATCACTAGAATTCGCTCATGCATTAAATACAACCATAATAACCTTAGTACGCATTGGTTCATGTTTCTTAAGACGTTCAAGCAAGTTACCGTATAGGAGGTTAGCCAGTTTTCTTAAGCCTAACATCGATAAACAATCATCCAATACAATTAATAACACACCAACAACCAATAATCAATAGTTAGGTTTCATTAGATCTAAGCAAACACAAGATAAATCTAGCCTAGCATGTTAATTAAAAGACAAGAACAAGATATAATCAAACAACACATAGACATATTGAATGATTAATTGATTACTTATCTTCAATTAAACATGGGAGATCCAAGGGTATAAAACCCTTAAAAATGGCAGAAAATTCGTCTTAGGGTTTCTCCTCACAAAGTTGCACACTAATGACTAAAAATTGCAAAACTATATATAGAATTTAGGGGCTGACGGCGTCACGTTGTAGGAGGTGACGCCGTCACCTCGCCGCGGCTAGGGTTCCCGGATGGTCTTCCTGACGCCGTCCCTCTTTAATCCTCCAAAATCCACTCTGGCGCGTCAAGTGTTGACGCCGTCACAATTGTGCTTGACGCCGTCTCTCTTTAACTTAGACCGTGACGGCCTTGATCACCTTAAAGGGTGACGCCGTCAGACTTCCTTTGTAAAACTTTCTGGCGCGTCAAGTGTATTTGTCATATCCACCTCTTTTGCCAAGCCGTGACGCCGTCAGGAGCAATCCTTGACGCCGTCACGTGTACTTTTCCAGCAGCTTTGGAGACTTTGTCGTTTTCTTCACTTTTATGCTCCAAAAACGTCCAAAATGCTTCCTTTTCAAAATTTCTTCTCCAAAGTACCTAAAATGACAAAAGGAACGATTTAGGGCAATATTTGATCAAATAAATACGATTTAGGGCTTAAATGACCCCCTAAAAGCGGTACACTTTTCGCTTCATCAAATACCCTTACACTTGAGATTTGCTTGTCCTCAAGCAAATGCGCTTTTATTCTAATCAAAATACAAGTTAGGGGTCATTTAACGCTAATATAAAAGTAATTATAACAAATAGTCGTTCCACTTTAATCATAATAAGCACGGAGATTACAAACTAGCACCTCACAAGTAGTGTTTAGATACTCACATCTCTCAGGTGTCATAAAAGTATATCTCATAAATGAAAATGGATAATATCTCTCACTACCTGTCATAGCAAATAGATTACCATAGGCTTGGGAAAGGGTCAAAAACCTCCTCCACTAGGCGTAAGCACCTAAGATAAACTATCAAAGAGGGCTTTTAAACGGGTTATAACGTTAGGTGTAGGGATATGATAAACACGGTTTTGTTGGATAAGGGATATTTTACTGGTGGCGAGTTAAAGATCTTGATCAATTACATGTACAATATGGCGTTGCTAAGCCAAGACTAGACTCGACTTAAGCTAAAAACAAAATAACAAAAACGTAAAATAAACATAAAATGAAACGGGATGGTAGTCCGTATGTTTTTTCTACTTTTCTTTTTCTCATTTTTTTTGTATTTTTCTTGATTTTTAAAATTTTTTTTTTTTCTTTTTTTTTTTTTTTTTTTTTTTCATACACTCTTGCTCTACCATCCAAAATAATACATCGTAGGGGCGTTGCATTCCCCTACACTTGAACTTTTACATAACTTCACAATTAACTATTCTAATCACTCGAATTAAGATAATCGAAACACTTGGAGTACTTTTAAAATATTTAGCACATATGGGGGTAATAATGTTGTTCTTCCCCATTACTCAATTACACTAGTACTTTACCCATGAGTCCCAATCGTCCCAAAACAATATGTACAAGGATATGACTCGACTTAGCAACCATGTAATCAATTAGATAATTAACTTGGGGTTTAAACAAATGTTGTAACAATAATGCACTAAAAATGAGTGCATACAAGGTAGGCTAAGGCGATTTGGGTGTACATTTAAGTGGGGTGTAAACAAATTTTTACTTTAAGTAAAATGCTTAAAGTTAGAAACGAAAAGATAGGCTCTGAGGGGTGTACTAGGGGTATCGTGTACTAAAAATAAGTACAACGCAAAAGGTGTGGGAGAATTACTTGACCAATGTAGCCAATGTAATTATAACAAAAACACAGGTGTAAAACAATGGGTTAATCCTAATGCCTCTTATCATGTAGTAAATCTAACTACACGAATGTAGTCTCACTTGTGGCCTCGGAATGGTCCTAACGCAAGTTCTAGAATCTAAGTGCTACCGGTACACACATCATAGCATAAATGCTTTTCCTACCAATTCTAGGGGCGAACCTCACATATTTGGGGGTGGAAAATTTTTTAGTGATACGGTTTTTGTGCTAGTCATATAACTCCTATCCATGAGACGCTCATTAAGATCAAAGTTTCACTCCTATATGTTGTAAAAAAATTTAAATTTGGCACTAAAATTGCCTTAACAGGTATTTCTCTCAGTTTTATTACACATCTACCATTAAACAAACAAAAATCAAGCGTAATAGCATTCTCTAAGGTATCGTATTTTACCCCCCCCCCCTTACACTTAAGATGAACATTGTCCCCAATGTTCAAATAATAAGATGTAAAAGTAAATAAGGTAAAAGAATGAAATCAAATACTCCCCTGATTCGTTTGGTGGATAAAGAGGTAACATGGTTAGATCTTCTTCAAGAGAAAGTAGAAGCTCCAAGACTAATGCATCGCCAAAAGCTAGATTCCACATACATCTCCTTGTCCAAAATAACCTGTTAAACCTGAGAAAACAAACACGAAAACCTGCATAACATCGGCGGGATAAATCTATATAAGGATATAATGCTTGTGGAATGATTATTTTGCAGATTCCTGGAGTTTATAAGTTAGAGATTTAATAAAAACTTTTTATGATTCCGGTAGAAAAACAAAACTTTCAAAAATTTCAGAAAATAAAAACCTGACGCCGTCAGGTTGTAATGCCTGACACCGTCAGAAATGATCTGACAGAATTCTCATGTTAAGTTTCCGGAAAATTTCTGGAAAAACCTATACCTTACTTCCTGGAATTCCTGCAAAACATCATTATGACTCGATACAAGCATTTGACTCAAACAATTACTAATATGTATGTTAATTTATTATTGTTACGATTCATGTTCATTTGTTCTAATAAACCGATTTGGATTTCCCTTACACTTAACTTTTGCAAAATACCTTTATATGTAGTTAAGACGAAGTTAAAAACAAGATAAAGCATTTTCACAATTTAGTTTCGAACATGAATCAATAATAATAAAAATTAAACATACATACGGAAGCAAATAAAATCAAACAAACAAATAAATAAACACACAAAGCAAATAAAGCTTGGGTTGCCTCCCAAGAAGCGCTTGTTTTTGTTCGAGTCACGAGCCTGACTCTACCCTTATTTAACGGATAAAGGAGAGGTTTTTCCTACACTTAGGATTAAGTGCGGGTGATAGTAGCGATACACACCATCTTGGTGGAAGTATGCTGCGTGAGGAAAGAGTGGTGGATGAATTATATACTGAAAGGGGTGTGCTCCTTTCATCATAACCTTACCTAGTTCACTTTGGTCAATGGGTGAATTAAAGTTTTCTCCTAAAAAGGGATCATCTTCTATCAACTTCGAGAGATTCCAAGTTGGGAATCCATCTTGACCTAATAAACCCGGTTTAAACCCATAATGTTTCTTGTGATCAATCATGAATGGGTGATGTAAGTATGTAAGGTCATGGTTCACTCCTATATTAGCTTCTACTCCACATGGCCTAGAGTCTACTACCTTAATCTTAACATTACCCGGACTACATGGTTTGATGGGTGGATCAGGACCTTTTTTAATTCCTAAATTCACATCTAAAGATGGAAGATTAGGTAACGGTTTTGGTTGAGGCTCCGGTTCATCAAAAATAGGAAATCCCCTAGAACTAAGAGTAAGGTTGTGATCACTATAAGCATTCAAACCTATATCCTCTAGTTGTGTTTGGTTCAAAGGTTCTACCTCCATCGGGATTCCTAAAGTCTCTTCTACTTCTTCCGGGTAAGTCACGGGCGGTGTGGGTGCCTCGAATGATGGTGGGTTTTGTGGAGTACTTGGTAGACTTGGATTTTCTACTTTATCCTCCATCTTATCTTGATTACCTATGTGCTTATTATGTGTTTTGTTGAAGTCTATCCCCAACATGCACCTAGGTATCTCAAATCCTTTTCTATTCATCTCAAATTCTTGGTCCGATTCATAAGAATCATTCTCAATAACTTGATCACTATGTTCCATTTGCCTAAAGGATTCCTCACACTCATCATATGTCTTGGTGAAATATAATCCAAGCATGCACCTAGGTAGTTCAACATTAACCATGTCACAATCTTGGTCGGGTTCATAAGAAACTATCCTAGGTGAAGGCTCATATGGTGCATAGGTTTCACTTAATGAGGTATTTTGAGGGTTTGATGGGGCTCCTAAGGTGATTTCCTCAAAAGTTTTATGCACTTGGTCTCTTTTCTCAAGGTACTCACTAAAATCTATGTAAGATCCTGTTCTCATTACTTCATTCCACCATCTTGATTTATCCAAATTAGTAAAATTATATTTCTTCATGTATAACTCTAGTCGCGGATTTGGTAGATTCACATTCTCCATAATGGCGAACGGAAGAGTCAATGGAAAAACTTTACGAACAAAAGCACAAAGAAAAGATAGACTACGAGAAAGCTAATAAAAAGAAAATTAAAATCTCACTAGATAGGAATCTAGTGAGTAGACCTAATAAAATAAAAATTCAACCTAAACAATAACTATTCCCCGGCAGCGGCGCCAAAAACTTGATGCGTGGTTTTGCGACCTTACAACAGGTTTTACCTCTCGAGGGATCTCAAGAGGCTTACAATCCCCACCAGGCAGTGTACCTGACCAATGTAGTATAGTGTAGTGGCAAGTACCGGGGGATTGATCGTTCTCTAGGGGAATAGTGTCGTTAGGATTGAAAAACTACTCTAATAGGTCTAAGGGTGAGGGAAGATTCTTTTTGTATTTTTATAATTTTTTATAAAAGCAAGTAAAATCTCGGGTTTGAAGGAGTAGGCGGAATTAGTTGCTAGTCAACTAACCCAAATAACTACAAATGCAAATAAAATAAAATAACTGAAAATAAAAAGGTCGTGGAACTTATATGGAGAGAAATGTGTTTACTTAGATTTCCTTACTCCCTAACTATCTTTTACCGGTTGATTAGTGTGTATTAATTGCGTGGATGACGGGTGTATTCCTTAATACCAATCGTGGGGTGGCGTACGTACTTCCCCAACTCTACAAGCTCCTACTTCACTCCTATGTCGAGCCGGCTAAGAAGCTCCTAACATGGGATCACTAGAATTCGCTCATGCATTAAATACAACCATAATAACCTTAGTACGCATTGGTTCATGTTTCTTAAGACGTTCAAGCAAGTTACCGTATAGGAGGTTAGCCAGTTTTCTTAAGCCTAACATCGATAAACAATCATCCAATACAATTAATAACACACCAACAACCAATAATCAATAGTTAGGTTTCATTAGATCTAAGCAAACACAAGATAAATCTAGCCTAGCATGTTAATTAAAAGACAAGAACAAGATATAATCAAACAACACATAGACATATTGAATGATTAATTGATTACTTATCTTCAATTAAACATGGGAGATCCAAGGGTATAAAACCCTTAAAAATGGCAGAAAATTCGTCTTAGGGTTTCTCCTCACAAAGTTGCACACTAATGACTAAAAATTGCAAAACTATATATAGAATTTAGGGGCTGACGGCGTCACGTTGTAGGAGGTGACGCCGTCACCTCGCCGCGGCTAGGGTTCCCGGATGGTCTTCCTGACGCCGTCCCTCTTTAATCCTCCAAAATCCACTCTGGCGCGTCAAATGTTGACGCCGTCACAATTGTGCTTAACGCCGTCTCTCTTTAACTTAGACCGTGACGGCCTTGATCACCTTAAAGGGTGACGCCGTCAGACTTCCTGTCACACCCCCAAAAAATGATTTGCAGCGGAAAGTAATGTTATTGGGGTGCAACTCAATTGGTACCACAACACAAGTGCAAAGAACGGTTTTCATCTAATTCATTTAGAATAAAATAGTTTAACAAAAATGTTGATTTACATTGTAAAAAGTAGTGCGGAATTAGGCCCTTGAAGATATCATTTAAAACGGTCCCTTATGAATATCAGAGTCTTCTATGACCATGCCGTGCCCTGCCAAAACCTCCAGTAGCGTGCCTTTGCTTAATACCTGAGAATACATGCTAAAGTGTCAACACGAGGTTGGTGAGTTCATAGAGTTTGTATTAAAATAGTTGAAAAAGCCTTCAAAGAATGTTTCCACAGCAAAGGCATTGTAAATCCACTCAGTTCCAAGCCCCGGCCATACAAGACTCGCAACCTGTGTGTTTACAACCCACTGCTAACATATAGTATGATTAAGTCAAATGTGTATACGATATATGAACGCTTAATGTAAAGTTTAATAGCCTACTGAACCTCACGACAAGAATAAGCAAGAATGCTTCATAGCTGGATTATATTCACCCAAGGCCATGAATCGTAGGCAAAGGGTGGGGGTGTCAACCCGATAGTACTATCAATACCTCTCCGTCGGCTCCATCCAGGAGTTAAACAGTGGTGAATGAATATAGCGTATAGAATAGTTTTCCACATTAAGTCATATATCGTAATAAAACTACACATCATGAGTAAGTGTATAAAAGCGTAGCATAGCATATGAGTAAAATCGTCTTGAGTAATAGCAAACAGTTTAAGCATGTATCTCCCCCAAAGAGTTTAAAACAAGTATTAGAGAGTAAAAGTGGGGCTATGAACTCACCTGATATAATGATACAACAATGCGATGATTATGTGATGAACGGGACAACAAGGCGCGAACACTAGCCGCAACCTAACATGAATGAATATGATCTACTTAGATGGTGTAGTGAATGTTCATGCATATGTAACCTATACCACTCGTACTTTGAAAATAATAGTTATCGTTGATAAGTAATGTTTTCCAAAACTTGGTAAAAATGTGTTCAATTTGTTACGTCAAAACTAGTCGTGTAATAATGTGTATAAAACGTTCGTGTTAGTCTTGGCGTTTTGAAAACCTTGGTATGTCATATAATAGTCGCGTTAATGAACCTTTGATCGTACGTGTTCCAACGGGTAAGAGATACGGCTTTCCATGGTTATTACTTGAAAAATATAGTTTCTAGTACGTAAATATATTCTTATTTAAAAGCTGTCAAAAACTAGTGTGATTTATCGATGTTTAAACGCGTGTATCTTGTTCGTTATTAGCTCGTTTTCGACGTTCTTTATATCCGTGGTTTCGTATTAATATATACTAACACATTTTCAGTAGCTCGGTTCATCTAGGTCGCGTTAAACGCCTCAGTTTGCCCGTCGAAAATCGTCCAACAGCACGCTATTTTCAGAAAAATTAGTTTTCATCGTTAAACTTTGAAAAATCATATCTCCTTCGTTATAAGCTCGTTTTTATCCCCGTTTTCGGCCATAGTTTCGTCTCGGAATGTATTTTCTAAATCTTTGGCCAAAAATTACTCAACAATTACTGATTTTACCACGTTTTCATTTTTGGGACAGTAGGTATGTTATAGTTTCAAAAATGGGTTTTCCTAGTTTGTATCTTGTTCAAAACCATCCAATCTACAACCAAACAACTCTCAATCCTACCATACACCTTCTTAGGGTGTCATGGGTTCCTAAACATCATCAATCTTGCTAATCTACCAAGGATCCACTTATATTTAGTATCTAGGGTTCAATAGTTATAAAAAGTATAAATAGAGTGGTATAAGCTAACATATGCATATAGATCTCGAAACTATGACATGAAACTAGTAAAATGAAAGTATGAAAAGATCAAAGAGTGTTCATGAAGCTTACTTGAGGTTTTGATGAGTTTTGGAGATGATGATGTAAAGAAACTTAGAGTTTTATCACAAAACCCTAACTAGGAATGGAAATAGAGCTTGATTATGACTTGATCTAAAAAAAAATTATGGATCTTTGTGGTGTTCTTCCTCTTGCCGTGAGAATGAAGGAGAAAAAGAGAATATGTTTTGATCTTGAATAAGCTAGTGATATGTTATGTATTATTGTTATAGAAATAAAATGATGAAACAAGAAAACATAAGTAATAAATGAGGTATGGCTTGTAAGAAAATTTGAAAGTAATACAATGGGAGATCACGTGGGATATGGATGAAAAATGGGGCAAATGTTAGATATTTTAGTATTATTGCAAGTATTGGTTGATATTGTGAATACTGCGGGTGTTATCGGGTACCGAGTTATTTTGAAATAAATGTTAACGAAGTGAAATAAAATTCGACGAAGTTGTAAAAATTGTAAAAATATATTACTGACAAGAATCGGGTGTCAGAATAATTATCGTGTTAAATTTTCGTAAACTGACGGAGTTATAAGCTCCTGACGAATATTATAGCTATTAGTTTAAAAACACCGGGTAAATTAATAATATCATCTTTATATCATTATAATGATTATGAAAATATATTAGGATCATAGACGAGAGTGTCGGATGTGTTAATCACATTTATTGATCGCGCGTTAACGTTTTAATTAAATTTAATTATACGTAAAACGTCAAATGTACGAAAAATGTTAATTTAATAAACCTACGAGTGGAATAGTATGAAAATGTCATTATGATGATATGTAGACTATTCCTAGTCCGTATGCAGTGTCCCTACTGATGATGCATGCATTTCGCAGCTAAACCCAACCGGTTACGCGAATATGAATACCCGTAAACTACGTTTACGATGAAATGAATGATGAACATGAATATTGTTTTTCTCTCGGGATGAATAGTGTCGTGTGAATAGTAACGCTTCTCGGAATCACAAACGGACTCCGAAAAAGATGAATAGTAAAATGATGAATAGTGGTCGGTGAATAGTAAACGATGAATAGTAACCGATGAATAGTAAATTGTCGAGGTTCGGAAAAATGACCTAAAATTACGAGTTGTGACACTTCCTTTGTAAAACTTTCTGGCGCGTCATGTGTATTTGTCATATCCACCTCTTTTGCCAAGCCGTGACGCCGTCAGGAGCAATCCTTGACGCCGTCACGTGTACTTTTCCAGCAGCTTTGGAGACTTTGTCGTTTTCTTCACTTTTATGCTCCAAAAACGTCCAAAATGCTTCCTTTTCCAGATTTCTTCTCCAAAGTACCTAAAATGACAAAAGGAACGATTTAGGGCAATATTTGATCAAATAAATACGATTTAGGGCTTAAATGACCCCCTAAAAGCGGTACACTTTTCGCTTCATCAACAGCACCTGGGCCTTCCGAGGGGATGGGCACTCGGGTATATTGCCGTTCGGTGAACAGCACCTGGGCCTTCCGAAGTGATTAGCACTCGGGTATATTACCTTTCCAGTGAATAGCACTAAGGTCTTCCGGAGTGACTTTGCACCCGGGCATTTTACCCTTCGCGGTAAATAGCACCTAGGGGCCTTCTGAAGTGAATAGCACTTCCTTTGAACATTGACTACACAGATCCCCGGCGGTGGCCAACCAACCGGGGGAGTCACACAAGTATTATGTTCAGGCTTGTAATTGTTACGCATATGGAAACTCACACAGTTATTCCTGCCAACAAGACGCGTAAGGTCTTTTTCCTTTTCTAGTTAGATACAACAAACAAAATATTTTCATGTATCAATAGAAAAACTAGGTTAAAAGCGAGCCGTAACATAACCGACGGGGGTATCATACCCCTATTATCCCCCGAGTTTAACGGTACTAATGCTTATTAGTATCGTTAAAAATAAAACAAAGTATTAAATGATTAATAACAGTTGTTACCCGTTCGTGTTTAAATATCAAACATGTGGTGTTTATCGCCCCCATTGACCATACTTTAGGAAATCATCGCCTTGTGCTTGTCAGTCCTGTAGAATAAAACTTGAAAGCTTTTTTGCTTTCTCTCGTTAAATACGACAAACGAAATATTCCATTTGTACCAATTAATAAATGGGTCACAACGCAATGTTTATTGGTTTTACATTGATCAACTAGTACAAGCACATGTAGATGAAAAGAAATAACTGTTATTCGTGCTGCCTGAACGATTAAGCAAAACGCCCTTCTCTACCTGATTGTATGCGTCAATTATTGAGTAGTACAAATTAAACAATACTTAAAAAGGTTGCATATACCACAAATATAGTTGCCACTCCACAAGTGATGTATATTAGTCAACACTTCAACATGTAATATAAAGTGCAGTATAAGCATACTGATGAGATTAGGAACTTATTAAAACTTTGACTTTCGGTATTTATACTATCCGCTTGAACCGAATTGTCAATAAACTCATAAGATTACCCCTTAAACTTAGAAAAACCCCTCCAACATAGCGCATCAACTCAACAACTCAGTTTATCAATAACATCAAATCACAAAAATTTACAGTTAACAGCCCCTGTTTGTCACGTACTACATACAGCATATACATTTTTACAAAACTTGGTTTTGTAGATTACAAGCTAAAAAATGATCTCTAAATTTCATCTTATTTCCATCATTTCATAATGTTTGTTTCACTGACAATAAAAAGAGTCCATTAAAATAAATGAAAAAAGTCTGTTAGCATTCGAGTTTATTACGACAGATCGTGAGCATCGGCACACAAGCAAACAGATCATACCACCATAAATTCAACTAACAAACAATCGTAAAGCTCAATCATTAACAACGATGAATAATTAGAATAGAAAATGAGATTAAAATTCTACCATTTTGGAGACTCGGACAAATGGCAGAAATTTCCTTTTCAGGACATATGGACACACGAACTAATCACCAAGTTTGAGTCTAATATCTACATATATTAGCTTACCGTTTATCTCCTTACGGTAGTCAAAAGGAAGAACTATAAATTTCCATGTTCAACGTCTCCATATCTCATTTCACATTTGATGCACAACATGTCTGGCCTCCTGGTGATGTCTATGACTATAAGGAATGGAGGATATTGTCATAGAAGATATCCACCATGAAAGAAAGATGGGTGGTTACTTAGTCATTACAGTATGCGAGTGTTCCATTTAAGCATCACCCATTTAAGTTTTTTCCCACCAGTCAGTTTCGAGGTAGCAGAAGCTTGTCAACCAATATGATTCTATTTTTTACTTTTCTTGTGGGCCCTGAACCGATGACATACAGCCAGTATGGCGACCGGGCGTTGCATGTACCTTCCTACCGGAAATTACCAACTCATATAATTGATCCGAAAGAACACACGGGTCGGAATCTTAGTCACCAAGCCCATCACCATTTTGCTTTTTACGTCCAATTGGATGAAACCCGCAACCAATATATATTGTTTGGGGCAGCCCCTCAAGGAGCTCAATATGCCCGAACAAGTTGTCCGAAGAGAATCATACCGAAAGGCCTTTAGTAGATCCATACCGGAGGTCCATGTACTTGATGTTAAAGGCGAACATCCGCGCCGAGTGAGACTGTTTGAATGAAGCAACACATTCAAACAGGTTATTACCTTCGAATCGACATGACTTAAAGAATATATGCCGGACGGCCCATAGTCGTCCGTCGTCCATGATGAGATATAACCAGGAGCAGTACCGAATCCCCAAGCAATAGCATCCGCAGCTCCTGCCGAAGCCACATAAAAATACCCAAAAGCCGCGGCTAAACTCCACGAAAGCGATCCCGTATTACCGGCTTTAACGACGAATAAAGAGTCAACAACATAAAAATCGCAGCACCCTCGTCATCATAACTCCTTGCCACAGACTTTGATATACAACCAGGACATATAGCCATCAAAATAGCAGCCACTAAGTTCACTAATCCAACTAGGAGTCGAGCCATTTACCTTATTCCCAGCTATATTCGGGACTTCTAAATTCCTTAAGCTTGATATCTCACCCGATATCCTATTAAACCCCAAATTCCAAAATCCGAATAGTCCCCAATCCATTAAAATCACATCTCAAATCCTCACTAATCACGTTCCCTTCAAGATCAATCGCTTCCAGCTTCTTGAAAGCATTAAGCTTCCCATTTTCCCACTCTCTATCCTCAAAACCCAAGTGACTCAACCACTGATCCAATTCTATCAACTACTTAACATATGTCAGTTTCAAAGACGCCACATGTATAATATCTAATCCATATTCAAAATCCCACTAATTTTCCTTGAATCCAACTTGTGATCACCTATTTTTCTGTGCAAATCAGTTGACTGAGACTTGTAACATAAATAGACTAAAGTTTATAAGAAACTTGTGATGATCCGATCTATAGGGTGGTCATGGCAGAGGATCGAAATTAAGAGAGCACTTCTTGTTCTTGACAACAAACCCTTTACCTTTTTGCTTTTCATGTGTGTTCGATGGTGGGAACCCATTACCAGTATAACTGAATGATCAAGTACCTCTGAATAATGCCACATTCGACGAGACATTATTTCCGGACGGCAGATCGAAAGAGACCACACCGGAAAGCCCTTCGTCGGTCCATATCGTCGTCTACACCCAGTCTCCATACCGGAGGTTCATGCCGAACGTCTTTATAAGCGGGCTGAGAAGGTGACCCAAGCCACAGTCGCATCCAGTAAGCTGAAACGGAGCCAATACGCTCAACCATTCACTTACCTCCTAGTTCTCTACCAAACCATTCTCGTCACCAACACCTCTCGCCTGTTCTTTCACTCGGAAAATTGGCAAATTAATATATTCCCATCTATTCACATCTTTCAAAGGTTTAAATGGAAAAACTTTTGTCATCAATTCCTACATCGGACTCATAATCCGATCAACCCACTAAAGCGTTCCATGAATCAAAACCAGATATCTTGAGACCGTCCGACTGAAACCCTAATCCTTTTGCAATAGGTTCCTTCAGATCGAACTCAGGTTTGGTGCCGAACATCCTTATAAGCGGACGAAAAATGTGTCACCGCTATGACGGCTCCCATTGTAATATTCTCCCTGTACTTAACATTCTCCCCTATTACTCTGCATTTTTTTTTCTTTCTATTTCATGGGTTTTCACTACTAAAACAGAACCCTATTGTAACCTTACCCCTTCACAACTAATTCCAACCCATATGTCAAAAACATTAAACAACCGACTCCCTTCACAACTGATTCCAGCCTATATACCAAAAACATAAAACAACCCAATCCTAAGACGCTAGTTCGATCTTGATGTCACAAGCTTGTATAACTTTGAAAATTCATGTCAACCGCATATATTTTAATCATTCGAGTATTTTCGAATCAAACTCCGAGACTAACAATTCAATATCTTTCACAATTCATAAACACATAAACATAAATGACCCAAAATGTACCTTCACCTTCATAGCTTTCAATTATCGGACTTAAATGTAACACAGCCGAATTCTTTCGGCCCTTGTGTTCTCGGATCAACAACAAGCCTAGGAAAGCGAGGTTGACATTATTAGTGATGATACCAGTGATTTGATCAGAGTGATTCAAACCCATTCGACTGATTCAAACCCATGACATGCTTTAAACCCATCTGGACTGATTCAAACAATCCGACTAACTCAAATCCATCCGGACCCCCATGTGGTGGATCATTTTTCTATCCGTTTTAAGAGCGAACGGAGCCATACTTCCTTCCATTCTAGACCCAGATCTGAAATCAAAACTGGATCAATACAAACCCATCTACCCAGATCTGACATGTAAGAAACGAAATGGAGATGAAACCCGTCATTCTCAGCTGTTGGTAGAGTGAACAACGGGTCCCATGGATGGCGCCAGTTTGTTGAAGCAAATTCCTGCTAGGCAAGGCTTGACGGCTCTCATGCCATTCGTCCTTGTCCCGAGCTTCGAAATATACTGGAAACAATCAAAGAACCCGTTAGAAGGGGTCCCGAGGCCGAAGCCCCGGGGACCACCCTCCGACGGTCAAGTAAGCATCTCCGGTGTAGAGGATTTATTATGACAGTGTATGATGTATTATGTGTACTGTGATGTATGTGTATCTAGATCTGATATATGCAAGGACCATATAGAGATATAGAGAGAGAAATATCTAGAGAGAGGCAAGAGAATAATATGTGAGAGCCTATGTTAAATGAGAATAAGTAGCAGTATATATAGAGGGAAAAGGTATAGGTAACAAATGGTACCTTGACACCTGTGCTGCCTCGGGAAGGAGTGTGCCGACCTATACCTAGTTTAGGTGCTAGGTGTCAGACCATGTTGGAGACACAATCCCGTAATATCCGGGACGTCAGCGGTTGATGGGACTACTCACTGTAAATGGCAGCGGTCTTGTCAGTAGACATGTCCGGAGGTGAGATGCCAGTCCGGACGGAACATGACGTCCGAACACGTGGTCATGGTCCGGACGAGGCATGTCGTCCGGACACCTACGTCAACAGTACTCAATTTGGATATGGTTGCAGGGTAGAACTTTGAGGTGTTCACTATCCAAAACCAAATACTGACTCTTTATTCGTAATGTGTCGAACCCTTGGACCGAGGATGAATTCAAAAAAGTGGTTGAAGATACAGGCCCCGGTGCAGAACTTATTGACCTCATAAAGGTAATTTGATAGGGATGTACAAACTGTTTAAATGGACAATGCCTTAATTAATTTGTGGTTTTGTGTTTAACAGTTGGAGGAAAATAAGGAAACTCAAGTGCCTACTCTTGAGAATGGAACTGCTGGAAGAGATTGCCCATTTTACAAGGTTTTTTCAATTGCCTCATTATTGGAGGGCATTTCAGCCGGATGTTGACAAGGTAATGAAATTGTATCGTTTTCAACTTTTTATTGATTCTGAAGCGTATGTATTGTTAAGAAATTGCTTGATTTAACATAAATATTATTCACCGTTTTAAAGTAATTATTTGGATCACACACTCGACTATTTATATTGTTCTAACATTACATGTTTTGTTAACTTTATAGGTATAAGCAAGCCGCTTAAAAATGTTACCAGCAGTTCCTATGCTCAGAATAATTAGACATGATTATTAGCTTCAGCAAAGTCAATTCAGGTCATCCAAATACTTATTTCAATTACGGTTTGGGAAATACGTTTCAACGCCTATTTAATAGCGTTCCTCCTTTTGTTAGTGGATCACATCTGGGTGGGTTGAAACAGGTCCAAAACTTTTAACTATGTAATATCTTTTGATGTGTGTATATAATGATTGTGGTATACTATTATCAATATTTATCTTTCACTTTTTATTTTTATTTAAATTCTTTTCTGTAGCTGTTTCTGGGATCACACATATCATTCTCGCAACTACACTTGAATCGCTGCAAAATAGTGGCACGACATATCCCCAAAGCCACTTTGGAAGAGGACCTATCCAACTCTCTCAGTAAGTTACTGCCTTTGTAACCGTTTTACGATTGTAGCTCTAAGAAAATTCATTTATCATGACGAACATGTGATCCAAAGGGTTGCAGAAAAAGTAACAATGTGTCTGAGTGTATATGTGTTAATGTGTATAGTTTTTGCAGGTTATAGATAAGATCATATTTGTTAATGTGTTAATGGTTCTGCCATGAAATAAAAGTCCATGAAATAAATTTTAGGGAATGAATGAAGAGGGGCCACCCTCTTTGATTTTCCGCACCCACTTCTTTTTTTAATATTCATATGAGTTCCTATGTAACTTTTCCAATCTTTGAATAACCTCAAATAATAAGTAATAGAAACTTATTTTCCAAACTGAACCTTTTTTTCCATTTATTTTCCCGTCTTTAAATAAGCCCAGAAAATAAGTTGATCGAAACACAAAAATTGGATGCTCTCCTTAGAGGTACTATAAACTGTTGCTTAAATTATGAACTTTCTTATGGTTTTTTAGACTAGCTAAGTGTGTAGAAGCAATTGAATGACTAGAAATAGCGTCGAACTTAAGCCAAAAATAGACCAGTGTAACAATGTAATTAGGTAACCATAATATAGAGACCCAATCATCCATATATGATCAGTTTTCCATTTCATAGCTAAGAGTGCAAAACTCAAGATATCGTGCTTAGGCTAACTAAATATTTTAAATTCATTGTGCAGGTTCGTGTTTACAATTCAATGGCGCCGTTGTCCATCTCAAGAGTGTAATGGTTCCGGTTTACTTGACATTCTTGATGAGGTCAAAAGCATGTGAAGCCAATTTTCACAAAAAAGGTCTCGCGCCAGGTTACGTTTTGCCCAGCAGGCTTAAAACATGCACTTTTTTTGTAAACAACAGCGTCCATACTGCTCATTTATTTTTGTGGCCAACTTTATGATTTTTTTTTATTTTTTATTTTTTTGGCTGTAGGTAAATGTGGAATAACGCATAAACCACAACAAATGGCATTTCACCTTCCGAAAGCATTTGGCCAATATTGATAGCATTTAACATAAAGGTGCCTGTATAGTACTCTCTTTTTCCCTTTTCAATTGTGTTTTTTACTTTTCTATATATTGCATTGTCATATAACTGAAAAATGGCTATTGAGACTTGGTTAAAACAGACTAACATAAGCAAGTAACCATATTTTGCTTTTACATACTCCTATTTCATCAGTTAGCTTGGGTTACCTGACTTTTGTATCTATTTTGTTGCTATAAAACTTAGATCCCTTTTTGAAGCGCTCAATTAAAAAAACTATATAGGAAAGAACCTCTAGAAGTTAGCATATCAATGAGACGAGTTTTTAATTAAACCAGTTTAAATTTTCGCATATTACCTATTAATATGCTCTCATACCGTTGATTATTTTTGTAGGAGATTAAGGATGCAACAACCTTTGAACCCCAAACAGATTTGATAATTTTAGTTGTGCAATTTTGCACGTGGTTGAATTTTGGGGTTCAGATATAGGCGTAGTTATTACTGAAGTGGAAATTGCCGCTGCGACTTAGATGGTAAGGCTTACGTTCTTTTGGTATATTGGTATCATGCATTACCAACGTGTTTAGGATTACTTATTCAAGCGCTTTTGAACTTATATGATTTAAGTTTGATATTTCCAAAAAAAAAAAAAAAAAAAAAAAACTGTTTATTTTTACTTTCAATCTCATCAATGGTTACTTTCTATGTCATAACCTTTTGCATTGTACTTATGCATTCTGTTAATAAACCATAGGATATACTGTTTCGCCCAGATTCTTGACTTCCAGCTCCTTCAAGTAATCACATGTTGAACAACGTTTTAGTGCAAGCCGATTCTGACCTCAACAGCAATGGCAAACCAAATATTGCAGGTCATATATTTTTGTTTAACAACACAATGTTACTGATAATAGAACCGATACCATTTGTTTCATTTACAGCGACGAGAACAATAGCAGGCATACCTTCTCCGATTTCAAATGCCACCAATGGATCACAAGGAGGCGTGCCACATGTGTTTGCAAATACTTGCCTACAACATCGTGCACATACAAGTGCATTGTGTATTTTATATGTGGCTGTTTACATTGATGTACCCTGTAGCTCTCTCTTATGCTTATCCAACGTACTTTTTGCGTGTTTCAGCCACAACATACTCCAATTCTTTCATGACTCTTTCTTTCGGGCAAACGCTTAAAGAACTAAACAAGAAGTTTTCTTGGTTGTTGAACAACAGAAAACATGGGAAATTTAACAGAGGAAGACGATCCTGACATGGAGGAGGTATGTGTGTGTGTACATGTATCTCATTATGTATATACACAGAATGCACACTTTTGCCATGTTTTTCAAGTTTCACTATCAAATGACTGTTTTTCCTTTATTTGGTCTCAGATCACAAAGTCGAGAATATATATGTTGAAGAGCTGCTGCACTAGCGTGTTAGGCATGCTAAGAAAGTTTGACCGAGGTATTTGTTCTTAATGCCAAGTTTCACTGTATACCATTATATGTCAAACCTACATACTCATCAGACTCGAAAGTATCAAAATTAGATTTGATAGTTTTATCAAGCAAGTAAATATTACTTCAAGATATTGGTTCATATATGTGTTTATTTTTGTTGTTAAACTTAGATTCTTTGCATTTGCAGTCTCAAGTTTTGTATTAAAACTAATTGTATTAATATTATATGAAAATTGAGTAGCTGATTTGGATATATGTAATGGGCATATAGGCTGCTGAACCAAAGATAAACATCCTCATCTTTAGTGTGGATTAAGGGAACGATGCAGGTTATTCAATTACGATTGAAGTATAGAAAGAATTATTTACACCTAATTAATTTCTTTAAGTTGGTGAAGAAAGAATAGAGCTACAGGTAAATTATTACATTGTTTGGTGATAGATAAACAGCTAACGCAACAAGGTACATGATTTAAAATGCGTTTTTGTATTCATAATCTTAGGCTCAATTTCTTTAACATCAGAATTTATGTCTTCTCTTACAATACAAGTGCAAAAGCAATCTTTCACTAAACTTAAAAAAACATGTGTTTCAGGTCAAACCATTGTGCAAACATCAAAGGATATATGTTGTATGTCAAGCTGCTGTGTTACAAAATAAGCAGCAATGCTTGAACATCAGTTTGCGAACATCAAAGGATATATGTTGTATGTCAACCTACTGTGTTACAAAATGAGCAGCTATTTGATGTTATTATCAACTATATAAAGAGAAAACTGCAGAAAACTCAAACATTATTCATGCAAAACACCTTGTCGCATGCAAAACACCCCGTCGCAACACGCGGGCTACCCCGCAAAATTATATTCATTGGAATTAATTCTCTAAAATATAGACATACATGTTAACTAACACGAATTGATTTTTTGAAAGTACACGATTTGGAAAGTTAACAAGTCAACTTCACAATTTTATATTTATAATGTTTCATTCTTTCAATTCTTCAGTTCTTTCAACCGAACAAAGCATATAATACACGGTTCATTGTTTTTAAATTCAAAAGTTGCCATTTATAAATTAAGTTTCGAAAATCTTGAAATTTCAAGAATTGGGGTTAAACCTAGTAGAGAAATTTTCTACTAATATACCAAACACATACATTTTACATAGAGAATTTTTATCACTTCAAAAATATCTAAAAACACCTCATATCCAAACAAAAATAAAAAAACTAATATGTGTGAACAAAAATATACAATAAAACCAATTTTGTTTTAATCCCAATATACAAAAATTACATTTTCACACCTCGTATTTAGAGATGGGAAAACGGGCGGGTCGGGCTAAACGACCATATGTTATACAAATCGCTTTATAGAAGACCGAAAATGACGAAATAAATTCTTTAAACGTAATACCCCATTTATATTTAAAAAATTATATATATTATATATATATATATATATATATATATATATATATATATATATATATATATATATATAAGTTTTTCTTCAAAAACGATTATAATGTTCTCTAATTGAGACAAAATATGTGCCCGTTGTGCCCATTTAACCTTTCAATGGGCTAAATGTGCCCATTTAAAAAAAGGGGGAGGGGGCCTAAATGTGCCCAAATCTTTTACAAAGTAGTCAAAATTAGCCCAATTTTTTTTCTCATTTTGGGCACAAATTGCCACATCTAGTTGTATTCAAACGCTATTAGTCCTTTAAGATTTAATTAGTTTGAATATTTTCCCATCTTGCACTACTCAGCAGATTCCAGTACGACGGCAGCTGCTGTATTTTTTAGGAAGACAGAAACAAATTAGGGCGGCAACGGGAGTATCTTTTTGGTACCTGATTGCGTATCAATATTAGTGGCCCAAGCCCACTAATCACATGATAGAATCAAGCCTATTACCAAAGCCCATCAACACTTGATGGAAGCGTGGATTAAATCTCGGGCCATGCCTAGCCTGGTAAAACCTCTCAGACCCAACTGAGTAAGTCAATACTACTGCTCCCCAACTGTCACTAGCGGTTAAGATGTACCATCTGACACTGTATAGTGACGACGCATGACAAGCACCACTATGTACGAGCTAAAGAACAAATGACACATGTCCTCCTTGTCTGCTCACGGATGATCAACACCTGGCTCTCCAGCAACCGTTGATCACCCAAAAGGGGTTTATCTTTAAACCCTACAAGATTTTTTATAAAAGAAGAACAACACACACAACTTCACAAGTTTCACACACTTGGGCAAATACTGTCTTATAGCAGTGTAGTATGGTTCTTATTTAAGTGTTACCCGAGCTTTTTTATTTATATCAATCTTATCGGGTCCTTACAGTTCAACATGAAAAACCGAACAACAAAAAAATTCCCATCTCATCTCTAAACCGATTTAGATACCATACATAAACAGTACCTGAAAAAAAAAGGAAAAAAAATCAAAACTAATTATATCTGAATGAATAAACCCTTAAACATACAAAACCACATAGATCTATATATAAAAACAAAAACTCTAGAAACTTCAAAAAGAACTTACAACAGTAGAGATGGTGGCACCAATTTCTTACAGCGACCTCAGCGGTAGCGATTCGCGATGGCGACCTCAGCAGCAGTTTTTGGTGGTGAAAATATGTGGCGGCAGACGGTGAATAAAATAAAAACTCCGATCTATAACAAAGACCTGTAAAAAAATCAATCAACACCAAAAACTTGTTTAATATCCATAGATGTATTAAAATAATAATAAATAATAATAATAATAATAATAATAATAATAATAATAATAATAATAATAATAATAATAATAATAATAATTAAAAAAAAAAAAAAAAAAAAAAAAAAAAAAAAACCCTTTCTTGATGTGGAGGTTTCAGTGGTGTTGCGGCGTTCGGTTGTGGATAGGTTACAGTGGTGGTGGGGTTACAGTCGTGGAGAAGCATGGTGGTGCGGTGGTGGAGTTGGTGGGGACTGGAAGAGATGTGAGAATGAGTTGAGATTTCCTTTTTTATTTTATTATATTTTTTTATTTTATTTTATTTTAGTTTTTTCCTTTTTTGAGAGAGAGAAAAAGGTATAAATAAATGGGGATGGAAGGGTGAGTGGTTGTATGGGTATTTGTTTATAGTACGGATTCAAGAGTCAGCCGTGTATATGTAGTAGGGATTCAAGAGTTATTGTGTTTTCGTAAATAGTTTTCTTAATTTTTCAAAATTCAAGAAATGGGTGTATATGTAGTAGGGATTCAAGAGTTATTGTGTTTTCTTAATTTTTCAAAATTCAAGAGTTATCGTTTTACTCTAATGTTAAGAATTTGTCTAGAATTCTTACATGTTTTCACCTTGCTTCTGGTTTGAAAGTGAATTTTAATAAAAGCAAGCTTTATGGAGTTGGGGTAACGAATGACGATTTAAGTTCTCTTGCTTCAACTATTGGCTGCCTTGCATCACAACTTCCTTGCGTCTACTTGGGCCTTCCTATTGGTGCTAAAATGTCAAGGTGACATCATTGGAATAAACTTGTGGAACGGTTTCAAAAACGCCTCTCAAAGTGAAAGTCTAAGTCACTTTTTTTTGTGTGGGTGTCTCACCCTTATCAAATCTGTTCTTGGTAGCCTGAGTGTTTACTATTTTTTCCACCTTCAAGGCACCTAAAAAGATCATTAGTGCTCTTGAAAGTATTAGAAGGAAATTCTTTTGGGGTGGTTGTTTTGAGGACCGCAAAATTTCATGGGTTGCATGGGACAAAGTTATTGCACCTTGTGATAGAGGTGGGTTGGTAGTTTGAGGACGTGTGATGAGTGTCTAAATACTCATCATTTTTGTCTTATCTAAGCTGCCAAAACATTCAAAAACACTCAGAAATGCATCAAAATACTGAAAATATCCCAGGGATTGTGTTTTATATGTTTTAAATGCAAAATGTTTAAAAACAATTAAAAAACGAACAAAGTTTGCAAAATTGGCAGTTTCAGTCCCTCAAGTTTCAAAACTTGTCAAAATTAGTCCCTGAGCATTTGTTTTGTAAGACAAATCACCAAAGGTCCTTTTTAAATCATAAATTATCATATTTAGTCCTTTGGTGAAAAGTTTGAATAAATTACATCTTTGGTCCCTCAAGTTTGAAATCTGTCAAAAATAATCCCTGGGAATTTTAAAAGATAGAAAAGTGAAATTTTGGTTCTTGGATTATGGAAACATGGCAAGATTCACCCTTGATGTATTTTGGAAGATGTGCAAGATGGGTCCTCAAAAATTCAGGAATTGCAAGAATGGTCCTTGTGATTTATCTATAACAAACGGACCCAAAAATAAAATAACCAACCCCATCTATCCCAAAAAAAATACCCCAGCCCACATCTCACTCAACCCCAACCCACCTTAAAACTATCACACGCTTAACCCTTAATTCCCCAAGCCCACTTCAAGCCCACCAAAAATACCCAACTAACCTAAACCAAACCGACCCACCCATCTAACTTAAAACTAATACCAGATAAGCCATTCGGTCAAACAATATCCTTTTCGGTCAAAGCCCCAATCCAAGAAGTCAAAATCCCTAAAGCTAATCCACCTCTTGTCTTCTTCCCTTATCCCGCCAAAGACACAATCACCAGACAAACCACCCCATCACTTTCCCCCACCTCTCCCCAAAACTTTCATCTTTTTACCACCTTCCCCATTCCCCAACACTGCTACCCTTCCCCTTATACCTCCCCACTCACGGGTTTCACCTCCACATCACCTATCCGAGGGAAGTTTTGGGCGCCAAGACCATTTTAAAGGCTGAGATCATTTCTCTTTAAGCCAAGGGCCAAGATTCTCTCAAAAGAAGCACAAAGGAGGATTCACATGGATTACTCTCAGAGAAGAAACACAGAAGGCAGTCGACCCTTTGCTTGGTTTTTAGTATAAATAGTAGCTATTGTAAGCCCTTGGAGGCATCTCTCTTTTGTATCTTTTCTGTTTATTAAGCTTAGTTTATCTTTGTAATTGCATATTTCAAGTTTAATTAAAGTTTCTTTCAAGTTTATTCAAATTCGTGTTTTTACCCAAAACCTTAATTTTCTTATTATTGCTTTTAATTGTTGTTTTAAATATCTCAAATTGTTAGTTTAAGGTTTTTAAAGTTGTATTGAATCAAAAAGAAGAAAATTCAGAAAAGAAAAGAAAGAAAATACAAAAGAAGAAAAAAAAAAAAAAAAAAAAAAAGAGATATATTGAAGTAGAAGAAGAAGGATGGTAGCAGTAGCAGGAATAGATATGGATATTGGTTTAGAACCTCTTGGGAGGTGCATAGGAGGTTCTTGGTTATAGTTCTCAGATTCTCATTAGCTTGGATGACAAGTAGGCCAAATTCCATTCTTTTTCTTAACACATGCTCATTATAGTTATCTGCTACTTGTTCTGTTTAATTGAATTCAATTTAGTGGAACATAGTTTAATTGATCAGTATGAATTGTTGTTTTTGTCAATCTCTTTGTTTATATATCAAAACAGTCACATAGGGAGTGTTTGGATCATATCTGTTTGCTATACTCTTGTGGTTATTTTGATATTTGTTTGGTATGGATAGCTTTTGGTAGTTCTCTTTAGGCTGGCATTAACATAAAACACAAGTTCCTTTTGGTTAAAAGTCAAAGTGGTAGCTCAATCAGATTTGTGGTTAACTGTTATAGAGTTAGGATTCAAAAAGCATTCATATCGGTTTAAAAGTAGTTGTAAGAACTTATTCTAGTCGTGTTATAGCTTGTACTCACCTTTTCAGTCATTAGAGTAGGATTAAAGTTCGAGTAGGTCAACATAATCAAGAATGTTAAAAAGTCAAATTAGCAGACTTGTGTTTTGCATTTTCAGGTTTTTGCAGATTTTTAACATTTTCTAGTGCATTCGATTTTAGTTGGTTTTAGCTGGAATTATAGATTTTGAAAGTTCACTAGCTCTTCTGTGTTTAGTAATTTTTTCAAGATTTTTAGGGAAGCCTTTGATAGCTTTTTCTAGCTTTAAAAACGGGCCTTTTGCCCTGCATATCGAATAAGAACAGCAGACTGCAGTGAGTTTGAGCTCATTGAGAGCTTATTTTCGAGCTTATTTTGAATTAGAAAAAGCTATTATTACTCGTACAAGCTTGTTTAATCGGTTGTCAAAAAGAAAAATAAAAATAAAAATAGTTTTTATAAGTAGTAGTTGCCCAGGTTCGAACCTGGGATTTGTTTTGAGTTATAAAACGTTTTCTAATTTTCAGTTTTTACAAGTGAGCCCGCTAGTTTCAGTTTAATCAATTTCGGTCCCTGTCTTTCTTAAATTCGATTTTTAGTTTTAAATAAGTTTCGGAAAATTGCAATTCAGTCCCTGCCTTTGTTTTAGTATTTTTAAAGTTTAATTTTTTACATTTTTGGCCCCTAGACTTTTATAGATTAGTATTTTCTGTTATAAAATTAGTTTTTATTGCATTTGTATCCTAGGTTTAGTATTTCATTTATTTCAAGTTTTTAGCTTCGTGTGTTTACCGTATTTATTTGCGTTTTCATTTATTTCAATTTCTGTTTTTATTTAATTTCAATTACCACAACACCAAATAATCTCCAAATCAAATCATCAAGCATTTTAATTCCGAACCTAAAACAAAATCCTCGATTCACACCTCGTTGGGACACGACCCGGGTGATCACTTGCCCGGTATCACACACATCACATTCACGGGTTTTGCAAGTTTGACTCTTCCTAAGGTTTGACTTATCATTTCCCAAAGTATCACGTGTGCACGATACTATATTTATTTATATATATACTACACACGGATCAAATTTTGGCGCCGCTGCCGGGGAGGTTGTGTTGCGACAATATTGTTTAAGGTTTAAACGATTAGTGACTTGAGATCCTTCTTCACGAAGTTATCACTTCCAAAAAAATTTATAAAACACAAAAATATTTTTCTTTTCTTTTGTATATATAATATCATATAAAAACAAAAATACAAAAAGATTTTCCGTTTTTCTTGTTAAATTAATAAAACAATAAAAAAATTACCGTCGAAAACCAAGACAGAATACTACCTAACTGGGGGTATGACCATTAATAAGTTCCCAAACAAAAGATTAAAACTTGCCTTTATGTCGCTTGCGAATTCGGCTCACCTTTGATTGATAAACAAACTATAAAGGAGGTTCTAGGATGGTCTTGACATTAAATTGCAGACCGAAAGGAGCGGGTTTTTAAGGACATTTATTGCCCACCTTTGCTCCTCCGCCACCCTGTGCGTTTTTCTTTCAAAGAGCTACCGTACGCTTGTTTGATTTAAGGTTTAAGTTCACTTGTGTTTTGCCTCGGTCTTGTTTTAATTGAAATTGTTTTTGATAGTGCATGCGCACTCGTTCTTCTCCGTCAACAAGTCCGTTACGTGAACTCGTGCATACCTCGAGAAGACGTAATCGAAGACGTAATCGTGGGCATTCCGCCCCAATAGCCGGACCCGAGATTCGTGCTATTCCCGTTCCTCCCATTGTCACAATGGCGGAGGATCGTACCATGTGTGAGCTTCTCCAAGCACCCACCGAGGGTTACGGAGATGCTATTGTTGTTCCGGCAATCGTTGCCGATAGCTTTGAGCTTAAGACCGGGTTGCTATCCTTAGTAACTTCGAGTCAATATTTCGGATTTGAGAGGGACGATCCTCATTCCCACATTCGATGGTTTAACAAGATCACCTCTACCATCAAATACTGAAATGTACCACAAGATGCAATCAAATTGCTTCTTTTTCCTTTCTCTCTCGAGGGGTCGGCCCGGACTTGGCTAGAAAAACAACCCCCTCGTTCTATTTTGACATGGGAAGATTTGGTGTCAAAATTTGTGAATGAATTCTTTCCTCCATCAAAAACCACAGCCCTTAAAAATGAAATCACCAAATTCACTCAAAAATTTGATGAATCCTTTAGTGAAGCGTGGGACCGTTTTAAAGAATTGCTTCGCAAATGTCCTCACCATGGTTTCTCCGAGTTACATCAACTCGACACCTTCTACAATGGTTTGAACCATTCCGATCAAGACTCTCTAAATGCCGCCGCCGGTGGTAATCTCTTGTATCGGACGACTAAAGATGCTTTAGCCATCATTGAAAATAAGTCTAAGGTTCGTACTTCACGAAGCAAGCAAGTTGTTTCTCAAGTGAATGCTTCACCTTCTACTTCATCTCTCGTGAGTTCTTCTAGCACCGATGCTAAGATTGACAAACTCACGGAGGCTATTCAAGCTTTGGTTCTTTCCAAGCATAAGAAACAATCTTCCCCACAAACTTCTTCACCCACTCAAGTCAAAGCGGTGGAAGAAACTTGTGTCACTTGTGGTGGTCCTCATGCATACTACAATTGTACTGCCACCGATGGTAGTCATTGTGATGTTAATGCGGTATCCGGGTCTTTCAACCAAGGAGGTAATCAATACCGCCCTCAAGTTGACCCGAACTATCGTGTTAGCAATCAAAATGGACCACCCGGATTTTCTCAACCCAACAATCCAAATAGATTCAATCAAAACCAACCGAGAGGGCAAAATATTCAAAATCAATTTCAAGCCCCGATCAATCAATACCCAAATCAAGGTGGTAATTTTAATCAAGGCTTTCAAGCTTCGAATTACCAAGCCCCAATTGCTTCTTCAAACGAACTTGCTAATTACATCAAAGCAAATGAAGCAAATATGAGGTCAATGCAAAATCAAATCACCACCTTGAAAAATGATTTTCAAACTTCAATTTCAAAACAAGGTTACGAACTTAAAAATGAGCTTAAGAATACAAATCAAAAGATTGATCAATCTCAAAATAAAATTGAGAACATGTTTGCTAGTCTCATGTGTCAATTGAATCAACCTTCAACTTCGGGAACCCTTCCGGGAAATACTATTCCAAACCCGAAGGGTGAGTTGAAAGCTATTACCACTCGTAGTGGTAAGACAATCGATGGACCCTCGATTCCTACTCCTTCTCCGGTGAAGGAAGTGGAACGAGAAACCAAGGTGACAAAGGACAAAGTGCAAATTACTAGCCCACAAAGTACCGCAAACGTCCAACCTTCGGTAGTCCAACCTCCAATTCCGGAACCCGATGTTCCGAAGACAAATTCTAAGCCCTCGATTCCTTATCCTTCGAGGCTTAATGAACAAAAGCTCCGTGACAAAACTAATAGTCAAATGATGAAGTTTCTTGAAATCTTTCAAAAGATACACTTCGATATTAGTTTTGCGGATGCTCTTCTCTACATGCCAAAGTTTGCTTCAACATTCAAAAGTCTCCTTAGCAATAAGGAAAAATTGTTGGAATTGGCAAAGACTCCATTGAATGAGAATTGTTCGGCGGTGATTCTTAAGAAGTTACCCGAAAAACTAGGAGACCCCGGCAAATTTCTCATTCCTTGTGACTTCCAAAAGCTTGATGAATGCTTAGCCTTGGCCGATCTTGGCGCAAGCATCAATCTAATGCCTCTTTCCGTATGGGCAAAGCTTTCTCTACCGGAACTTACTGATACACGAATGACTCTCGAGCTTGCAAACCGATCGGTTACTGTTCCGAAAGGTATTGCCGAAGATGTCTTCGTGAAGGTTGGCAAGTTCCATTTTCCTGCTGACTTCGTAGTAGTCGATTTTGATGCCGATCCCCGTGTCCCCCTTATTTTGGGAAGACCATTCTTGAAAACGGCTCGTGCATTAATCGACGTCTACGAAGGTGAAATGACTCTTAGAGTCGGTGATGAAAAATTGGTCTTAAATATTGAGAGTACTTCAAAATATCCTCTCAAGCATGATAGCGAGTCAATTAACCAAATTGATATCATTGATACTACATGCGAGGAATATTTTCATGAAGTGCTAAGTGGCAATCCCACTTCTTCGGACCATACCAATGCTCTCTCTTCCCCTTCTCTCACTCCATTTGAGGGAAGTGACTTCATTTTGGAGGAGATTGAAGCTTGTTTAGCTTGTGATGTAACTCAATCGGAAATGGATGAAGGTGTGTTTGACATGGAGGGAGACCTTCATCTAATTGAGAAGTTACTTAATGAAGATCCATCATCTCTCCCTCCAAAAGAACTTCATAATGAGGAAATCACATCTAGTGAGAATCCTATTGATCCACCGGAGGTCGAACTTAAGGACTTACCGCCTCATCTCGAATATGCATTTTTGGAGGGTACCGATAAATTACCCGTCATAATTGCTAAAGATTTAAATGATGAGGAGAAAACCGCTCTCATAAAGGTTTTAAAGTCACACAAGCGAGCCATCGCTTGGAAACTTTCCGACATTAAGGGTGTTAACCCGGAATTTTGTACACACAAGATTTTAATGGAAGATGACTTTAAACCAGCGGTTCAACATCAAAGAAGGGTTAATCCAAAAATTCACGAGGTTATCAAAAAGGAAGTTCTTAAACTCCTTGATGCCGGCTTGATTTACCCTATCTCGGATAGTCCTTGGGTGAGCCCCGTTCATTGCGTGCCTAAAAAAGGTGGCATTACCGTTGTTACGAATGATGAAAACGAGTTGATTCCTACTCGATTGGTGACGGGATGGCGTGTTTGCATTGACTACCGAAAGTTAAATGACGCCACCCGTAAAGACCACTTCCCTCTTCCATTCATGGACCAAATGCTCGAAAGACTAGCGGGAAACGAGTACTATTGTTTTCTCGACGGTTTCTCGGGTTACTTCCAAATTCCCATTGACCCGCAAGATCAAGAAAAGACCACTTTCACTTGCCCTTATGGAACGTTTGCCTACCGATGCATGCCTTTTGGCTTATGTAATGCTCCGGGCACGTTCCAAAGGTGTATGTTGGCCATTTTTCACGACATGGTCGAGAAAACTATGGAGGTCTTTATGGATGATTTCTCGGTCTTTGGGGATTCTTTCACCACATGTCTCTCCCATTTGGACAAAATGCTTCAACGTTGTGAAGACACTAATCTTTGTCTAAATTGGGAGAAAAGTCATTTCATGGTCAAAGAGGGCATTGTCCTCGGCCATAAGATTTCTAAGAGTGGGATTGAGGTCGATAAGGCTAAAGTTGATGTTATCACTAAGCTACCTCATCCCACTACCGTCAAGGGTATTCGGAGTTTCCTTGGTCACGCCGGTTTCTATCGTAGATTCATCCAAGATTTTTCGAAAATCGCCCGGCCGATGACCCGTCTCCTTGAAAAGGAAACTCCGTTCGTTTTCTCACAAGAGTGCATTGAAGCTTTTCAAACTCTAAAGAAAAAGCTTACTGAAGCACCGATCTTAGTTGCCCCCGATTGGGACCTACCTTTTGAACTTATGTGTGATGCAAGTGATTTTGCCATAGGTGCGGTCTTGGGGCAACGAAAAGCAAAACATTTTCAGCCTATACACTATGCTAGCAAAACTATGACCGAAGCTCAAACACATTACACCACGACGGAAAAAGAATTATTAGCCGTGGTATATGCTTTCGAAAAGTTTCGGCCATACTTAATCTTGTCTAAAAGCATAGTGTATACGGATCACTCGGCTCTCAAATATCTCTTTGCAAAACAAGATGCAAAGCCGAGATTGCTCCGTTGGGTTCTCCTCCTACAAGAATTTGATATCACCATCCGTGATAAAAAAGGAGCCGAGAACCTTGCTGCTGATCATTTGTCCCGATTAGAAAATCCTCATCAAAGTATGCTCGAGAAAAAGGAAATAAATGAAACATTTCCTCTCGAGACACTTAACGTGGTGTCTTTTCGTGGTGATTCTAGTACCCCATGGTTTGCCGATTTTGCAAACTACCATGCGGGAAACTTTGTTGTGAAGGGGATGTCGTCCCAACAAAAGAACAAATTCTTCAAAGATGTGAAGCATTACTTTTGGGACGATCCCTACTTGTTTAAAGTGTGTGCGGATCAAGTCATCCGGCGGTGTGTTCACGGCCAAGAAGCCGTTGAAATTCTTAAGGCTTGCCACAATGGACCCACGGGGGGACATCATGGTGCCAACTACACCGCCAAGAAAGTGTTTGATTCCGGTTTCTTTTGGCCCACAATCTACCGTGATGCCCATGACTTGGTCAAATCTTGCGACTCTTGTCAACGTCACGGAAAGATTTCTCAAAAAGATGAAATGCCACAAAACGTCGTTCAAGTTTGTGAAATCTTCGACGTTTGGGGCATTGACTTTATGGGCCCGTTCCCGTCTTCACGAGGGAACAAGTATATACTCGTGGCTGTCGATTACTTGTCTAAATGGGTTGAAGCGAAAGCACTCCCCACCAACGACGCCCGAGTAGTGTGCAAATTTTTGAAAACTCTCTTTGCTCGGTTTGGAACTCCACGTGCTATCATTAGTGATCGTGGTACGCACTTTTGCAATGATCAATTTGCAAAAGTCATGCTTAAGTACGGTATCACTCACCGTCTTTCTACCGCGTATCACCCACAAACAAGTGGACAAGTGGAAGTTTCAAACCGTGGTTTAAAAAGAATTTTGGAAAGGACCGTAGGTGAAAACCGTGCGTCTTGGTCGGATAAACTAGATGATGCACTTTGGGCCTTCCGTACAGCTTACAAAACACCCATCGGGTGCACTCCTTACAAACTTGTGTACGGAAAGGCGTGCCATCTACCGATCGAGCTCGAGCACAAAGCCTATTGGGCCTTGAAGCATGCAAACTTCGACCTAAAGTCCGCGGGAGATCACCGCAAAGTTCAACTCAATGAATTAAATGAACTTCGTGATCAAGCCTACGAGAATTCTTTGATCTACAAAGAAAAGACAAAGAAGATCCACGACTCCAAGATCAAAAACCGCGTTTTTAACGTTGGTGATCGAGTCCTTCTTTTTAACTCTAGATTAAAGATTTTCTCGGGCAAGTTAAAAACCCGATGGACTGGACCATTCACCGTTGCCAAAGTTTTTCCTTATGGTACTGTCGAGTTATCTCAAAATGACGGACCAAACTTCAAGGTGAACGGTCATAGGTTGAAGCATTATTTTGGAGGGGACATACCATCCATGGTTGTCCCGGATCTCCAAACTTTCCCCATGGACCAATGAATTCGGGGTCGAGTCAAGCTAGTGACTCGGTTATCAAAAACATTAGCAAAACATGGGTTCTCACCCGTGTCTCTGTTTTCTTTCTCTTTTCTACCACTAAGTGTGGGGGAGATGGTCTCTTCCACTCACTTCCCCGTAGACTTTTTAATTGATTTTTCTCCCGGGCTGTTCAGGAACCCTTTGTTACAGTTGGCCGTTCACAAGCGGTTAGCTTGCGTGACAAACCTGACTGTTCGGGAGAAATCAACTCAATTCGGGGTCGAGTCAAGCTAGTGACTCGGTGATCAAAAACTCAAGCACCATATGGGTTTTCACCCATATTTCTGACTTCTTTCTATTTTCTACCACCTAAGTGTGGGGGAGATGCCCCGCATGTTGTATATATGGAAATTTTCAAAAAAAAAAAAAAAAAAAAAAAAAAAAAAAAAAAAAAAAAAAAAAATGTGTATATAAAATAAAATGGCTATTCCTATTTCCCTTTCACGTTCTAAGTGTTGGTTTAACAACCAGTACTTTGAATATTGAGGGCAATATTCAGTTCTAAGTGTGGGGGGGGGGAATTCTTGCGAATTTAATCAAATGTACCATCTAGCACCCCCATTTTAGCCAAAATTTAAAAAAAAAAAATTTCTCACTTAGAACGAAATAAAACGGTTATCAGTCCGCCATGTCTAACCCACAAAAGGATTGGCTAATCCAAGAGCAAACGGCTCTTGGTAAAGATGTCTCAAATCCGTTGATGACTTGCAATTTGCCGAAAATTGTATGGTTTTCGACTCACCATATCCTAAGAAGATGAAGAGTGGCTAGCCCGCAAGATTATGGCTTGTGGTAAAGGCAGTGGAAAAACCATAATTGGTAATCAGCTCACCAAAGATAATATTGATAATTTATCTAAGAGTTGGCTAGTCCAGAAGCAAACGGCTTCTGGTAAAGACAAATCAAAACCGTTGACAGCTGATGGTTTGCTCAAAATCATTTGGTGATCATTGTACCAAGGTTCTTACTTGAACTAAAACAATTGGCTACTCCAGAAATGATGGATATCTGGTAAAGAGAAAAATCCATTAAAACTTCATAAAAGATTGCTAGGGACTAGCAATAGTTTAGTGTGGGGGATTGATGAGTGTCTAAATACTCATCATTTTTGTCTTATCTAAGCTGCCAAAACATTCAAAAACACTCAGAAATGCATCAAAATACTGAAAATATCCCAGGGATTGTGTTTTATATGTTTTAAATGCAAAATGTTTAAAAACAATTAAAAAACGAACAAAGTTTGCAAAATTGGCAGTTTCAGTCCCTCAAGTTTCAAAACTTGTCAAAATTAGTCCCTGAGCATTTGTTTTGTCAGACAAATCACCAAAGGTCCTTTTTAAATCATAAATTATCATATTTAGTCCTTTGGTGAAAAGTTTGAATAAATTACATCTTTGGTCCCTCAAGTTTGAAATCTGTCAAAAATAATCCCTGGGAATTTTAAAAGATAGAAAAGTGAAATTTTGGTTCTTGGATTATGGAAACATGGCAAGATTCACCCTTGATGTATTTTGGAAGATGTGCAAGATGGGTCCTCAAAAATTCAGGAATTGCAAGAATGGTCCTTGTGATTTATCTATAACAAACGGACCCAAAAATAAAATAACCAACCCCATCTATCCCAAAAATAAATACCCCAGCCCACATCTCACTCAACCCCAACCCACCTTAAAACTATCACACGCTTAACCCTTAATTCCCCAAGCCCACTTCAAGCCCCCAAAAATACCCAACTAACCTAAACCAAACCGACCCACCCATCTAACTTAAAACTAATACCAGATAAGCCATTCGGTCAAACAATATCCTTTTCGGTCAAAGCCCCAATCCAAGAAGTCAAAATCCCTAAAGCTAATCCACCTCTTGTCTTCTTCCCTTATCCCGCCAAAGACACAATCACCAGACAAACCACCCCATCACTTTCCCCCACCTCTCCCCAAAACTTTCATCTTTTTACCACCTTCCCCATTCCCCAACACTGCTACCCTTCCCCTTATACCTCCCCACTCACGGGTTTCACCTCCACATCACCTATCCGAGGGAAGTTTTGGGCGCCAAGACCATTTTAAAGGCTGAGATCATTTCTCTTTAAGCCAAGGGCCAAGATTCTCTCAAAAGAAGCACAAAGGAGGATTCACATGGATTACTCTCGGAGAAGAAACACAGAAGGCAGTCGACCCTTTGCTTGGTTTTTAGTATAAATAGTAGCTATTGTAAGCCCTTGGAGGCATCTCTCTTTTGTATCTTTTCTGTTTATGAAGCTTAGTTTATCTTTGTAATTGCATATTTCAAGTTTAATTAAAGTTTCTTTCAAGTTTATTCAAATTCGTGTTTTTACCCAAAACCTTAATTTTCTTATTATTGCTTTTAATTGTTGTTTTAAATATCTCAAATTGTTAGTTTAAGGTTTTTAAAGTTGTATTGAATCAAAGAGAAGAAAATTCAGAAAAGAAAAGAAAGAAAATACAAAAGAAGAAAAAAAAAAAAAAAAAAAAGAGATATATTGAAGTAGAAGAAGAAGGATGGTAGCAGTAGCAGGAATAGATATGGATATTGGTTTAGAACCTCTTGGGAGGTGCATAGGAGGTTCTTGGTTATAGTTCTCAGATTCTCATTAGCTTGGATGACAAGTAGGCCAAATTCCATTCTTTTTCTTAACACATGCTCATTATAGTTATCTGCTACTTGTATCTGTTTAATTGAATTCAATTTAGTGGAACATAGTTTAATTGATCAGTATGAATTGTTGTTTTTGTCAATCTCTTTGTTTATATATCAAAACAGTCACATAGGGAGTGTTTGGATCATATCTGTTTGCTATGCTCTTGTGGTTATTTTGATATTTGTTTGGTATGGATAGCTTTTGGTAGTTCTCTTTAGGCTGGCATTAACATAAAACACAAGTTCCTTTTGGTTAAAAGTCAAAGTGGTAGCTCAATCAGATTTGTGGTTAACTGTTATAGAGTTAGGATTCAAAAAGCATTCATATCGGTTTAAAAGTAGTTGTAAGAACTTATTCTAGTCGTGTTATAGCTTGTACTCACCTTTTCAGTCATTAGAGTAGGATTAAAGTTCGAGTAGGTCAACATAATCAAGAATGTTAAAAAGTCAAATTAGCAGACTTGTGTTTTGCATTTTCAGGTTTTTGCAGATTTTTAACATTTTCTAGTGCATTCGATTTTAGTTGGTTTTAGCTGGAATTATAGATTTTGAAAGTTCACTAGCTCTTCTGTGTTTAGTAATTTTTTCAAGATTTTTAGGGAAGCCTTTGATAGCTTTTTCTAGCTTTAAAAACGGGCCTTTTGCCCTGCATATCGAATAAGAACAGCAGACTGCAGTGAGTTTGAGCTCATTGAGAGCTTATTTTCGAGCTTATTTTGAATTAGAAAAAGCTATTATTACTCGTACAAGCTTGTTTAATCGGTTGTCAAAAAGAAAAATAAAAATAAAAATAGTTTTTATAAGTAGTAGTTGCCCAGGTTCGAACCTGGGATTTGTTTTGAGTTATAAAACGTTTTCTAATTTTCAGTTTTTACAAGTGAGCCCGCTAGTTTCAGTTTAATCAATTTCGGTCCCTGTCTTTCTTAAATTCGATTTTTAGTTTTAAATAAGTTTCGGAAAATTGCAATTCAGTCCCTGCCTTTGTTTTAGTATTTTTAAAGTTTAATTTTTTACATTTTTGGCCCCTAGACTTTTATAGATTAGTATTTTCTGTTATAAAATTAGTTTTTATTGCATTTGTATCCTAGGTTTAGTATTTCATTTATTTCAAGTTTTTAGCTTCGTGTGTTTACCGTATTTATTTGCGTTTTCATTTATTTCAATTTCTGTTTTTATTTAATTTCAATTACCACAACACCAAATAATCTCCAAATCAAATCATCAAGCATTTTAATTCCGAACCTAAAACAAAATCCTCGATTCACACCTCGTTGGGACACGACCCGGGTGATCACTTGCCCGGTATCACACACATCACATTCACGGGTTTTGCAAGTTTGACTCTTCCTAAGGTTTGACTTATCATTCCCCAAAGTATCACGTGTGCACGATACTATATTTATTTATATATATACTACACACGGATCAACGTGCAACCAAGCTATGTTAGCAAAATGGTGGTGGAAGTTTCAAACTGAAAATCAAGCCTTGTGGTGCAAAGTTATCTGATCTATTCATGGACCAACAGGTGGTCTTCATAACAACACCTCTCTGAAGTCAAATTCTGGTACATGGTACCATATTGTGAAGCTTAAGGATGATCTATTAGGCTTGGGGATTAAATTACCATCTCTTTTTCAAAGAAAATTAGGAAATGGTCAAAAGATTAGTTTTTGGCATGACACATGGTTAGGCGGACTACCTTTATGCAATTTGTTTCGTGTCTGTACCATTTGGAGACCAATCGAAACTGTTTGGTGTATGAAAGAAAACCAACTGCTGCACAACCAGAAGCTCATGTTTCAGCCCCCGTCTCTTCATCCATACTATCGACAACTAGTGGTTTTTTGGGCCTTGTCACTCCTCCTGGGCTTAACTTCAATTAGGCCTAGCGTAGGGAAGTTCGCACTAGCCCTGAGATTGAAGAAATCAATAACCTGGTAAGTCTCATATCCAAATTACACCTCACTAATGATGAAGATTCATGGGACTGTAGAATTTATCCCACCAGAAAATTCATGGGACTGGTAAGTCTCATATCCAACTTACACCTCAGTTAAAGCAATGAGAGTCCATATCACTTCTATGTCTCATACTATGGTGTTGTTGAAGTAAAATCTTGCGTCCAAGTAAAATAGATCCTCCGGACGATTATACCCGGCCCTTTTGATTCCTGTAAGAAAGAAACACGCGTTAGCCTTGCCCCGGGTTTAATCCCAGGACCAAGCTCCGGCGTGAAAATGAGTATTTGATATTAAGAGTAATATAGGTGAAAGTAAAAGTGAATAAATGAAGTTAACCTAGAGTGAAAACTCTCCCTCTTTATATAGGGGAGCTGTTCTTGTCCGTATCGGATACCTCCAAATGCGATAGTGATGCTTTTGAGCGGTAACTGTTACCTTTCTCTTTTTGGCTTCTGCTTAGTCCTACTACTCATTCTGAACGATTTTCGTTTACTCTTTATATCAGGTTTGTCTTTGGATCTGGAAGTTACCGTTGAGCCGAACGACCTGATATGGTTCGTTCGGAATTGGGGGTTCGTTCGTTATAGGTCGTTCAACCACATACGCCAACAGGTGTCTCAGCCAACTAGATGGAACAAAATTGTCCCATCGAAGATAAATATCAATACTTAGAGGGTATCAAATCGAAGATTGCCTACAAGAATTAATCTTGACTGTAGGGGTGTTGAACTTGATTCTGTGAGATGTCCAATGTGTGATGAAGATCTTGAAATGGAAGATCACATATTTGTGCACTGTAATGTTGCTACTGAGACTTGGAAACTAATCTTCAACTGGTGGTGAATCACCAATATTTCAGTCAATAACCTCCATGATGTTATTCACCTGGTGGATCAGACTCATTTTGCAACAAAGCCAAAGAGGCTCTTTGATGCTATTGTTCAAATCACAGTCTGGTGCTTATGGATTCAGGAATAACATTGTCTTTTCCAATAAGCGGCCTAGCAAAGATCTCCTACTCAATGACATTAAGCTCTTGTCCTTCAATTGGATTACTTCTAGATGTAAAAATTCTTCTTTAAACCGGATAGAGTGGTTTAATAACCCGTGTAACACTCTATCCTATCTTTTGTAACTTCTCTTCTAGCATCTTTATATGTAGTATGAATATCTAATTGTTTGCACTTTGCACTTTGCACTTTACACTTTGCACCGTGTATTACGTTGACAAGTCATAGACCGATCTGAAAAAGCCAATGCCGGGTCTGAGGCCGGCCCGATGATTGTTATAAGCTTGATCCTAAGGCAAAGCCCAACCCAGTTATTTGTCTTGTACTCGTATCATGGCTCAAAAACTCAAATCCTAGTGTAGGTTTTGTTCGTATGTTTTCGAAACGTCACATTTGGAACTTTTTTTTTTCATTATTTTTGCCGGTAGCAGAACTTGCATGGAACTTTTTTTTTAACTATGGTCTAACCGACTAATCCACGAAGTTAACTTGATCACGCTGTCACAAACACAAAACAGCTAAATCTCTCTCCTTTTTTAGAAGGTTGATGTTGTTAAAGTTATGGATATAAATTAATATACGTATGACCAGTTTCGAACACGAGACTTCGGGATTGCACACATTACGTATGAGTTTCAATGTTTTAATAATTAATATAATAAGTTATGATTTAATTATTAATTTCACGAATAAACACTTAACAGGAGTTAGTATTTAACGGGGTTTGGTTAACGGTCGTTAAATATTAAATTAAAGGACTATGGATGAAAATACAAGACAAGAAGGTTCTAGAAACCCCTTGGGCTTGTATGATCGGCCGACCCACCTAGAAGGGGAGGGTTTTATGCCCTAGCTTGGAGAACAAGATTGTGAAGTCTATAAATACAAACCCTTGTATTCATAATTCACTAATCTTGATTCCCTAGCAAACCTAACTTCTTCTTCTCCCCTCCTCTTGTGTATTGCCGATCGAACACTCCCAAATCCCTTGGGAATTCGATCCAAGATTCACAATAAAGTGTTTGGTTTGTTCGTGGATTAAGAACCTAGCTTTTCACATTGAAATGCTACTAATATGTGTGTACAAGAACGGAGATCTAACATAATTTTGTTAGTCAATTTTTCCCCATTCGACTAAGGAGAAGTCGACACTCTTAAACCCTTAGTTAGGGTTTTACTTGGTTCTTGCTCACTCGATTTCTTGTTTAGCTAGAAATCAAAGGTACGCGTATTCTTTTATTTTTAGTTAATTAATTACTAGTATTTAGATCCTGTTTTCCGCTGCGTGCTTGATGTGTATGTCTATGTTTAAATAATTGTTATGTTATTCATATTCCAACAGTGGCATCAAGAGCCCGTTAATACTATGTAATTAATTACTAAAACACATAAAATTGAATCTTTGTGATTAAATACATGTTTATGGTGTTCTAGGGTTTTAAAAATAAGTAAACCCTAATTTTTAATATATGGGTCGATCACCCTTTAATTTTACAATTAGGGTTTTAGTTTTGTAAAACTTGTAGAAACCCTAGGTTACATGTAAATTTTTATGTGTTAATTAATGAGTACTTGGTTTATGTCATTAATTGAATATGCGTAGGATAGACTTGATTATATGTTGTGACATGATAATATGTGCTATTTGGGGAATCAATGATAAAAACATGCATGTTTTGTCATGGAAGTTGATGTTAATTGTTACATGTTTTACATGCTATATTATGCGATTAATATTAATTAAGGTTTTAGTAATAAAATTGTTGGACAAGTTAAATTATTAAAATTTAATTAACTAGGTTATTAGGGAAGACCTAAAATTGGGGAAGACCCCATACGAAAAAATTCTAAAAATTCGAAAAAAACTATTAAAAATTCAAAATTTTTTAAAAATTAGAAAAAATTTATAAAAATACGAAAAAAATTATAAAAATTCAAAAAATTTATAAAAATTCGAAAAAATTTTAAAAATTAGAAAAAATTTATAAAAATTCGAAAAATTCGAAAAAATTTAAATAAATTCGAAAAAAATTTAAAAATTCGAAAAATTTATAAAAATTCGAATTTTTTTTAAAATTAGAAAAAATTGAGCAGTTGAGCAGCGGTGGTCGAGCGGTTGAGCAGTTGAGCAGCGGTGGTTGAGCGCTCGACCACCGCTGCTCAACTGCTCAAATGCTCAATAATTTTCGAATTCGAATAGAATTCAAAATTTGGTGGTCGAGCGGTTGAGCAGTTGAGCAGCGGTGGTCGAGCGCTCGACCACCGCTGCTCAACTGCTCAATTTTTTCTAATTTTAAAAAAAATTCGAATTTTTATAAATTTTTCGAATTTATATAAATTTTTTCTAATTTTTCGAAATTTTATAAATTTTTTCTAATTTTTATAAATTTTTCGAATTTTTATAATTTTTTTCTAATTTTTAAAAAAATTTCGAATTTTTTATAAATTTTTTCTAATTTTTATAAGGTTTTTCGAATTTTAAAATTTTTTTGAATTTTTATAATTTATTTTCTAATTTTTAAAAAAATTTTGAATTTTTATAAATTTTTCAATTTTTTCGAATTTTTAAATTTTTTTCGAATTTATATAAATTTTTTCGAATTTTTATAAATTTTTCAAATTTTTATAAGTTTTTTCGAATTTATATGAATTTTTCGAATTTTTTAAAAATTTTCGAATTTTTATAATTTTTTTCGAATTCAAAAAAAATTTTGAATTTTTTTAAATTTTTCGAATTAATTTGAATTTTTTCGAATTTTTTGAATTTTTATAAATTTTTATAAATTTTTCGAATTTTTATAATTTTTTTCGAATTTTTAAAAATTTTTCGAATTTTTATAAATTTTTTGAATTTTTATAAGTTTTTTCGAATTTTTAAAAAATTTTCGTATTTTTATACATTTTTTCGAATTTTTATAAATTTTCGAATTTATATAATTTTTTCGAATCTTTATAAATTTTTCGAAATTTTTTTCTAATTTTTTTAAATTTTTTCGAATTTTTAAAACTTTTTCTAATTTTTTAAAAATTTTCGAATTTTTATAAATTTTTCAAAATTTTATAAGTTTTTTCGATTTTTTATAAATTTTTTCGAAACTTTTCGAAATTTTATAATTTTTTTCGAATTTTTATAAGTTTTTTGGAATTTTTATAAATTCTTTTGAATTTTTTTGAATAATAATAATAATCGCAAGGACCAAAAATGAAAAGGACTAACTTTGCAAACGCTTGTTTGGTTAATGGACTAAAATAAAACAGCCGTTAGTAAAAGGACTAACTTTGCAAACGCTTGTTTGGTTAATGGACTGAAATAAAACGGCCGTTAGTAAAAGGACTAACTTTGCAAACGCTTGTTTGGTTAATGGACTAAAATAAAATGGCCGTTAATAAAAGGACTAACTTTGCAAACGCTTGTTTGGTTAAGGGGCTAATGTTGCCAAATTTATTGGTCAATTGTGGGCCAAATTTTTATTAATAAAAAAATAAAAGAATGACGCGTGTCAATAAATGAATGACACGTGTCGCTAGTTTTATGGGGTCGAGCAGTCGAGCGGTCGAGCGTGGACAAAATGGGAAATAGAACTTGTTTTTGACTTCCTCTTGAAATAAGCCAAAACTTTTGGCCTAGTTTGGGAATTTCCTCCTAAATTAAAGGATGACGAATACCCATATCAAAGAAAATGAAAGTAAGAGCGTGATATGTATATGTACGTGTTCAGAATATAATGAAACCATGAATGATAACATGATGTATTAAAATCCTTCAAGTACTAATTTATGTGAGCAACATGCATTGAAATGATTAGTGGCTTTGTTGGAAGTTGAGTATGCCAATTGCTACTTAAATGAGAGACATGATTGAGCTACTTAGAATGGGTGGTAAACCTAGAAATGTACTGTAGTAGTCATGAATAAGCATGTGAGGGTTGACAGATAGGACTCGAGAAATTGAAGAATGAAAGTAAAGAGAACTGCACTTGGGCTAAGGTTGGCCACTATGAAGGTAAACACCACTAGGTGGTGGCCTCCACCACGCGCAGACCCCATAGCACCCTCACCACCACCGCATGTGGTGGTGGTTTTTTCCCTTTTATTGTTGGTCTGCACCACCTAACGAATTATAAGGAAAAGAGGTGTTTTATTATCATTTTTCTGGTTTGTGAGTCTTTGTGTGGTATGTTTGTATAAAGTAGGGTATTTTTTTATGTTTATTTTGGTGGTAACCATAGCACCTATTTGATGATGAGTTTTGATAATGTATTGAATGATGATGTGACGCTGACGTAGAGATGGTGAATTTGGTAACTATAGCACCCGGTCTAAGTAGAAAGATATGATAAATACATCAAATTAAGCAATTACTCCATACTAAGCTAATCCAGTGTATCATTTATTTATAAGGTTTGCTATAAACATAATAAAATTTTATTTAGATGTAGGTGAGTAGTGTTAGATAGTGTTCAATTTAATGAGATTCGTTTTTCTTTCTTTTTTTTTTCTAGATAATTATGGTTTTTAACCTTTTGGCTGTCTAATCTATTGGGATTGAATTCACCGTCACACATAGTCAAACCGAGTAGTTTTCATGAGGTTGGCGTGGCTAATTCAATGTTGATTGCACATAGTAAGAATTGAACCTGATACCTTACATTTTAGTGATATTAATCACCAGCTTCTTACCCTTAGGTGAACTATAAATGATTAATGAGTTAGGGTGCATTTGGTTTATAAAGGGGTTTGGATTTGGATTGATTTTGGTTTAAGATTTAGATTTGGTGTAGGTTTTGGAGAGAAAAGTTATATTTATTTAATAAATTTTATAATAAAATTAAAAGTAAAAATATTATTTAAAAATAAAAATATACGCATATATTTTGAAAGAGAAATAGTGAAATGCTAAAATAATTGTGCGAGACGTCAAGTTGGTCTCCATTTCATTTTGGGAGCCATAAATATGTTTTTAACTCAAAAATCATTAACCAAACAACTAACTTAGGACTAGGGCCGAGCATCGGTCTATGATCGGGCATGATCGGCAAAAACCGAATTTGACCGAGACCGAATTAGACCAAAATCACGGACCGATGACTGGACCAAATCGGGTTGATACGGTCCTGTCCTTCGGTCGGTTCGGTCCAAGAAGGTATTATTGGTCGGTTTGTACGTAAGACCGGACCGGACAGGACCGAAATAAGGAAAAAGTTAGGACTGAGACCGGACCATCGTTCCTTCGGTCCGGTCGGTTTTCTCGGTTCGATCGGTTTTGTGGTATGCGATGCTCAGCCCTACTTACTTAGGACTAAGTCCAATCCTGATGTTTAAAAGGGACACACCCTTAATATGAACTAGTAGGGTACCCGCGCGTTGCGGCTGCGGGTACCCTGAAATAAAATTTTTCGGTGAATCATGTATTTTAGTTTATTATGTTCTTTTTGACAATAAATTTACGGATATCAAGAATTTCGTTTAGCTCGTGCCCGTTCGGGCTCGAGCCTGTTTGGCCCGTGCCCGTTCGGGCTCGAGCCCATTTGTCCCATTGCCCGTTCGGGCTTGAGTATTTGTATAATGTGCTTTATTATTTGTATTAGTGACATTTAATGCAGGAATTGTGTTTAAGTTGGTTGTACAATATGCTTGATAAGTTGTATTTCTTATGTAAGGGGTGTTTTAATAACTGCATTAATTGTATTTATTGACCCGTTAATTAATTGTATTTAATGTACATAATGATTTATTTATTGTATTTAATGTTAGTATTTCTATTTTAATTAGTTGTACTTTGAGCTTAAGAACTTGTAAATGTTAGAAAATGTGTTTTAATTACTTGTACTTGTACATTGAGCTTAGGTAGTTGTAAATATTGGTGATGGGGTGTATTAATTGTATGTATTAATTTGTACAATGCATTAGTTGTAAATATTAGAGAAGTTTCTATAAGTAGTATTGATTATTGTACTTATAGCTTTAGAACTTGTATTGCTTAATTTTAAGTATTTCTATTAATAGTAGTCATTCCTTCATTATAAGATAGTTAGATAGATGATGATGACCATATGATATTCCAAATAAAATATAGCTAAAATTGAACATATCGAGTTCAATGAATTGATGAAAGCATAGAGTGGAAATATAGATTAATCGACAATTGGGTGAGTGGAACTAAACATAGAAACGCCCTTTAATGTGTTTCCATGATCTTGGATCATCTTCATGATATATATCGATTCAAGAACCATATTCAGATGAATAGATGATGTAGCATCGTAACAAAAAACAGGCTATCAATTGAACTTTTAGTACACGAGAATGGCAACGGTCCGCCGCGTTGCGGGCGGGCCTGTTTTTTGAAGAAGGTGATTTTGCATAATCTTTTAATTGACATAAACTGTCACTGCACCAAATACATGAAGTTTTATCATCAACTCAGGTGTTTTTTTTTTTTTAAGGAGGCAATGATTTTATTATAAACAGGAACATAGAATATACAACGACTACGACATTATAAACATGAACCTGCTATTGAACTGGAGTATTGTAAACTTTAAAGATAGAAACAAAAGCTGCATGAACTCGTGTACCCACAACTAAGGTAAACTTACAAATGCAAAAATCAACCATGCAAACTCGTATAAGCATAAGTAAAAGTATTTTTCTCATTCAAAACACTTGAGTTTTCTTTCATATGATATGGTCATTTGTACGCATTCTACAATTGACTTCAACAATTCCAACCCGTTTTGACCCGTCACTCATTCCGGTAGACCATTCAATTATTTTGAACCTTACGTATCAAGTGAACTTGGCTGTTTGAACCAATGTTATTTCAACCATATATATAGTTATAATTAGCACAAACCTCTTTCGCATATAGCTGAATCAGTATTGTCTTGATGTACGTACTGGTCATTATTCAGAGAATGGCTTAGACTCTCATATGCTTCATACTGAGGGGTGTGACTTTCAGGAAATGTAAATGTAGTCTAAATCATTGCGCATATATTGTGTGTACACTACGTATATTTTGTTTCTAAAGCTTGCCTCTTCTTCCCTCTTAGGGAGTCATTGCGGTTGTTGGGGCTTGTGTCCATTATTCCCTCGATTGAGATGTAACTGGTACACCTCGAGTCCTACATTCTGCAAACAAAGCGTGGGTCATGTCATGCCTGAGGCCTGCATTCGCAAAAAGGCAAATAGTTGTGTTACATATCAGAATGTTGTGCACTTCCCGTTGTTTATATTTTTGGTTTGTTACTTTTGTCGCCTAGCTGTTTTGTTTTCTTTCTTTTAGAATCACCATTCTATTCTATGGACCCCTTCTTGATTCTGAATTATCAAACTTTATTTTCTACTAATGAATTTAGTAGGTTTCTCAGAACATCACAGCATGGCCATGTATGAGTTGGAATTGCAAAAAGATTATCTTGGACATAATTTTTGGGTAATCACAATGGGCTATTCTAAGCTCCTTTTTAGCTTATGTGTTGATGGCTTACTATTTTGTAAAGATCAATTTTTTCTATTTATTTTCAGACTTATTAACCTATATAAGGTTGTTATAAAACATAAGACAAAAATTGATAAACTTATAAACGCAAAATACATGTAATATTCTGACCCATTACCAAACACAATCCGGCGGCACATTTGTACAAAATGAAAAAACAATAACAGGTTATCTACAGGATTATCTAGTTATAATAGTAGAGTTCATTTTTAACTGCGACGTTTACGAAAGTTCTAAGCTGTTGGCAATTAGCAAGGTAAATATCATATGTGGACTGACGACTGTAGCATAACTAATTACTAAGGTAGCATATAGCATCACTGAAAAGGAAAATAAAATAACAGAGATGAGAGATTTACCTTGTACGCTTATGCAATCCTACTCGCAGATTGGACCAATTTCATTTATCCTTCTGCTAATCTCTTGATCTCTGAAAATAAAGAAAGGCAGGGCACTCTTCATTCGAATGTGTCACAGTGATCAAGCAGATACCACAATAGTATAAAAGCAATGTACCTTGTGTTTTCCTCGAGAAAATTAGAACCACGGCTTCCAACATTCTGATGCTGGTCGGAGTACAATTCCCATAATGCTGGTCTACCAACTTGTGGCTGATAATGAGCCAGAAACCTGCTCAAGCAATGACCCAATTGAAAATCAGATAATAAATACTATGACAGGTAATTGGATGTGGATTATATATGTCAAGTGAGCAGCAATTAATGGATTTAATGCAATTTGTCTCTCATTATAATCAGCCGAATGAGCGGACAATAAAATATTAAGTTGTATACCTTTGTAACTCAATATGGCTGCAACTGCCGTTGTATTGGTCATCACCAATAATCCCAAGTACGATCGTCGTGTTTGTTTCACTGGTTTCGATTATTGTTGATTAGGTTGTGAATCTGACACGACACAAAAAAATGATTAGAAAATATCAAAAATGTTGAGTGAAAATTAGGTTCAAAGACTGTATTCACCTGGTGGATGTCTGTTACTAACTTCATTTTCAATGTCAAACCTTAACAGTATTGAAACGGTTTAGGCGTAAAACGTGTTCCATCTAGTTCAGCCTTGACACTGTTTCATACCTCCAAACCCGCAACCTTCATACTCAAATCATAACTTGTTTCTGCTGCAAATTAGTAGATAAGTAAGCCGCGTCTTTCTTTTTCCCCATCCTGAAATCATAACGGCTGAAAAGTAATGAAAATAACCGTTAATAATCATACCTCTCGAGTTGTCATTTACTTGTTGCTGCATAATATCAGAAACAGGTATACCGAGGGTTTTGGCGTTGAGCATCTGGTGGTGCGACCTGCTGCGACAGTGTGTGTGATTGTTTATACCTATTACAACAACAAACAGTTCAGAATTACTATAGGGTAACAAAAAAAATAAGCAGACTGCAATGACCATATTGATAATATACATAATATTTTTACATCAATTGTATAAACATACGGAAACTCGTAAGTTAACTTACCTTCAGATGGCAGCTGCATTCGTAGATTATTTTGACACGACTCTGGGATATATTCTTTATAAGGATTCAGAAACACATATTGCAACAGCAAGTCGTTATCAGTAACTGCAATTTAAAACGGTCATAAACATAATACATCAGCAACATAAGGCATAAAAAAAAATTCATATACTTATTTATTTGGCATATTTACCTGTCCATAATTGACAAACAGGGCAGCAGGCCATTTTCAGTAACGTAAAGCCGTGAAATAACAAATAAGTAGTTATTTTAAAAAGCTGAAAGTTAACAAAATAGTAAAATAGCAAAATAATTTCTATGCTGTATCAATTATACTAACAGACTACGAAAATTATCAATGAAAGGCTCTTACGGGTAACTAACCGTTGGTTGATGACTTTTGCATCAGGTATGGCAACCATCGTCGCTGATAATGGTATCAGTACACACGCGTAATGGTAACAAATAAGGGTCATATAAATGCATAAACACAATAGCTGGAAAATTATCATCTTCGCTTATAGAAACAGAAAAGTTGGGTCAGATTTAATCGTGGCCTGGTGCACGTGTGAAGGTTGCTGAGGCGAGCGTTTCTTGCACCCAACCATCCGTACACACAGTGCAGCAACAGATCATATTTGAGCAATCATGACAGTACAAAAAATTAGGCTCAGATCGGAATACACATATGTACCCGAAGCCGGCAAACTACAGTGGCTGCAACCCACAGGTCGCCTCGCCAAGGTGCCGACTTCTGGAAGGAACATGTTTCAGTTATGCAACTGCAACCATCCATCATCATCGCCAATTTTTTTATATATGGAAATGCAAACAGTAATTTATCATCATCGTTGATCACCCGACATGGCTGCAATCACATTCTCGGTGTGACTGCCTAGCCAAGGCACGGGTGTTGGTAAGCCACGCATAGTAAACAGTAATTTACCGCCATAGCAAACAACGAATGAGCAGTTGCTTCGCCGTGACGGTCAATTACCGGCACCGGCTGCAATCACAACAGAAAGAGATAGCTTTCAGAGTTTTCCGAAGACTGACCAAATCACTTTGTTTCTAATGAGTACACATCATCAGTTTTTCTTGTATAGACCATAGACCCCAACAGCAAACTAAAGCCACTGACAATGGTATGAGTACGCCATATCATGATGTACGCATCATCACATGGTTAAATTTGGTTTGATTATGGCGTTATTGACCCGCTATGGCTGCAAACATCAGTTTTGTGATGCTCCCCTGCCAAGATACGGACAGATTTCAGATGGTAAAAAATTCCAAATATCATGAGGCAAAACATCATAACACCATAGCATAATTCAGCTTAACCAAGGCATCATCAAACCAAACAACATTACCAAACCACATTTAAGGTGGGTACCTGAGCCAGCGTTATCCAGCCGGCATGGCTGCAAGCATCACTTTTGTGATGCTGGCCCGCCAAGATCCGGATAGATTTCACATGGTTAAATTTGGTTTGATTATGGCGTTATTGACCCGCCATGGCTGCAAACATCAGTTTTGTGATGGTGCCATGCCAAGATACGGACATATTTCAGATGGTAAAAAATTCCAAATATCATGAGGCAAAACATCATAACACCATAGCATAATTCAGCTTAACCAAGCCATCATCAAACCAAACAACATTACGAAAGCACATTTAAGGTGGGTACCTGAGCCAGCGTTATCCACCCGGCATGGCTGCAAGCATCACTTTTGTGATGCTGCCCCGCCAAGATCCGGATAGATTTCACATGGTTAAAAAAATCCAAATATCATGAGACAAAACATCATAACACCATAGCATAACTCAGCTGAACCAAGCATCACTTCTAATATCATGAGGCAAAACATCATAACACCATAGCATAATTTAGCTTAACCAAGCCATCATCAAACCAAACAACATTACCAAAGCACATTTAAGGTGGGTACCTGAGCCAGCGTTATCCACCCGGCATGGCTGCAAGCATCACTTTTGTGATGCTGCCCCGCCAAGATCCGGATAAATTTCACATGGTTAAATTTGGTTTGATTATGGCGTTATTGACCCGCCATGGCTGCAAACATCAGTTTTGTGATGCTGCCCTGCCAAGATACGGACAGATTTCAGATGGTAAAAAATTCCAAATATCATGAGGCAAAACATCATAACACCATAGCATAATTCAGCTTAACCAAGGCATCATCAAACCAAACAAAAGGTGGGTACCTGAGCCAGCGTTATCCACCCGGCATGGCTGCAAGCATCACTTTTGTGATGCTGCCCCGCCAAGATCCGGATAGATTTCACATGGTTAAAAAAATCCAAATATCATGAGACAAAACATCATAACACCATAGCATAACTCAGCTGAACCAAGCATCACTTCTAATATCATGAGGCAAAACATCATAACACCATAGCATAATTCAGCTTAACCAAGGCATCATCAAACCAAACAACATTACCAAAGCACATTTAAGGTGGGTACCTGAGCCAGCGTTATCCACCCGGCATGGCTGCAAGCATCACTTTTGTGATGCTGTCCCGCCAAGATCCGGATAGATATCACATGGTTAAATTTGGTTTAATTATGGCGTTATTGACCCGCCATGGCTGCAAACATCAGTTTTATGATGCTGCCCTGCCAAGATACGGACAGATTTCAGATGGTAAAAAATTCCAAATATCATGAGGCAAAACATGATAACACCATAGCATAATTCAGCTTAACCAAGCCATCATCAAACCAAACAATATTACCAAAGCACATTTAAGGTGGGTACCTGAGCCAGCGTTATCCACCCGGCATGGCTGCAAGCATCACTTTTGTGATGCTGCCCCGCCAAGATCCGGATAGATTTCACATGGTTAAATTTGGTTTGATTATGGCGTTATTGACCTGCCCTTAACCAAGCCATCATCAAACCAAACAACATTACCAAAGCACATTTAAGGTGGGTACCTGAGCCAGCGTTATCCACCCGGCATGGCTGCAAGCATCACTTTTATAATGCTGCCCTGCCAAGATCCGGATAGATTTCACATAATCAATAGTTAAATCCAAGTAAAGTGAAGTGACAAAATCCTTTATAACTCAAACAAACAGAGCTTTTAAACAACTCGTACATAAAATATCACCATCCTAATTTCAAGACAAACATTATTCAGTCCATACATAAATCATCTAAAACAACTTACTGCTTTGAAAACCAAATAGATTGTGCAACATATCAATTTAGCTCAACTTTTCCATTTTTTTCCAAAGACAATGAATCATATAAGCTTCATTAAAGGTAACTGTATACAATCAAAGTACCAATAATTTAAAATTCTTTTCAAGCCACATATTCTATACATAATATTTTATAAAAAATACATAATAAACTACATAAAACTACTTATAAACATACACATAAATAGCAAAAACTATGTGTAGCAGGAGCAGGTGATTATTTAAGCTTATTTGTAGCTTTATGAGCCTATGTAATTTCAGCTTATATTTCATAAGCTTCAACTTTCCAGCTACAAAACTACCCTAAGCCGTAAGGAAAATCAAATAAGCTCATAAATTTATATATAAACCCAAAATTAGCAAAACCCCCAATTACAACAAAACCCTAATTTCCGATTAGATTTTATATAAATAATTTATACCTTTCTTTTCTTGGGAGGTTGTTCCAATCAAAACCCCTAAGACAATTCCACATTTAAACAAAATTAGAAAACCCAAACCCAAGATCCAAAAATTAACGAAAAAAAAAACGAAACCCTAACCTTGTCTGGATTTCTTGAAACCGGTGTTGCTGTTAGCTCCGGCAGCTGGACGACCACGTTTCTTGTTGAGTCCGAAGTCCATTGATGAGATTGAATTAGGGTTTGATGTTTTTTTTTTTCGTTACGCCTCACCGGAAAACGTGGGTTCGAATGATGTTTTACTTCCATCCTTTCATCATCATCATCTTCCTATCGTGTTGTTGCTTTTCCATTCACTCGATCATCATCATCAGCATTAGAGATGTTTGCAGCGGCGGTTAGGTATGTGTGGGTGTGTGGTTTTGATATATAATATACAAACGGAAACAGGCCAGGCTGGGCCAACGCTAAAAGGGCACTCAGTACACCTAAATGGACTAAACACCCGGCCCAAAATTTTGGCGGGAAAATGGAATAGGACCAAACGACAACGTTTTTTTCATGTTTTAATAAAACTGATAATATATTAGTTGGAAGAGAAACAAACACAACTTTAATTTTTTTAAGCTTAAAATCACGTCATTATAAATGAGGGTTTATTACTCATGAAAACTAGATATAATCCCAAAACATGCAAGTAGTGGCGGAACTAGGAGCCAAGTTCAGAGGTATCGAAATACGAAAATTTGTTTAGGTGTAGCAAAAATTTGTTTCAGGAGTAGCGAAATCGCCAAAAATCGCCAAAAAACGTAAAAAATCGCCACAAATTCCACTACCGGGTAAAAGTTCTGGGGTAGCGACCGCTACCCTGGCTTACATGTACCTCCGCCCCTGCATGCAAGGTTGCAATAACCAAACGTGATTAAACTTGCTATACGATAATAGCACTACAAGAGAAAGGTCTTTTAGTGACACTTTTTTTAATGACACATGTAATAAGTGTGAAGTTCTAGAGAAAGATGAAGGTTGGAGGGAAAAACTGTTATGTTTTATTCAATTGAGTCAAAATGATAACAGACTTACAAATATAAAGAGGAATGAAAGTTACAATATGACATGCTAAGTCCCTAAACTATAAGACTTATTACAATTCAGTCCTTGTTACTTTTACACTCCCCCTCAAGTTGAGAGTTGGTTGGAACAAACACTCCCAACTTGGACAAAAGCTTATTATGCTGATCCACTATTACAACTTTAGTGAACACATCTGCAACTTGGGACTTTGTAGAAACATATGAAGGATTAATTTTCCATGCTTTAAGCTGATCTCTCACATAGTAGCAGTCCACCTCAATGTGCTTGGTTCTAGCATGGAACACAGGGTTAGCAGCAATGTACAATGCTGCCTGATTGGCACAAAACAAGTCAACAGGTTTCAAATCCTTAATGCCTAGATCCTTAAGCAAACTGACAATCCAAGTCACTTCACAACAAGTTAATGCCATTGCCCTATATTCTGCCTCAGCTGATGACCTTGATACAACAACTTGTGTCTTGGATTTCCATGAAATTGGTGAGTCTCCCAATAGAATGCAGTATCCAGTGGTTGACCTTCTAGTCATTGGGCAACTAGCCCAGTCTGAATCACAATAGGCCTGCAACTAAACTGCTGAGTCTTTGGCTAATAAAATACCCTGACTTGGTGAAGCTAACAAGTATCTCAACAGATGTTTCAATGCCTGCATATGCACTGAGGTTGGAGATTCCATGAACTGACTCAATAGTTAGACTGTGTAGCAGATATCAGGTCTTGTAACAGTTAAGTAAATGAGCTTTCCAATAAACCTTCTATAGACTTCTGGATCAAACAAAGGTAAACCAATATCAGCTTTCAGTTTAAGATTAGGATCCATAGGTAACTTGTATGGCTTATTATTAAGAACTCCCCCTTCTTTTCACAATTCTCTTGTGTACTTATGCTGTGAGATGAATATGTTGGAGTATGCTCGTGTCATAATAACTAATTATATGGCTAGACATATGTGAGCCTATGGGGTCACACACATATACACTGAGGTACCACTTTATATATCATGTTTATTGTATTTACGATATATAAATAACCGTACGTAACTAGGGATCACTATTGGGCTTCTAATGACTAAGTAAATGACTTAATCTATTGGACTTGGAAAACAAATGGAGAGCCCATTTGAGCCCAATATGTGGCCGGCCTATGGAGGCTTTCTAGGGAAGATTTGGTTTTGAAATTTGGTCAAATATATGAGAGATATCTTCTCATAATTATCATAACTACTAACCAAAATTCTCTCCCTCCCTCCTCTCCTAAAAGGTACGGCAAAAACAAAACACCCACCTAGGGTTTTTGTTTTCTTGATCTATCACTTTGTATCTTGTTCATTCAAAGGTGGTTGCAAGGTTACGGGGTTAAGGACTAGCATCCGCTTGGTATACGGTGACGTGTAGTGTGTTTCATTCAAAGAAGAGATCAACCTATTGGTCTCTTGGGTTTCTTGTTCCAAACGTGGAATAGGTGATTGTTGGTGACTCCCGGATCACGCTACAAAGGTATAATACTTGTATTCAATTTTGTGATTGATCATATGGCTATATGGATCCGTTGTTGGTGATGTTTTCCGCTGCGTTCATATATTTAATTGTTAATTTATATTTTACATCACCTATAGTGGTATCACGAGCCATCATATGATGTCATATGATCATCTAGTATGCGTAAAAATGGCTAAAAACGCGTGTTTTTAATGGATTTAAAAGTATATTTTCAAAACAGCCCCGAGGGCTAATTTTTTGTAAATAATTCGACCCATATGGGGTCTAATGATCTGGACTTTTTGATCCCATGGCCATTTGTTATGCATACTTTAATTGGTATACTTGTTTGGTACCCGTAAAATGGCAAAAAACGCGTTAATTTGATAGATTTGTGAAACGATTTCAAATCAGCCCATGAGGCTTAATTTTATGTGGTAATATGATGTTAAGAAGGTCCTAATGATGAAGCGAAAAGTGTACCACTTTTAGGGGGTCATTTAAGCCCTAAATAATATTTATTTGATCAAATTTGCCCTAAATCGTTCCTTTTGTCATTTTAGGTACTTTGGAGAAGAAATCTGGAAAAGGAAGCATTTTGGACATTTTTGGAGCATAAAAGTGAAGAAAACGACAAAGTCTCCAAAGCTGCTGGAAAAGTACACGTGACAGCGTCAAGGATTGCTCCTGACGGCGTCACGGCTTGGCAAAAGAGGTGGATATGACAACATACACGTGACGCGCCAGAGAGTTTTGAAATGAAAATCTGACGGCGTCACCCTTTAAGGTGATCAAGGTCGTCACAGTTTAAGTTAAAGAGAGACGGCGTCAAGCATAATTTTGACGGCGTCAACCCTTGACGCGCCAGAGCGGATTTTGGAGGATTAAAGAGGGACGGCGTCAGGAAGACCATCCGGGAACCCTAGCCGCGGCGAGGTGACGGCGTCACCTCCTACAACGTGACGCCGTCAGACCCTAAACTCTATATATAGTTTTGCAATTTTTATTCATTGTGTGCAACTTTGTGAGGAGAAACCCTAAGACGAATTTTCTGCCATTTTTAAGGGTTTTATACCCTTGGATCTCCCATGTTTAATTGAAGATAAGTAATCATTTAATCATTCAATATGTCTATGTGTTGTTTGATTATATCTTATTCTTGTCTTTTAATTAACATGCTAGGCTAGATTTATCTTGTGTTTGCTTAGACCTAATGAAACCTAACTATTGATTATTTGTTATTGGTGTGTTATTAATTGTATTGGATGATTGTTTATCGATGTTAGGCTTAAGAAAACTGGCTCACCTCCTATACGGTAACTTGCTTGAACGTCTTAAGAAACATGAACCAATGCGTACTAAGGTTTTTATGGTTGTATTTAATGCATGAGCGAATTCTAGTGATCCCATGTTAGGAGCTTCTTAGCCGGCTCGACATAGGAGTGAAGTAGGAGCTTGTAGAGTTGGGGAAGTACGTACGCCACCCCACGATTGGTATTAAGGAATACACCCGTCATCCACGCAATTAATACACACTAATCAACCGGTAAAAGATAGTTAGGGAGTAAGGAAATCTAAGTAAACACATTTCTCTCCATATAAGTTTCACAAACCTTTTCATTTTCAGTTATTTTATTTTATATTTGCAATTGTAGTTATTTGGGTTAGTTGACTAGCAACTAATTCCGCCCACTCCTTCAAACCCGAGATTTTACTTGCTTTTATAAAAATATAAAAATACAAAAAGAATCTTCCCTCACCCTTAGACCTATTAGAGTAGTTTTTCAATCCTAACGACACTATTCCCCTAGAGAACGATCAATCCCCCGGTACTTGCCACTACACTATACTACATCGGTCAGGTACACTGCCTGGTGGGGATTGCAAGCCTCTTGAGATCCCTCGAGAGGTAAAACCTGTTGTAAGGTCGCAAAACCTCGCATCACCTAATATCAGTGGGTTTTGAACCTATGGCCATTTGACACGCGTACCAATCGGGGTTTTAATTCTTGTTAATTAATTTCTTCGATTTCGTTGGCTAACAATTTATTTCTTGACATTTATTTTGTTACCCATGGCGAATACATGCATGTTTGCCATGGTGTTGGGAATTATATTTTCATAGATTTGATGATACAAAAACAAGAAGAAAGAAACATTAAATCTGGTTGCTGGAGTGGTTAATTCTGGTGACTACCCAGTTAAGTCTGGTGGTTAAGTCTCCTCAGTTAAGTCTCCTCAGTTAAATCTGGTGGTTAAGTCTTGTCAAAGTTAAGTCTGGTAGTGTTAATCAGTTAAGTCTGGTAGTGTTACACAGTTAAGTCTTCTAGTGTAAAGTCTGATGATTACACAGTTAAGTCTTCTAGTGTATCAGATGCTACTATGAGTCATACTACTGCTGGATGGATAAGGATGAAGAAGATATTTTGTATTTGAGTCAAGTTGTAACACCCCAACCCGACAAGGGAAAAGATGTCACAATAATGGTTTCATATCAGAACAAACACAAGCATATGACATAAATAATACAATTGAATTTCAAGGGTTACAATAGAAAATTTGAAACTACAAGGTTATAATACAATAATTTCCAAATCTAACTATAAATTCTTCTAGTCATCTTCAATAGCTAGTAAGGTCTTCTAAGTCCAAGGTACTCTCCACTCATACCCAACTTCCAAACTAAAACCTGCCGCAGGAAAAGAAATGCGGCTGAGCTACGAAAGCTCAGTGAACAGATATAACGATAACAAGGCAGTAATGATGGGATAGTGAAGTAAGTGAAACAAATGCAAGGTACAACAAGAGTTAGGAAAGAAAAATAAAGGTTATGCAGATATATCAGGAATTAAGAAACAGTTACAATAGATAAGAGTAAAGGGAACAGTAATCCCAAACCCGAGCCCAAGTCATATCAAGTCAAGTCATGTATCAAATCAAGTATTAAGTCAATTCATGTATCAAGTCAAGTATGTATTCGGAGGGGTGACCTCGGAATACTAAGTACAAGGTTAAAAGGTAACAGAAACAGTAATCCACTACGAGCCCAGAACAGATCAAATATCAAATCAAGTAATCAGGGTGTACGGAGGGGAGACCTCGGTACCAAGTACAGGGTGAGGGGATAACCTCCAAGGGTTGGAGTCATGAGCTCCCAGGATGTGAAAGACGTGTATCGCACACACCATCAGTCACCAAGTATAACAGGTAATATAACAAATCAAGTCAGGTCAAATCTAGGATGCATCCATACGCCCCAGGTGGCCAAAGTCTGCCTCTACGTAACAAATCAAATCAGGTCAGGGACGGGACAGGTCATCACTCTCCTGCCCTAGAGTCAAGTCATCGATGCATCAATGACAGGGACATGAAACCCTCATGCCTAGTGGGTGGCTCGTAGTCTCAAACTGTGGGTCAAGGTCAAGTATCAAGTATCAAGTGTCCAAGTTTAAGTTCAAGTTTCATATCAAGCGGTTCAGGTCAAGTTTTCCATTTCAAGTATATCAGATCAAGGTTTATAATAGAGGTTCAATTCAAGGTTCAGAACAAGAGATCATAGTAAGGTTTTATAGCAACGGTTCAAATCAAGTGGTTCATATCAAAGGTTCATAATCAAATGGTTCGTAGGTTCATAGTAAAGATTTAATTCAAAGGTTTCATATCAAACGCGTATTTAGAAAATCTTTCAATAAGTGGCTTCCATAAAATGATGTTTAGTAAAGTTTTTCATAAAGATAGTCTTAAAAGTAGTTTTCACAAAACTTTTAGTAAAATTTCATTTAAAAGTGGTATCGCATCATGCTCAACAACATCGTTTTAAATTAGCTTTTCTCAAAACATTTTCATATATAATTTAGAAAGGTTTTTCATGTCTAGTTATAAAATCAAATGAATTTTCAAAGTATCCAAGGGTTTAAAAATTCATGTCACAGGGTAATTGCTAGGATCCTGGACACACGATTAAGGTGGTTAAACCTTGTGACTTTGTGTGTATGATATGTTGTGTTAAAATGATTAAGTGCACAGAATTCACTCAACCAAACTTAGAAGGTTGTGTATGTTATGGAAATGGAATTGTTATGTTTGTTAGTTAGCAATGAACACATAAAGATTATCACCAAACGATTCAATATTATTAAAGATAATAATACGAGTGATCTTAAAATATCACTAGGGTTACAACCTTGAATCTTAAGTTTTTCTAACTTGTAATATTCTTGTGTTTGTTCTTATCTAACAGTTATATGTTCTTACAATAACATATGCATGGACACTTGACAACTCACTATCTTAACATCAAAACTAAGATCTCTTTTATAGTCCAAAAGATCTTTACATATTGCTTAAAGTCTTAGCCGACTTACTTTGTTAACTTATCCTTTTGAGTGTCAGTACATAAGATACAACATGTATCTATGTATACAACTTGTTAACTAAGCACATGGGGTAAGATATTATCTATCGTATATTGTTGACCAAAATACAATAAATATCTTTTCGATCTTATCCACTCAGCAGCAGAGTGTTCACTATCAGCAGCAACGAGTTATCGCTATCAGCAGGAACAAGTATCATTAGCAGCAGGATCAACAACAGCAGAATGCTAAGCCTAACAGCAGAGTCATTTATCACTAACAGCAGGATGAAATGTTCTAGCAGCAGGAACAACATTAACAGCAGGAACCATTTGCACTAGCAGCAGAATTACACTTAGAATATTTCTTTGATTAGAACCCGATATTAGACATCTTGAATATTTAATTCCCAACAATCCTCCCCTAAACATGTGAATCCATTCAACATGTTTCTGAATTAAATCATGGATTGAAGATCTTTCAAACACTTATGTTCTTCAAGATTGAATATCTTCTCAGTAATTCATCTGCTTCGCTCTTCTTTGACTTTAACAATATCAAAACATATTGAACCAATCTTGGACTAAAAGATGGTGCAATTTCCTTGGATGGAGGAATTATAAGAGGCAATGATGCTGTGTATCTTGGATGCTTGTTTCAACAAGTGAAATCATCTAACCAGCATGTCTTTGAAGTGAAATTGAAACTTTTCTTCGTTTGACCTAGATAGAACTTTCTCCTTTGGAATGCTTCATCCCTTCTGAATATATATAATACTCCAGAATAAGCTCTATTCTTGTCATTTTCAACCTCCTCATCATCTTGTATGCTCTTGTCTTCTCCTTCCTTTTATTGGATTATCTTCCTTTTTTGGGCCATTATTTCCTCCCCTGAGATTGTTACCTCCCCTGAAGCAAATAACTTTTGTTTCCTCCCCTTGTTTGGAAGATCTCACTATGTACCAAAATATCATTCCTTATCATCTGATCCATCAAATAGAACTTGTTGTCAGACAATATTGTACATGAAGCCATCAATTCCTTAAGAGTTTAAGTTACTGCCCTCATCACTTCTTGGTGTGTTAACTCCTATGAGAGGTGAATCAGTGGACATTTTGATTCATGATCCATCAATGGATGGTTGTTGTGAATCCTTGAAAATCCTTTTAAGAAATCATTTGACTTAGTAGTATGTTCATGATTTTAGAATTGAAAAAAAAATCATACTACTTTCAACCATTTTGAAGGAATCAAGTGTATAACAGACACTTAATCAGCATTTCGGTTTAAAGCAACCTCTGGTTGTGTGAGAACCAATATTTTTCAGTTATAAATAACTGCTTGTGTAAAGATAAACCTATTCAAAAGGCTTTCTTGACAGGGTTTCCAGCTCATAGTAATTGTTGCCTCTAACACAAGTGTTAGATTCACTTTTATTAGCTGTTCTTTCTATCAGATGTCCTCAGACTTGCACATTATACTTAAAAGTATAAAATGATAGAAAGTGAGTTGCATCAGTTACTATCTGATCAACTAAGTCATCAATTCAATGTGAAATATCATAACTAGATTTCAAGAAAGAAGTTTTAAGGAGGTTTGAATTCCCAAACTCAGTCCATCATAAACCTATTATGGTCAGCAGCTAATATCTCAATTCTGCTGTTTCCATTTCACTTGAAACATCCTTTGTGTTTACATATTCATACCTGAAATTGTTAGTCTAAAATCAAAAGAACAAAATACAAAGTACTTGTCTTGCATTAGTATAATCATAAGACCAACTATATGAATAACACAATTTAAATTTGTACTATTAGCACAAACTTTTGTAATAACAGCAGTATCATATAAATCAGCAGCAACAACAAAAATTTATTTACAAAAACACATCATATTGAAAATTTAAAGATTAAGCATTCCAATACTTGCTACCAAGTACTGAAACCTTGAAACATCAAAAGCTTTTGTTAGCAGATCTGCACAATTATGTTCTGAAGCAATTTTAAGAACTTGAATTAATCTTTTCTCATTGCAGTCTCTTATAAAGTGATGTCTAATTTCAATGTGTTTTGTTTTAGAATGTTGCACTGGATTTTTAATAATACAAATTGTACTACTATTATCAATATGAATAACAGTGTTTAAGAAATTGTACCCATAATCAAGGAGTTGGTTTTGAAGCCATAGAACTTGACTAGAGCAACTTGCAGCAGCTATATATTCAGCTTCAGTTGTTGAATTTGCCACACTTGTTTGCTTCTTACACTGCCATGAGACAAGTCTACACCCAAGGAATTGACATCCTCCAGTTGTTGACTTTCTGTCCAAGCTAGCACCAGCATAATCACTATCTGAATATGCTACCAAGTCAAAAGGAGATTCCCTAGAATACCATATACCCAACCTTGGTTGACCTTTGAGATATCTAAAAATTCTCTTGACTGCAGTTAAATGAGAAACCTTTGGAGTAACTTGAAATCTTGCACAAACACAAACAGGAAACATGATATCAGGTCTAGATGATGTAAGGTACATCAAAGAGCCTATCATAGATCTGTAAGTGTGTACATCTACACTCTCTCCATCTTCATCTTTCAGAAGGTGCTTCTCAGAGTCCATTGGTGTGCTTGCTATTTTTGAATCAGCAAATTGAAATTTTCTAAGTATCTCTGCAACATATTTGTCTTGACTAATAAATATGCCTTCAGATGATTGCTTAACTTGCAAACCCAAAAAGAATGTAAGTTCTCCCATAGAACTCATCTGAAACTTATCTTTCATAAGCTTCTCAAACTCTAAACACATTTCTTTCCTAGTAGATCCAAAGATAATGTCATCCACATACACCTGCACTAACAGAAGATCCTCTTTGAAATCCATTTTCTAATAAGTAGGAAGCTAGTGTTGCATACCAAGCTCTTGGTGCCTGATGAAGGCCATATAGAGCTTTCACTACTCTGTACACTTTGTTTGGATGTAATGGGTCAATGAAGCCTGGAGGTTGTGAAACATACACCTCTTCTTCAATTTTACCATATAAAAATGCACTTTTGACATCCATTTGGTAGACTGTGAAGCCTAAAAATGAAGCATAAGCTAGAAACAGCCTAATTGCCTCAATCCTTGCTACTGGAGCATAAACTTCATCATAATCTATCCCTTCTTCTTGTGTGTACCCTTGGGCTACTAATCTAGCCTTATTCTTGATCACTATTCCTCTTTCATCCCTTTTGTTCTTAAAAACCCATCTAGTGCCAATTACCTTCACACCTGTAGGTAAATCAACTAGCACCCAAACCTTTTGAATCTTGAACTAAAGAAGCTCTTCTTGCATAGCCTCTAACCAGCTTGAATCATCTAGGGCTGTAAGAATTGTCTTTGGTTCAGCTTGTGAGAGAAAACATACAAACAAGCAAGAGTTTAAAAGCTCATGCTGTTTTGAAGCATAAAGGGCATCAAGAAGCCCTTGTTGGTCTGAAGACATCAATTGTTGTCTTGTCTTCACACCTGACTGTATATCTCCAATCACATGTTCCAGGGAATGAACTTTGTGAATTCTTGTTTGTGGTGTAGAAGGAACTTGATAAGATGGTGGAAGATTACCCAAATCCACCTCATTATCTGAGAATTATGCTTCTTTTGTTTCTGAAGGGCCAGCAGCAGAGTCATTTGGCCGAACAGCAGAATCAGTAAGCTTAGCAGCAGAGTGCTCTGGCTCATCAGCAGAATGATCAGCAGGAACAGAGACACTACCAGCAGCAACAGAAATACTACCAGCAGAAACATGTTGTTGTTCCTGAGTTCCATATTCTTTACTTTCATCTTCAACACCTTCTTTAGCTTTACTAGAAGAAGATTCATCAGTTGTCGAAGTTGATTCCACAATTGAACTTGACCATATTGGCATTATCACATCATTTTGATCTTTCTCTAACTCTGCCTCATTTGTTGTATAAGAACCTACAAAATCATTAGTTTCTGCAACAAAAGGCACATAATTCATTGAATTGGTTAGATATTCTAGATCAAATAGCCATTTTGGTCCTTGACCTTCTACATTAGATTTATTTTCTAAAAACTCCACATGTAGATTTTCCTCTACTATTTCTTTTCTTGTGTTGTAAACTCTAAAAGCTTTGCTATTAAGAGAATAACCAACAAAGAATCCTTCATCTGCCTTACCATCGAATTTTCCTAAATGGTCTAAGGTATTGAGAATTGTCACATGACATCCAAAAGGTCTAAGAAATCCTATTGCAGGAGTTCTACTATTAAAAAGTTCATATGATGTCTTATTGTGAGGCTGCACAACTAAAACTCTATTTTGAACATAACAAGCAGTGTTGACTGCCTCTGCCCAAAAATTTATTGGTAGCTTAGAATCAGCTAACATTGTTCTAGCAGCTTCAATTAGTGTTCTATTCTTTCTTTCAGCTACACCATTCTGTTGTGGTGTTCTAGCAACACTAAATTCTCTCCTAATACCTTTTTCTTTGCAGAAATCATCCATAACTCTATTCTTAAATTCTGTCCCATTATCACATCTAATGACTTTTACTTTCTTGCTTACTTGGTTTTCTATCTGTGTAATGAAGTCCTTAAGGATGCTTGATGTCTCATACTTAGTGGCTAAAAAGAAAACCCATGTAAATCTACTATAGTCATCAGTAATAACTAGACAATATCTCTTATGCATTATGCTCATAACTGAAACAGGTCCAAATAAGTCCATATGTAGCATAAACAAAGACTGATTGATAGAGTTAAAAATCTTGGGCTTACAAGTGGCTTTGTGTTGTTTGCTTTTTAGACAAGCAATGCATGTTTGATCATTTTCAAATCTTTTGTGAGGTAAACCTCTTACCAAACCATTCTTAACAATTTTATTTATGGTTTTGAAATTAATATGACCAAGCCTTCTATGCCATTTCATTGATTCATCCAATGTGGCCTTTGCAACAAGACAAGTTAAATTCTTTTTAGGAATAATATTCTTCATGTCTACACTGTACATATTGCCCTTTCTAGGAATTCTAAGAAGTACTTGACTTTCATCAGGCATCTTAAAATCAGGAGAAAGTACAAGACATTCAGTCTCACAGAAAAGAACATTATTCTTTTTGTCACACATTTGTGAGATACTAAAAAGATTATAATTTAGCTCTTTTACATAGTACACATCTTCAAAATCTAAATTTCCGGTTTTGATTGTACCTTTACCAGAAATTTTGCCACGAACACCCCCTCCAAAGGTAACATATCCTCCATTGAAAGCTTCAAAATCTGAGATAAGACATGTTGCCTGTCATGTGCCTTGAACATCCACTATCTGAGTATCCTTGATCCTCTTGATTATCATTTGAATGTTCCTGCACACAAATAAGAGTGTTAGTTTCTTTTGGGGATCCAAGCCATTACTGACTTGGATCTGCCTCTTGCATCAATATAATTCAATCTTTTAAGGACAGTTGATGCAACATTGGATTTAAGAATCCAACATGCTGAGGCCTTAACAGCATTTGCCCTATTTCCCTTAGCAGCAGAATGAACCACACGCTTAGCAGCAGAATCTGCTAACTTTGTAGTTCTACCCTTTAGTTTCCAAACTTGTTTTTGGACCACTGCCTTTTTTTGAATGGGCCTTAGAACAGTTATTGGTGCATGTTTAAAAAATGTTTTTGCACCCTTAGCTGTTGATTTTGGGTTAATAGTCATAAATGGTCGAGCAGCAGAATGAACTTGTTTAGCAGCAGGATCCATTAGTCTAGCAGCAGGATCTGAGATTGAGCCAGACTTGTTTTTTACTACTCTGGGGTTTGTCTTCTTAAAACTAGAGTGAAATTGAGATTTAGGTGTTTGCCTTTTAAGGTTCACTCTATGGTTTTCATACCCAGATACCCATTGGTTGCAGAAAGCTGCAAGATGGTCAAAACTACCACATGTATAACAAGCTTTATTATAAAAAGAAAAGTCATCACCTAATTGGTTAGACTTGAGGTTGTTCCAATTCCTTTGGTTACCTCTGGGCTTGTTGGTGGTTCTATATTGCTCACAATATCTAACTGGTTGCCTAACATGCTTAATGTTTGATTTAGGCCTATCAGTATTGTGTTTGACTATCTTAGGAACACTTGTTCCTACTTTCTTAACCAAAACAGGTTTAGACATAACCTGTTCTTCTTCATCATCATCACTATCAGTTGTACAATCTTCAACAACTATAGTTTCTCCTTTCTTAGCAAAGGACACCTTGTCCTGATAAAGTAAAGTTTTATCTAAACTTTTACTTATCTTTGCTACCTTAAGACTCTTACTAGTCTTAGAACCATATTCCATGATTGGTTCTTGAAACTCAGCTAAACCTGTATGTGCTAGGTCAACACCTGGAGGTGAAGGAACACCTCTATATGGTGGAGGGACAGTTTTGTAACCTACACCTGAATTAGCTTTATCAATTACCTGAGCTTCCCAAATCTTATTCATTCCTTCTGAGGCATGTGCTAAAGTATCTATAGTAACTTTAACATTTTCTTTTTCTGTTTTGACTTCAGATAACTGTCTACTTTGATCATTAAGTAATTCATCTCTAAATGCTATTCCTCTTTTTAAAGCATTTAAGTCATCTGTAAAAGTAGATTCATTCTTTTTAAAATGTTGGATCTGTTTTTCTAGAACTCCTACACACCTCTTATGATTAGCTAAATTATGAAGGGCATCAATTAACTCTTCTCTAAAAGCATCAAATCTCTTTTTAATGTCTTCATAATTTTTAAGATTAGGACATGAATTAGTACAAGTTGGAATGGTATCTACCTCTGAATCAGAAGAAGCCATTAGAGCAAATTCAGTGGCCATAAGAGCAGCATTTGGTGGTGCATCCTCTTCAGTAGCCATAGAGCTCCAATCATATCCAATACCATCAATAGCCAGCATAGCCTTTGGCTCTTCCACCAGTACTTTCTTATTCCTCTCTTGCTTATACCATGTGTTCCTATTATCCTGCTTCCTTGGGCTTCTACATTCTTTAGCAAAGTGTCCCAACCTATGACAGTTAAAACATTCCACTTTCTTCTTATCGAACCCAGCAGTATCATTACCATTTATGGTAATTTGCTTTCCAGTTTTCTGCCAAAACTTCTTAGCCCTCATGCTAAGTAAAGCAACTTGCCACTTAATATCCATCTCTTCCAAATCATCACCATCTACCTGCTCAAGGTCTTCATGATTTAGAGGAGAACCACTAGCTTGACTGGTTATAAAGGCATAAAATGTTGGATCTCCTAGTCTAGCAATATCCTTTTGTAAACTAGTAGAAGGACCACCATAAGTAGCATTAGAAACACTTTCAACTTCATCTACCTCCTCTGAATGACTAACACTAGGAACTGATAATAGTGTAGCATTCCCAGAACTAGTACCATAGTTTTCACCTCTCTTTAGACTTTGTTCAACAATTTTAAAGTTGTTGAACAAATCATTAAGCTTCATTGTTTCAATTTCTGGTTTGTTCATCTAGACAATAACATGAGTATGGAAATCAACAGGTAGACTTTTCAAGAAATTCATGTTGAGATCTTCCTTCTTAGTCTCAACACCCAACACAGCTAACTGACTGACAAGCTTGTGTAGTCTTGAAAATAGTTTACCAAGAGACTCATTACTAAAAGCAGTAAAATTTTCAAATTGGTGCTTTAGTAAAGTCTTCTGTGTCTTTTTGGTAGTTTCATTACCACCAAACCATGCACAAATCTCTTCAAAAAGAGTTTTTGCATCAAGATATTTGCTAAAAGATAGCATCTACTCACCAGGAATGGTCATAAGCAACAAGTTTCTTGCTTTCTGATCATTTCTCTTCTGTATCTTTTCATCATTGGAAACTGGTCCAGTATTTCTTTTTCTAACTGTTTTCCCTTCAACAAGAACATCTGAATAGCCTAAAGTGAAGGAATCACCATACTGAATTATGTCCCAAAGAGCATAATCTTGAACCATAAAATATTGCTCAACTCTCATCCTTCATAACTCAAACTCATTGGGTTTGATCATGGGCAACTTTGCAGCAACATTTGTTTGAACATCTTGTACATCCATTTCTTGTTTCTTCTAAAAACAACAATATCAGCCTGGCTTTGATACCACTTGCTAGGATCCTGGACACACGATTAAGGTGGTTAAACCTTGTGACTTTGTGTGTATGATATGTTGTGTTAAAATGATTAAGTGCGCGGAATTCACTCAACCAAACTTAGAAGGTTGTGTATGTTATGGAAATGGAATTGTTATGTTTGTTAGTTAGCAATGAACACATAAAGATTATCACCAAACAATTCAATATTATTAAAGATAATAATACGAGTGATCTTGAAATATCACTAGGGTTACAACCTTGAATCTTAAGTTTTTCTAACTTGTAATATTCTTGTGTTTGTTCTTATCTAACAGTTATATGTTCTTACAATAACATATGCATGGACACTTGACAACTCACTATCTTAACATCACAACTAAGATCTCTTTTATAGTCCAAAAGATCTTTAAATATTGCTTAAAGTCTTAGCCGACTTACTTTGTTAACTTATCCTTTTGAGTGTCAGTACATAAGATACAACATGTATCTATGTATACTTGTTAACTAAGCACATGGGGTAAGATATTATCTACCGTATATTGTTGACCAAAATACAATAAATATCTTTTCGATCTTATCCACTCAGCAGCAGAGTGTTCACTATCAGCAGCAACGAGTTATCGCTATCAGCAGGAACAAGTATCATTAGCAGCAGGATCAACAACAGCAGAATGCTAAGCCTAACAGCAGAGTCATTTATCACTAACAGCAGGATGAAATGTTCTAGCAGCAGGAACAACATTAACAACAGGAACCATTTGCACTAGCAGCAGAATTACACTTAGAATATTTCTTTGATTAGAACCCGATATTAGACATCTTGAATATTTAATTCCCAACAGTAATGAACGAATTATATCAAGTATCAAGGGAACATAGCAAGGTTCAATTTATCAAGGGAAGCAAATCAAGGTTCACAAATCAAGGGAAGCATAGCAAGGGCATAGATCAAGTAAGAAAGCCCCAAATAAGAAGGCTCAGATCATAATCAAACCAATATAGAAAGATGTAAGTGAAATATGAAGAACGAATCAAATTATAAGGGAACATAGCAATGGCTTAGGAATCCTATAATGAATCAGAAATCCAGAATGTCATGAGAACGAAGGCACACTTACTGAAAAAGGGTAGAATATCTGTACCTTATACCGCAAGTGAAAACACATCTAGAAACATAAAGATCGGAAACAAACTCCATCTTCAGCGAATCTACACGAATACATGGTCGTCTTATTATTAACATCTTATTTAAATCAGATTTCTCATTTTAGTCGGCTTTTCATTTTTAGTAGCTTTCCATTTATAGCAGGTTTCCTCAATTAGTAAGTTTCCATTTTTAAGAAGCATTCAAAGTTATCATTTAATAAGTTTAAAGTGACAATATTAATAGCTTAGGGTTCATAATAGTATTTAGAGTAAATTACACGGATCGTCCCTGTGGTTTGTCCAAAATCACTGGTTTAGTCCCTCGAGTTTCAAAGTTGCGTGTATGGTCCCTCTGACAGCAAAAGAATAACACATATGGTCCCTATCGCTAACTGACGTTATATATTCCGTTAGCAAGTTTCAACGTTAGTCCATTAACCAAACAAGCGTTTGCAACGTTAGTCCTTTTCCTTAACGGCCGTTTGCAACGTTAGTCCTTTTTTGAAAAATATTCGAAAAATTTATAAAAATTCGAAAAAACTTATAAAAATTCGAAAAAGTTATAAAAATTCAAAAAATTTTAAAAATTCAAAAAATTCAAAAAAATTTATAAAAATTCGAAAAATTTATAAAAGTTCAAGTTTCATATCAAGCGGTTCAGGTCAAGTTTTCCATTTCAAGTATATCAGATCAAGGTTTATAACAGAGGTTCAATTCAAGGTTCAGAACAAGAGATCATAGTAAGGGTTTATAGCAACGGTTCAAATCAAGTGGTTCATAATCAAATGGTTCATAGGTTCATAGTAAAGATTTAATTCAAAGGTTTCATATCAAACGCGTATTTAGAAAATCTTTCAATAAGTGGCTTCCATAAAATGATGTTTAGTAAATTTTTTCATAAAGATAGTCTTAAAAGTAGTTTTCATAAAACTTTTAGTAAAATTTCATTTAAAAGTGGTATCGCATCATGCTCAACAACATCGTTTTAAATTAGCTTTTCTCAAAACATTTTCATATATAATTTAGAAAGGTTTTTCATGTCTAGTTATAAAATCAAATGAATTTTCAAAGTATCCAAGGGTTTAAAAACTCATGTCACAGGGTAATGAACGAATTATAACAAATATCAAGGGAACATAGCAAGGTTCAATTTATCAAGGGAAGCAAATCAAGGTTCACAAATCAAGGGAAGCATAGCAAGGGCATAGATCAAGTAAGAAAGCCCCAAATAAGAAGGCTCAAATCATAATCAAACCAATATAGAAAGATGTAAGTGAAACATGAAGAACGAATCAAAGTATAAGGGAACATTGCAATGGCTTAGGGAATCCTATAATGAATCAGAAATCCAGAATGTCATGAGAACGAAGGCACCCTTACTGAAAAAGGGTAGAATATCTGTACCTTATACCGCAAGTGAAAACACATCTAGAAACATAAAGATCGGAAACAAACTCCATCTTCAGCGAATCTACACGAATACATGGTCGTCTTATTATTAACATCTTATTTAAATCAGATTTCTCATTTTAGTCGGCTTTCCATTTTTAGTAGCTTTCCATTTATAGCAGGTTTCCTCAATTAGTAAGTTTCCATTTTTAAGAAGCATTCAAAGTTATCATTTAATAAGTTTAAAGTGAAAATATTAATAGCTTAGGGTTCATAATAGTATTTATATAAAGTTAATGTTATTATGGTAGGTTTACAAATTTTTAGGGTTTATTATGTAATTAAGATAAGTTTAAGGACTATTATGCAATTATCATAAAATTAGGGTATAAGATGTAATTGTTATAAAGTTACAGGTTTTTTACAAGTTAAGTCCTTTAGTATTAGAAAAATAACAATTTAAACCCTTTAGTTTTGGAACATAAATAAATAACACCTTTTTAATATCCTTACACTTTAACAGATTTTTCGTATGCACTGGACCTGTTTTAAATAATTTATGAATCATATTAGAACTCCGAAATAAAATTCCCAAAAATTCCCAGAGAACCCTATATGTCCCTAGTAATTTACCTAATTTTTCCAGATTTTATTAACTAGTATAGGTATGACTGAAAAATCCATTTCCCTAACATGTTCCATAATCGGATCTGATGAAACACCCGAAAAGTAATTAATTCACTACTCCATCTAGAAAATTTATAAAATTCTACAAAAATTCCAGTAACTAGTAGACATATCATATATTACCCAGTTCAAAGGAAACTAATTCGACATGGTTTGAAAATGATAAATGAAAAACACGGACTGTTTTTCCAGACATACGAATTCGATTTGACACTTAATTTTCTAAAAATCAAAAAGTGGTCTTCCAAGCCTCTAAAAATCACAAGGTTAATTTCTATAGAAAGATATTTCATTGAATTTAATTCTAGACTTAATAAAATCCCAAAAAAAACTTAGTTATCATCAAGATTCAATTAATTAAAGTCGGTCTAATTTCCTGATCAGAAAACTGGTTCATTAATTCATGTGATCTTTTAGGGTTTTTGGTTCGTTTAATTCCAAACGACCTTAGTAGCGTGCATGGATCATTATAACCATTTTATATAGATCATATATGATGTAAAGAGTACTATAAAAATACCAGATGAATTTTAGAACGAATGGATAGGGTGTGAGAGTTTTGTGTTTCTCGGCCAAATCAAATCGACACCAAATAAATTCCTGCGATCAACCCAGTTTTCCCACGACCTCCAAACTATTTTTCTCACCTTCTTAGCACTTAGAAGAACCCAGGAAAAATACTCCACAGCGTCAGAAAAATCGGATCAAGAGTAGAGAGTTTTTGTGGTGTGTCGATTTCTTTTTAGGGTTTTTAGAGGATTATATAAAAAAATATGGAGAGCCGTGTATAATATGGAGGAGGGGGGAGGAAAATCCGGTTCTAGGGGTGTTATGATAAGACCAAATCAGATTTTACATAATTTCCTAATTTGGTTGATAATTATCTATAATTTAAATGATTTAAAATAAATTTCCGAAATAATATATACACATATATATTTATTCGGCCTATATAGTTAATTAAATAAAGTTACAAATATTTTTAGGACATGTAAAATATTAAAATGTTGCCACAAAAATTACCTTACTTCGTATGTGGTTAATTTCCAAAGGTTCGAGATTTATTTGATGTTTTATGTGCTTATTAATCAAGTTTTAGAGTTACAGGGGCATTTTGGTCATTTTGCATGTTTTGAAATTTTAGGTATTACACAAGTATATCAAATAGATAATATCTAGATATGTTTTCAGTCAACAAATTGTAAAAGATACATGTTGTATCTTATTGACTGACATACACAAACAAGTAGTAGACAAGACTTATCAACTTTGTAATGATCTCCTTTGTACTATAAAAGGGAGATCATACCCTTAGATAAAAAGTGTGATTAGTCGTTAGATGTTAATCACCAAGGTGCTTCGTACTTACAAATTACAATAACACAAAGTTGTGTTAAAATGTAAAGCACCTAAAAGAGTGTGTGTGGGAACATTAGACATGGGGTCTAATGTTGTTAGGTTTGTTTAGCCTCAAGGATCTTTGATCCCTGATTAGATTGTAATCGTGCTATACTTGATCACATAGCATTGGGGCTAGTTGGAATAACAAACGGTGAAATTGGAAAAACCTTGTTGTGATAATATTGTTTCTTTCATTTGAATATTCCGCTAATATTATCATTATACTTGTCATAGTTAAAATCCTAGATCAAAGGCTTAACAACCTAGATTCCATAAACGATCACGTAACTTATTTTACGTAGATGTAAGTAGCTCTAAAATAAGTTTCCACACATGGAGTTAGCCAACACCTTGTTTTGATCATGATATTATTGTATTATTGTGTGTATATGCAAAGCCAATGAAAACCTAGACCACTTATGCCTTGTGATGTTGTGATTTGATGGTTGATTTCTTGTTTTTTTGGGGTTTGCCATTGTTTCGGCACTTTTGTAATGTAATTCATTTTGGTTTTGCCATTGTTTGGGCATTTTTACAATAGATAAGAAGTAGATTAGTTGTACTTTACTTTATGTATTATGTATTCAAAAGCTTGCAATCAAATGGCAAAAGGATGAAGGACTTTGGGCCAAAAGTAGCTTCTTGACACACTGCTGGAAAAAATGCGATTTCCAAGAGATTGGTAAGGTATTTTGGGCTGAATATTTTTGTGTAGGTTCACAAGACATGGGCCTACAATTTTGTCAGCTGGTCCGAAGCATGAGGAGGTCATCTTCTAGGCATTTTGGGCCTCCAAAGACAGAAAAACTGGGCTGACATAATCGATTTTCCATGTGCATAATGGGCTTTTACTTGCCCATGATCGTCTTGGGGCAAGTGGGAGCCCTCCGTGTGGTTGTGTATCATGTCCCTAGTTGACTCTTGGCTCTCGTGATGGCTCATGAGACCAAGCATAGGATTTTCATCGGTTGAGGCTTTGCATATTGTGGTTGTGTGTTTGTTTGGTTGTTTTATATATGCTATGATTGTATGTAAAACGAAAATTGTTTTCTAAAAACTTGAAACGAAACACAAACCAATTTGAACTAAGTCTTATGATTTAGTTTAACTAAGTTTAAATATATATTTGAAACTTAAAATCATTGTTTTCTAAATAACACTTAAACTAGTTAAGTTTGTTTATTTATTTATTGTATTGTCCAAACTTAATTATAATCCACTTAGGATTTATATTAGTCTTGAAAATGGACAACTTGACACACATAAATTAAAACAATGATTAGACTTAAGTTAAGAAATTTTTTTAACTTGTGCTACGAAGAATGAATGCATGCTTCTTTCGTACACGTTTTTGATCCACATCAAAATATTTTACCTGTCAAAATTTAAGTCATGCTGTCCAATTTTTGAGAACACTTTCAATTACTTTTTGCCTATGCGTGGGACCTAGGTTAAATTGTAACCCCAAGGTGACTATTCTCTATGCGTGGGACCTATATATATTCTCACACGTTTTCAAATTGGATGACTTAATTGAGTTAAGCGGTTAGACCTTGACCCGAGGCAAAGATGGGAATAAACATGCCAGCTTGACACTAGTTGCTTGCTTACTAGTGCCATGAGTCCCAAAAAGTTCTAAGAGTTGTACATGTAATGCAATTGGTCGACGTTACCTACCTATTGAATCCACGGTTGCTAGCAGATCAACTGATGTGATGGTGGAACCTCAATGAGGATCTTAGCCTTTTCGTAAAATTAATTGTTTTAATATGCTTAAACTTGGGTAGTTAATTTTAAAAAGGATTAAGTATTGAAACTTACTAAAATTTGAACTTTGTTTATTTTGTAGATGACAACTCCTAATCAAACCATGAACAACTCGTCAATCAGATTAATTCTTGAAAAAGAGAAATTGAATGGTAACAACTTTTTGGACTGGTATCGCAACCTGAGGATCGTCCTCAAGGCTGAACAAAAGTTTTACCATCTGGAAGGACCTTTACCTGAAGCACCTCCTGCTAATGCTACTCTTGCTGTTCATAACGCCTACACTCGTAGGGTTTAAGAGCAACAAGAAGTGGCTTGTCTCATGCTTGCAAGCATGACCCCTGAGCTCCAAAAGAACTTAGAGGACCTTGCAGCATTTGACATGCTGAGAGAACTGAAAACCATGTTCGAACAGCAAGCTGAGCAAGAATTGTTTGACACTGTCAAAGCTTTTCATGCTTGCAAGCAGGAGGAGGGCCAATCGGTCAGTAGCTATGTCATGAAAATGAAAGGCTATCTGGACCAAATGGAGCGTCTGGGATACCCCATGCCTCAGATCCTTGGAGTGAGCTTGATTCTTACCTCACTGTCGAAGGATTATGAACAATTTGTGCAGAACTACAACATGCACAGCATGGGCAAGACCATTCCCGAACTGCACAACATGCTTAAACTTGCAGAAAAGGGCATGCCCAAGAAGGCTCCAATGGTCCTAGCTATCAAGCAAGGCAGAATCCAGAAAAATAATAAGTCGAAGGCACATGGCAAGGGACAAGGTAAGGGCAAGGGTAAGCGTGCTTACGCCCCCAAACCAAAGATCCCCCTACCTGCTAAGAAGGAGCACCCAGATAAGGACACCCCCTGTCACCATTGTGGAGTGAAGGGGCACTGGAGGCGGAACTGTCCGACCTACCTTGTAGAGTTAAAGAAGAACAAAGCTAGCGGAGCTAGCACATCAGGTATCTTCACTATAGAACTCTATACTTTTCCTAACAAATCCTGGGTATATGATACAGGTTGTGGTACTCATATTTGTAATAATGTGCAGGGGCTTAGGGGAAGCAGAAAGTTGAAGCAAGGAGCTTTGAATCTGTACGTGGGTAATGGCAACCGTGCAGCTGTCGAAGCGATAAGGAGCTTTGATCTCATCCTCCCTAATGGTTTAGTTATTGTTTTGAATAATTGCCATTTTGCACCTACTATCACTAGAGGTGTTGTTTCACTTTCACGTTTGAAGGATGATGGTTACATTCATACTTTTATGGATTTTGGCATTTCAGTTTCTAAGGATAATGTTTTTTATTTTAATGCTATTCCTCGTGATGGTATTTTTGAAATTGATATGCGTGATTCTATTTCAAACGATAGTTCTATATATAATGTTAGCAAAAAGAAATCCAAACGTAACTTGGATTCCACTTTTCTATGGCATTGCCGTCTTTGCCACATAAACAAGAAACGCATTACGAAGCTGCAACGCGATGGGCTTTTAGAGTCAACCGACCAAGAGTCGTTTGATAAATGCATTTCTTGCATATCTGGTAAGATGGCACGAAAGCCTTTCTCCCATGTTGGAGAAAGAGCTAAAGATCTACTTGGACTCATACATACTGGTCAAGAGTTTTTAGATCATCTAAAAAGGTGTGGGATCGTCTCACAATTCACTCCTCCATACACACCACAACATAATGGTGTATCTGAAAGGAGAAATCGAACTTTGCTAGACATGGTTCGATCTATGATGAGTCTAACAACATTGCCAATGTCCTTTTGGGGTTATGCTCTAGAGTCTGCTGCACGCATTCTCAACATGGTTCCAACCAAGAAGGTAGATAAGACACCATATGAAATATGGCATGGGAAGGTCCCTAATCTGTCTTACTTGAAAGTCTGGGGTTGTGTGGCTCTCGTGAAACGAGACACACCTAACAAACTTGAGCCCAGAGCTATCAAATGTATCTTCGTAGGATACCCAAAGGAAACAATGGGTTACTACTTCTACTACCCACCCGAGAACAAAATATTTGTTGCTAGGTATGCCGAGTTTCTTGAGAATAGTCTCATTTCACAGGAAGCAAGTGGGAGCAAAGTAGACCTTGATGAAATTCAAGAGGAAGATGCACAACCTTCTGGTAACACTAGTGAGCATCAAAACGAGATTGAACATGAAAATGTTGAACCTCATCAAGATGTTGCTCCCATTCGTAGATCCGCAAGGATACCTCAAGTACCTGAGCGATATGGTTTCTATGTCGATGCTGAGGAACATGAGTTAGGGGATCATGGTGAACCCGCTAACTATCGAGATGCATTATCGAGTCCTGAACACGATAAATGGATCGAAGCTATGAATGCGGAGATGCAATCCATGAAAGAAAATGATGTCTAGGTCGAAGTCGACCTACCTCCTAACGCTAAAACCGTTGGGAGAAAATGGCTCTTCAAGAAGAAGACCGACATGGATGGAACTGTACACACTTATAAAGCTCGTCTGGTAGCAAAAGGTTACACTCAAACCTACGGGATTGACTATGAAGAAACCTTCTCGCCTGTTGCAGACGTTAAAGCCATTAGGATTCTTGTAGCCATAGCAGCGTACTATGACTATGAGATTTGGAAAATGGATGTCAAGATAGCCTTCTTGAACGGCCACCTGAACGAAGACGTTTATATGGTGCAACCCGAGGGATTCGTGAATCCTAAACATCCAACTAAAGTATGCAAGCTTCAGAGATCCATTTATGGATTAAAGCAAGCATCCAGAAGTTGGAATAAGAGATTTGATGAGGAAATCAAGAAAATTGATTTCACTCAAAATCTCGATGAGCCATGTGTATATATGAAAACTAGTGGAAGTATAGTCGTGTTCCTAGTCTTATATGTCGATGACATATTGCTCATGGGAAACAACATTCCAATGCTACAAGATGTAAAATCCTGGCTTGGAAATTGCTTTGCCATGAAAGATCTAGGAGAAGCCGCGTACATACTTGGAGTCAAGATCTATCGGGATAGATCAAAACGATTAATTGGCTTGTGTCAAAGTGCATACATTGACAAAATCCTGAAGCGATTTAGGATGCAAGATTCCAAACGTGGAAGTCTTCCAATGCAACCAAATACAGAATTGAGTAAAGCGCAAGGACCCTCTACACCTGCTGAGGTGAAGAGGATGAAAGGAATCCCTTATGCTTCGGTTGTGGGATCCATAATGTATGCGGTTAGGTGCACTAGACCTGATGTAGCATTCTCTCAGAACCTAACGAGTAGATTTCAACAGAATCCAGGAGAATGTCACTGGACTGCTGTTAAGAACATATTAAAGTATCTACGAAATACTAAAGATATGTTTCTTGTTTATGGTGGTGATGTCAAGCGTGAGCTCAGTGTTACTTGTTACACTGACGCAGGCTGGGAGACGGATCGTGATGACACCAAATCCCAGACAGGATATGTTTTCATCATGAACGGAGGTGCTGTTGACTGGAAGAGTGCCAAACAAAGCACTATTGCAATGTCCTCTACAGAAGCTGAATACATAGCTGCTTCTGAAGCTGCAATGGAGGCGATTTGGATACGTAAATTCATTTCTGGGCTTGGCGTTGTCCCCAGCAATGAACAACCTATGGATATGTACTGTGACAATACAGGTGCCATTATCATAGCCAATGAACCAGGTGTTCAAAAGGGTGCCAAACACTTTCGTCGGAAGGTTCACTACATTCGAGAAGTTATCGAAAGTGGTGATATTCGTCTTCTCAAAGTTCACACAGATGACAACTTAGCTGATCCTTTTACGAAACCAATGCCTTGTAACAAACATGTCGAACATGCTAGGAGCATTGGACTTCGACCAGCTAGTAGTCTCATGTAGATCTGTTTTTTAGTACTTGAATAATTGGAATGTTAAACAGTTTATATTTATAATGAATTGATGTAGTGGTTATAATCGTTTTCATTCATATCAACTGTATTCTATACTTGCATGTTTAATCCGTGAATGATTTATTTATTCTAAAATTGTCCATTGTCGGTTGACGATACGGGAGTATCATGAAATTAAGGCAAATGTGAGCGTGTTGGTGATTTATTTACCAAACTCACATATTGTTCATTGTGATGAACATTGGATTGACCCAACCTACGAGTATTCACTACATGGATCATCGTCAATAGTGAATCTTGCAAGTGGTTATGTCTCTTATCCTTAGACTTGAGATGCAAGTAGGTCTTGCATGTGTGGAATTTCATTCCTTGATATGGTTAAACGCTGTCCTGAATAAGGTAGTTATAAAAACCATTTTCAGGTGTGATATGAAACACATGAATGACACGTGCAGTCAAAATAGGATTGTTCCTCCACATGTTATGGAGTTAGATACTATTGGGCCCCTCGATGAATTGGACAGATGTTTTTATGGCCGTACCCAAATGAGATTAAGATGAATCTTGATCCACTTGGTAATCTTGTTCAATATCTATATCGAGAAACATAATAGTTGAACTATTAGAATGACATTTGATCCATGTCTAATGTTCAACATGGTATCTGTAACAAAAGGATAGATGACATATAAACCATCTAAAATGAGACGTTTAAGAAACTAACCTCACATATTTCTAGGGGCATTGGCGTGTTGCTAGACGCTAACCATTGCTTGTATAATTACTTGATTATTATGACATCGCAAGTGGGAGCTGTTGGAGTATGCTCGTGTCATAATAACTAATTATATGGCTAGACATATGTGAGCCTATGGGGTCACACACATATACACTGAGGTACCACTTTATATATCATGTTTATTGTATTTACGATATATAAATAACCGTACGTAACTAGGGATCACTATTGGGCTTCTAATGACTAAGTAAAGGACTTAATCTATTAGACTTGGAAAACAAATGGAGAGCCCATTTGAGCCCAATATGTGGCCGGCCTATGGAGGCTTTCTAGGGAAGATTTGGTTTTGAAATTTGGTCAAATATATGAGAGATATCTTCTCATAATTATCATAACTACTAACCAAAATTCTCTCCCTCCCTCCTCTCCTAAAAGGTACGGCAAAAACAAAACACCCACCTAGGGTTTTTGTTTTCTTGATCTATCACTTTGTATCTTGTTCATTCAAAGGTGGTTGCAAGGTTACGGGGTTAAGGACTAGCATCCGGTTGGTATACGGTGACGTGTAGTGTGTTTCATTCATAGAAGAGATCAACCTTATTGGTCTCTTGGGTTTCTTGTTCCAAACGTGGAATAGGTGATTGTTGGTGACTCCCGGATCACGCTACAAAGGTATAATACTTGTATTCAATTTTGTGATTGATCATATGGCTATATGGATCCGTTGTTGGTGATGTTTTCCGCTGCGTTCATATATTTAATTGTTAATTTATATTTTACATCACCTATAGAATATTCCTTGAGCTGACTTGCAGACTTCCAAACCCAAAGAGTAACTCACCTCACCCAAATCTTTCATATGAAACACAAAACTTAGCTGAGACTTCAATTTACAAATATGTGCTTCATCATTTCCAATGATCAACAAATCATCCACATAAACAAGAACAGCTGTGAAACTATCATTCTCTTTCTTAACAAACAGAGAATAATCAGTCCTTGATTGAGTATATCCAAACTCAATAAGAGCAGTAGAAAGCTTTGAGAACCACTGTCTTGGGGCTTGTTTCAAACCATAAAGAGACTTTTTCAATTTACATACTAAGTTGGAATCAAGAGTACTTACAGCTGTCACAGGCTTTCCTTTTCCTGCATAGCCCAATGGGAGTTTCATGTACACTTCTTCCAACAAGTCCCCATGCAGAAAAGCATTGGAGACATCCATTTGGCAAGTATACCACCCTATTAAAGCTGCAACTGCCAACAAAGATCTCACTGTTACCATTTTTGCCACAGGTGCAAAAGTCTCAGTTTAGTCTTAAACAACCAATGACTCCCAATTGCCTTTTTACCAGGTGGCAAAGTGGTTACTTCCAAAGTACCATTCTCTTCTAAGGCATTTAACTCAAAATCCATAGCTGCGCACCATTGTGGATCTACAACTGCCTCTTTAAAGTTCACAAGGTCCTTTTGAACTAAAAGGGCTTTAATAAAGTCTTGGAAGTCTAGTATAAGGGGTGTTTGGGAAACTTGATTAGCCTTTGGTATGTGTGTTCGAACAAAATCTGTGAGTTTAGTAGGAAGTTTTGTAGCTCTTGTGGACTTTCTAGATGGTATTTGAGATTGTGATGGTACATTTGATACATTAGGCTGTGAGGATGTGGTAACAGTTTCAGACAAAGGGGGTGTTTGGTTATTGGTTGTAGATGGCAACACAGTAATTTCAGGAGTTTGACTATCAGATACAACTTGCTGAGCAGCCTCAAAATCATCAAAACAACCATTGACAGAACCAAATTGACAAGGAAATGTTGCAGGTAAGGGTTTAAAAAACTACTGAATACTATCTGCAGCATATGGGAAAATGCTTTCATGAAACACATCATCTCTAGACACAAAAGTTGAGTGAGTTAACAAGTTATAAAACTTGTAACCTTTCTGATTAGAAGGATATCCTAGAAAAACACAAGGAACACCTCTTGGATCAAACTTATTAGCTACTCTTGAAGGATTACTCACAATAGCCAAACATCCAAACACTCTTAGATGATCATAATCAGGTTTCTTCTTGAGCAAAATCTCATAAGGAGTGACATTTTTAAGCACTGATGAGGGCATTCTATTAATCAAGTAAGTTGCAGTTGAAACACAATCACCCTAGAACTTAAGTGGAAGTTTAGAATGAAATCTAAGTGCTCTTGCAGTGTCCAATATATGCATGTGTTTTCTTTCAACTCTCCCATTCTGTTGAGGTCTATCTACACAAGAGGTTTGATGAACAATGCCTTGACTCATCAAATAAGGACCACATTGACCTTTAATGAACTCCAAAGCATTATCAGACCTTATTATCTTGACTTTCTTGTCAAACTGAGTAGACACAAAACTCAAAAATGACTTTAATGCCTCAAATGAGTCTGACTTTTGAATTAACAAGTAGGTCCAAGTCACCCTACTACAATCATCAACTATAGTCAGAAAATACCTAAACTTCCCATTGGTTGGCACTTTGTATGGTCCCCATATGTCAATATGAATGAAGTCAAACACATTACTACTATGAGAATCACTTAGAGCATATGGAAGTTTAGAGAATTTAGCCATAGGACATGACAAACAAACCTCAGTTCTTGATTTAGAAATAGAAACAGGAAAATCATTCATGTGTTTCAACTTTGAATCAGAAACATGCCCTAATCAATGATGCCACAAAATGCATATTGTCCTGAATCAACCTTATTCATAGAATTCAAAGAACCTAATGCTGAAAGAGAAAACTTTTGAACTGTAGATTGTACCATACTTTTGAACACATTATCAACCTTATTAGCTGAGACATTAACAAGGTGATACAATCCAGCTTGCTTCTTACCCAGTCCTGTCACCTTCCTTGTTGTCAAGTCCTGAACAACACAGAATTTTGGATAAAAGGACACCACACACTGATTATTCTCAGTCAATTTTGGGACAGATAAGAGACTGAACTTAAATGAAGGTACCACCAACACATCTTTCAGCATTATACCATTATTAAGTTTGACTTTACCAACATGTGAAATGACTGAAGTATCATCATTTGGAAGCCTTATTTGTGGTTTGATTTGCAACAGATATGAATCAAATATAGTATCATGTGGTCTGATGCACCAGTATCATATATCCAATCATCCAATACTTCTATTAGATCTAATTGACTACTAAGACAAGCAATACCTGCTGCAAATTGATAATCAAACTCCTCATCTGCACCACTGTAAGCACCCATCTGCTGAACACTCTTCATTAATTTCTCAAACTGTTGAGGAGTAAAGCTAATGTTACCACTTTCCACATGGGCTGCAGTCCTAGCCACATTTTGAGTCCTGCCCTGAACTGTCTTGTCTTGCCTTGTCTGTGACCCTTTGTGCTTTGGATGCCATGATGGATAGCCCACTTTCTCCCAACACCTTTCTGGTGGATGCCATTTGAAACCACAAATTGTGCATCTACCATTAGTAACACCATCTTTCACACCACCTTTGCTAAACAAGGCTGTAGACTCAACACCACCAGATGAAGTTCCAAACAACATCCTTTGTGACTCTTCTTGCTGTATAAAAGAACATGCATTCTCAACATTTGGTAGTGGTACAATCATCAAGATTTGACTCCTTTGATGACTGTAACACTCATCCAATCCATTCAAAAACTGAAACAGTCTTTGTTCCTCTTTTTGTTTGTTCAAAGCAGTCAAGAAAGTAGAAATTTCTGGTGTCATTGCACTTAACACTGGTAACACATTGAGATTATCCAACTCCTCCCAAACACACTTCATCCTTGTATAGTATTCACCAACTGAACCACCTGATTGAGTAATCTCATATGTGTCTTTGTTGAGTTTGTACTTTCTTGATCCATCACTCAAAGAATACGTTCTTTCCAAGTGCATCCATATCTCACTTGCTGTTCCAACAAACATGATTGATCTGGCAATAGACTCACTCACAGACCCCATAATCCAACAAATGACCATATTGTTACACGTGTCCCATAACTCTGCAAGATTAGCATCAGTGGTTGAACGTACTAAAGTGCCTTTGATGAATCCCAACTTTCTTTTGGTGGAAAGACCAATTTCAATTGCTCTTCTCCATGCCCTGTAGTTCTGAGCCCCAATTAACTTTTCTTGAACTGTTAAAGAACCAGGTCCGTCTGAAGGATGGAGATAAAGTGGGTTTTGAAAGATTACAGGTGGTGTAGGATCAGTCGCCATTGTTGATTGATCAGGAAATCAAGAAAACACACGAAATTGCGTGGAAACGTGAAACAGAGTAATCACACACACTAGACACACTTCTAGCACACTTGTGTGTGAAATAAGAAACTTTTTAACGGTTTTAATGGTTATAACAGTCAGAACTCCATTGATGAAGCTCTGATACCATGTGAAGTTCTAGAGAGAAAGATGAAGGTTGGAGGGAAAAACTATTATGGTTTATTCAATTGAGTCAAAATGATAATAGACTTACAAATATAAAGAGAAATGAAAGGCACAATACGAAATGCTAAGTCCCTAAACTATGAGACCTATTACAATTCAGTCCTTGTTACTTTTACAATAAGTGTGAGCAAAAGTCCATATATCCTTACACTTCTAGAAAAAGTGTGAGCATAGTTTAAGTTTTATCCGCACATTTTAAAAAGTGTAAACAAAAGTGTAAGTTTTGCTTACACTTTAAAAAAATTGTGAGGAGATATAAAATTTTGCTTACACTTTTTGTAAAGTATAAGTAAAAGTTAATGTTTTACCTACACATTTTAAAAAGTGTGAGCAAAACTATAAATTTACCTTACTCTTTTTTAAAAGTGTAAGTAAAAGTATTATTTTACCTATACTTATATAAAAGAGAAAGTAAATGTCTAAGTTTTTTACTTACACTTTTTAACAAGTGTAGGCAAATGTGTAATTTTACCTACATTTTATATAAGTGTGAATAAATGTTTAGGTTTAACATACACTTTTACATAATATTAGTAGATAGATAGAAAAAAATATATCAGTAAGTTTATTTTTTATTTTTGGATAGTAACTTATTCTTAACCAAATAAATGTTTAAAACTTTTACGAATAACATTCACAAAATAATATTGGCATGGTTCTTTTTCATTACAATAAATAATATCACATATATAAATTTAACTCGACGTCTATTCCCTTTAACATAACTTTTATATAGGATTTTATTTGATAAACATTATATTATGGAGTACGAGGCCTTACGAACCCGTGCGATGCACCGGTTATGTTTTTGGTTGAACATCTATGTAGTAGGTACGTATATCTACGTGTTAGGTACATAGTGTTTGTGCAGATGTTTATATACTTTTTTATCAAGACTGCGGCAATGTTTGTAATATAAGTTTTATATAATTAGTTATATGTAATGTATTAAGTTATTTATTTTTTTTATTTTGTTGAATAAGTTTGTAATTTATATTTGTGATCGCGGGATGAAGATTGTTGGTGACGTTATTTAATTACTTTTAATTGAGTTTCAGTGAAACAATGAAAATGATATTTAGGTTTTATCGTGATAGTATTTTGTACTCGGTTAATTCGTGGTATTAGATGGTTAAAAAGCATGTCATGTAAGAACGACGGTTTGATCGGGGTTGGTTGCATTAAAGCATCAATTGACTTGTGTGGACGTAGTATTACAAGAGTAAAATTGTATTTTATTTGAAGATTAAGCATTTATTTGATATGATGTCTGATTGTTCAGAATTGACCTGTGGGGAACTACTAAATGATAATGATACATAGATAGAGCCGATAATTTAAAAATACATTTGTTAATGAAGAAGATTTAAGGATATAGTATGTTTTATCATAATAGGCAAACTTTGAGGGTTCATTTTGTTATATTGCAAAGTTTAATTGTAATTTTGAGGCATTTTAAAGTTGGAGGGTTTTATGTTGTATTGGTAAAGTTTATGTTAATTACAGATTTGATGTTTCTGCATGGGAAGAAGAACGAACTGTACGAATTAATACTCGATTTAATTTTTGCAATGATTAACTCTATTCAGTTACAATATATTTTCGTTATTTATATTGAGTTAGTGATTGGTTTAGTTTCATTAGTCTCATGTAAGTTTTATCAACAAAACACCATTTCTTACCTAACCACTATCAACTCATCAACTAAAAAATGTCTCAAACTCCTCTAATCAATGAACTGCAAGATATGTGTGGGTCTGATAAGCTACACAACTGTTTCAAGTTCCTATTCAGTCAAGAAGTTACATAAGATGAAGGGATGGTCATGTGGCTGGGGGAGCGATGCAATGAGGTGCGTAGTAAGATTGATAAGCGCACCGAGAGAATGAGTGAGGTTTTTACTCTTAACTTTGATGAAGAAGAATCTGCTGATGATACTTATAAGTGCCTTCATGAGGTTCAAGTGATGGAGCGCCGTTTGCTGGAGTTGCTTACGGCTATTTTGGTTGAAGTGCGTGTTGTTATAACCAAGAAGCTGCATGATATTGCCATCATGGAGAAGTACGATTAGGGCTACAGGCGAATAGTTTTTTAGGGTTTTTTGGGTTGGTCAATCGTGTAGGTAGTTTGGTTGGGTTTGGATGTGTTTTACTTGGTTGATGCTTGATGTTATGATGGATATGTAAGATGTAATTATCTACTTATATAATGAATAAGATTTATGTTTTAAGGTCACAATCTTGTTGTTATTGATTTTTTTTTAAATATAATTTATTTATAAGCAGTTGACTTATTTTATCTCTCACACACACGAATAAAACACACATAAAAAACGCATATTGGTGAAATAGGTGCGTATAGCGATTTTAGGGGTTTGAGTTTGAAGTAACATAAATGAAATCAAACAATAAACAATCAAATTAAACGCTATCTTTAAGGGCTTGATTGTTTTATCATCACTACAAACATTGATTTGGGCGTTGATTAAGTCGTTCAGGTATTGGTTTTTTATTTGTATGCTCATTGGATTTTGTACATGGGATTTGGATTTGAGCGTTATTAGTTTAATGGGTGTGTTTAAAAATTTGTGTATTTGTTTTAAGTTGATTACTTGATGATGTTTTTGTGGTTCGGATGGATTATTGGGGGTTGTTTGATTCTTATTGTCTGCTTATAGATGTTTAAAGAGTGTTTGGGATTATTTTTAAATATACGAAATAAGCAAGTCTGAGAGTGTTTTGGACTATAGTCCACTGTGCTTATAACATTTTTTTGAAATTGAAATTAGCAAGTTGTGAATAAGATCTTCAACATAATAAGCTTCGGGTCATTCTCGATCATGAATAGGGCATCTCAACTTAAGATTAACCAAAGCATCTCAAATTTATAGATGCACGATTGAAAAAAGTTAAGTTTATCGGCCTTTGCATATCATGATAAGGTTAAAAACTTACAAAGTAATATTTGCGAAAACACCTGTTTAGTATATAAGTTGTTTAAAGAAGCTTACCCGTGCTTCAAGTTCCAAATTGATTGGATTGCTGTTTGGATTAACATTGATAGAGTAAGTAGATTTGGTTGTTTATCTGAGTTCATTAGCAGCTTTCCGGCTTTATCTGCTTATAGTGCTAGAATTGTAACTTTTTATATTTTTATTTGGGATGTCAATAAGTGATTACGAATAAGCATTTTAGAGGTATTTGAGATTGAATAATGATTAGATGGTATATTTTAAACTTGTATTTATACTGAAATAAGCTTACACACATTTATTGAAATAGACCAAACTGCTTATCTACTTATAAATAGGAAACATTCAAGATTTAGTATTCAACATTTTCCTTAAAGCTGTAAGATGTCGATACGAATATTCACCTAATCATGCTTATCACTGTCACTTCCATAAGCATCATCCATTTCTTCATGTGCTGAGTTATTGGTAGGATATAAACACTGCAACGGTATAGCATTTGTTGCTGTTTGGTTTGATAACGACAATACCAAACTCATGTTTTTCCTTTTTTGGTACTTAGCTTTGAAATTACATGCTCTCAACATTTTGGTGGTTCTGGCAAGTTGTAAATCCGGGTTATCTTCCAGCTGCCTTTTTTCTTCCTTCAGCATTTTTATTATTTCTCGCTTGTCGTTTTCAGGTTGTGCACCTCCATTCTCAGCCTATAATGCAAAGAACATTGCAGTCAATACAGTTGTAACAAACAGATGTTATTTAAAGTTCAAAATAAAAGTTTAGTCTCAATTCATTTATAACCTGAAAATCGTTGATTAATGTTTTTAGAATCTTAAGCTTACGATAAGGCCAACGCTAAATACCCACATCTCTGCAGTTATATTTCAAAGTAGTTAAACTAACATTAAGCTCTTTTGCAGCTTGCCTTATCGTCATGTGAAAGTACTGGCTGATTGTTCCTTTGCTGTATGCCATGAGCTTATGATATGGATAGTAGATATGTGAGGGTGAACAAACAACTGGAGCAGTGGAGGTGGAGGTTAGAATGTGGCTTTTAAAAGCCTTACAAAGCCTTGTAGATTCCCAGCAGTTACAAAAAGGTTTGTAACTTCTGATTAGTCATAAATTTAATTGATTATATATTAATAAGGTGTGTTATTATTGTTATTGATATTTACTGCCATATAATTTTTAGTTCATATTCTCAAGTAAACCAATTTAAAAGTTTGTTGATCTTTAATCTGCAAAACAATTATAAAATACGCTATCTTTGTCGATCTTTAACAGTCAACATCAATAGAAATGTTTATGAGTTGAACGTGAATTTTTAAGGAATAGCCGTAACTTTATTTGATTTAGAGCAGTACGTGTACATTGAATTGAAGTTAGATTATTCCAGATAGTTATAATCATGTAGGTGATTTTGTTACGGTTGGTTATGATAATCAAAGTTATCCAGTTCTGTATGTTGTATTGCACGATGGTTGGCAAATGGATAAATATTTATGGCAATGAATAAAGATATGTTATTCATAATTTCATATGCATAAATAGTTGATTTATATTAACTATTTGAAATAGAGATCGACAGATTAAGATAAGTTTGTAAATGTCTCTTTGAAAACAATATTTCGGGTTCGATTCTTGAATTCTTTGGCTTCGTCCTCCTTCATTAGGATCTTCAGGCCATTGGGGCTTGTCACTCTAGAAGCTGCTACGTAAAGTTGGCCGTGACTGAAAATAGGTTCTGGCAAATGGACATCTACATAAGAAAGTGACTGTCCTTGACTTTTGTTAATGGTCATTGCGTAGCATGGTTTTATGGGGAATTGTCTTCGTTTCATTATGAATGGCCTTTGTGTTTGCGTGGACGTCAGTGTGATCCTGGGAATCAGGACAGTCTCCCCTATTTTTGACCCAATTAGGATTTTTGCCCGAATAAGAAATTCACTAAGATCGGTGATAATAAGCCGAGTTCCATTACATAGCCCCTGTGCTGGGTTAACATTGCTTAAGAGCATAATGAGTAATTCTTTTTTAAGCACAGCTCATGAGGTGGCATTCCTGGGAAATTTAAGGAATTTAGGAACTCGACTAGATATAGGTGTTGTTGGTCTAGAACATCGGTCAATGCTTTACACACTTCGTCTGCACTATTGTATCTCTTAATTGCACCTCCCAACTTCTTAAACATATAGGCATTTATTGCATTAGCATCATCATTTCTTGGAGTGAGTATTGCCCTTTCTTTTAGATATGCATCCTCACTTTTCCGTGTAGTAAAATCAGGAAAGGTTTCGTGCACAATCTGCTCGATAGGGCAGCTGCCTGATTTTATAATGAAATCCTCGAGAATCTCAATCCATGTCGGCTCACCTTCCCCTTCTTTGCTTTTAGATGGCAAATTCCCATCACCCAAATCCAAAACCCATTTATTGAATTCCTGTTTTCGGGTATCGACTGCATCATTCGCAGAATACTCGTTTACTCTCATGCTCCTTGTAAGCGTGAAAACCTTGCAAGATTTCCACAAATCAGATCGGTTTATACACGCGTTGACCACCTCTTGCCTTTTACCTTTGGGGATAACCGGTAGAACTTGTCTAAAGTCACCGCCAAGCAATACCATAAGACCCCCAAATAACTGATTCTGTTTGTCTGAATCCTGGTACCCCAATATATCTCTTAGAGTTTTGTCCAACGCCTCAAATGCATACTTTTGAGTCATTGGTGCCTCATCCCAAATAATCAGCTGGACTTGTTGCATAAGCTCAGCCAAGTGCGTGTTTTGTTTTATGCCACATGTGCTATTTTCCATTAATTCTAATGGTATGACGAATCTGCTATGGGCGGTCCTTCCTCCTGGAATGTGATAATGGGACAGAGTTTAAGAATAGAGTTATGGATGATTTCTGCAAAGAAAAAAGTATTAGGAGAGAATTTAGTGTTGCTAGAACTCCACAACAGAGTGGTGTAGTTGAAAGGAAAAACAGAACACTAATAGAAGTTGCTAGAACTATGTTAGCTGACTCTAAGTTGCCTATCACTTTTTGGGCTGAAGCAGTCAACACTGCTTGCTATGTCTAGAATAGAGTTTTAGTTGTACAGCCTCACAATAAGACATCATATGAACTTTTTAGAGGTAGAACTCCTGCAATAGGATTTCTTAGACCTTTTGGATGTCATGTTACAATTCTCAATACCTTAGACCATCTTGGAAAGTTTGATGGTAAAGCAGATGAAGGTTTCTTAGTTGGATATTCTCTCAATAGCAAAGCTTTTAGAGTATATAATGAGGCGAAAAGTGTACCGCTTTTAAGGGGTCATTTAAGCCCGAAATCGTATTTATTTGATCAAATATTGCCCTAAATCGTTCCTTTTGTCATTTTAGGTACTTTTGAGGAGAAATCTGGAAAAGGAGGCATTTTGGACGTTTTTGGAGCATTAAAGTGAAGAAAACGGCAAAGTCTCAAGAATCGGCTAAAAGTTACTCTTGACGGCGTCAGACTTTACTCTGGACGGCGTCATGCCTTGGCAAGAAAAGTTGGATGTGAAATTTACTCATGACGGGCCAGTGAGTTAGCATGAGAATTCTGACGGCGTCACGCTTTAACTTGATTAAGGGCGTCACGGCTTAAATCATAAGGGGACGGCGTCACGTTCATGATCCGACGGCGTCAAGCCTTGATAGGCCAGAATGGATTTTTGAAGAGCTAAAGAGGGACGGCGTCAAGAAGGTCACCCGGGAACCCTAAAAGCGGCGAGGTGACGGCGTCACAATGCATAAGGTGACGCCGTCAGATCCAAAAATCTATATATAGTTTTCTAATTTTTTGTCATTAGGGAGAGTTTAGTGTGTGGAATTTTGGGATAAAACCCTAAGACGATTTTAGCTACTTTTTCAGGGCTTTTTGCCTTGAGATCTTCCATGTTTCATTGAAAGATAAGTTATCAATTAATCATTCAATATGTCTATGTGTTGTTTGATTCTATCTTATGCTTGTCTTTTGTTTAACATGTTAGGCTAAATTTATCTTGTGTTTGCTTAGATCTAATGAAACTTAGCTATTGATTATTGGTTGTTAGTGTGTTGTTAGTTGTATTGGATGATTGTTTATCTATGTTAGGCTTAAGAAAACTGGCTAACTTCCTATTCGGTAACTTGCTTGAACGTCTTAAGAAACATGAACCAAACGCGTACTAAAGGTTTTTATGGTTGTATTTAATGCACAAGCGAATTCTAGTGATCCCATGTTAGGAGCTTCCTAGCCGGCTCGACATAGGAGTGAAGTAGGAGTTTGTAGAGTTTGGGGAAGTAAGTACGCCACCCCACGAATGGTATTAAGGAATACACCCGTCATCCACGCGACTAATACACACTAATTAACCGGTAAAAGATAGTTAGGGAGTAAGGAAATCTAAGTAAACACATTTCTCTACACATAAGTTTCTCACCACTTTTCATTTTTGTTATTTTATTTTATTTGCATTTTTAGTAATTTGGGTTAGTTGACTAGCAACTAATTCCGCCCACTCCTTCAAAACCCGAGATTTTACTTGCTTTCATAAAAACTATAAAAACATAAAAAGAATCTTCCTCAACCCTTAGACCTAATTAGAGTAGCCTTTCACACCTAACGAACACTATTCCCTGTGGAGAACGATCAATCCCCCGTACTTACCACTACACTATACTACATCGGTCAGGTACACTGCCTGGTGGGGTTGTAAGCCTCTTGAGATCCCTCGAGAGGTAAAACCTGTTGTAAGGTTACAAAACCACGCAATCAGTATACAACTCAAGAACTAGAATAATAGAGGAAAACCTACACGTGGAATTTTTGGAGAATAAATCCAATGTAGAAGGTCAAGGTCCCAAATGACTATTTGATCTTGAGTCATTAACCCATTTTATGAATTATGTGCCTGTTGTTGCAGAAACTAATGAATTTTCAGGTTCAAAGACTGATGAAACAACAAATGAGGCAGGGTTAAACAAGGAGACAGATCAAGATCATATATGGATGCCAATATGGACCAGTACAAGTGTGGCATCAACTTCAACAAATGGTGAATCTTCTTCTGGTAAAGCTAAAGAAGATGTTGAAGATGAACACAAGGAAGATGGAACAAAGGAACAAGAAAATAGTTCTGCTGTTGTTAATGCTGCTGAAACAGAATTAACTAAAGAAACAGAATTAACAAAGGAAGCAGAATTAACAAAAGAAGCAGAATTAACAGAAGATGAGGTGGATTTGAGCAATCTCCCACCTGTTTATCAAGTTCCTTCTACTCCACACACAAGGATTCACAAAGTCCACTCCCTGGATAATGTGATTGGAGATGTACAATCAGGTGTGAAGACAAGACAACAACTGATGTCTTCAGACCAACAAGGGCTTCTTGATGCCCTTTATGCTTCAAAACAACATGAGTTTTCCAACTCTTGCTTGTTTGTATGTTTTCTCTCACAAGATGAACCAAAGAACATTCTGAAAGCCTTAGATGATTCAAGCTGGGTAGAGGCTATGCAAGAGGAGCTTCTTCAGTTCAAGATTCAGAAGGTCTGGGTGCAAGTTGATTTACCTAAGGATGACAAGGTAATTGGCACTAGATGGGTTTTTAAGAATAAAATGGATGAAAGGGGCATAGTGATTAGGAATAAGGCTAGATTAGTAGCCCAAGGGTACACACAACAAGAAGGGATAGACTATGATGAGGTTTTTGCTCCAGTAGAAAGAATTGAGGCAATTAGGCTTTTCTTAGCTTATGCTTCATTTTTAGGCTTCACAGTTTATCAAATGGATGTCAAGAGTGCTTTTTTATATGGTACTATTGAAGAAGAGGTTTATGTTTCACAACCTCCTGGTTTCATTGATCCAGAACATCCAGACAGAGTGTACAGAGTAGTTAAAGCTCTATATGGCCTTCATCAAGCACCAAGAGCTTGGTATGCAACACTAGCTTCCTACTTAATAGAGAATGGATTTCAAAGATGAAAGATTGATCAGACACTTTTCATCAAACAGCACAAGAAGGATCTTCTGTTAGTGCAGGTGTATGTGGATGACATTATCTTTGGATCTACAAGGAAGGAAATGTGTTTAGAGTTTGAGAAACTTATGCATGATAAGTTTCAGATGAGTTCCATGGGGAAACTTACATTCTTTTTGGGTCTGCAAGTTAGGCAATCATGTAAAGGCATATTTATTAGTCAAGATAAATATGTTGCTGAAATACTTAGGAAGTTCAAATTTGCTGATTCAAAGGTAGCAAGCACACCAATGGACTCTGAGAAGCCACTTCTTAAAGATTTAGATGGAGACAATGTAGATGTACACACTTACAGATCTATGATAGGTTCTTTGATGTATCTTACATCATCAAGACCTGATATCATGTTCTCTGTTTGTGCTTGTGCAAGATTTCAAGTAACTCCAAAGATTTCTCATGTAACAGCAGTCAAGAGAATTTTTAGATATCTCAAGGGTCAACCAAGTTTGGGTTTATGGTATTCTAGGGAATCACCTTTTGACTTTGTAGCATTTTCGGATAGTGATTATGCTGGTGCTAGCTTGGACAGAAAGTCAACAACTGGAGGATGTCAATTCCTTGGGTGTAGACTTATCTCATGGCAGTGTAAGAAGCAAACAATTGTGGCTACTTCAACAACTGAAGCTGAATATGTAGCTGCTGCAAGTTGTTGTGGTCAAGTTCTATGGCTTTAAAACCAACTTCTTGACTATGGGTACAATTTTATGAACACTGTTATTCATATTGATAATAGTAGTACAATTTGCATTATTAAAAATCCAGTACAACATTCTAAAACAAAACACATTGAAATTAGACATCACTTTATAAGAGACTGCAATGAGAAAAGATTAATTCAAGTTCTTAAAATTGCTTCAGAACACAACTTTGCAGATCTGCTAACAAAAGCTTTTGATGTTGGAAGGTTTCAATACTTGGTAGCAAGTATTGGAATGCTAAATCCTCAATGATTTAAATCTGTGTGTTTATGTATATAAATTTTTGTTTGTACTGTTGGCTTTGTAAATTGGTACTAGCTAATTATTCTAATTCAAGACAAGTACTTTGTACATTGTTCTTTTGGTTTTAGACTAACAATTTCAGGTATGAACATGTGAACACAAAGGATGTTTCAAGTGAAATGTGTGAGCAGCAGAATGATAATACAGTTGCTGACATAATAGGTTCATGATAGAAAGAGTTTGGGAATTTACACCTCCTTAAAACTTCTTTCTTGAAACCTGATTATGAAATTTCACATTGAATTGATGACTTAGTTGATCAGAAAGTAACTGATACAACTCACTTTCTATCATTTTATACTTTTAAGTATAATGAGCAAGTCTAAGGACATCTGATAGAAAGAACAGCTAGTAAAAGTGAATCTAACACTTGTGTTAGAGGCAACAATTACTATGAGCTAGAAACCCTGTCAAGAAAGCCTTTTGAATAAGTTTATCTTTACACAGGCAGTTATTTATAACTGAAAATATTGGTTCTCACACAACCAGAGGTTGCTTTAAACCGAAATTTTGATTGAGTGTCTGTAACTACACTTGATCCCTTCAAAATGGTTGGAAGCAGTATGGTTTTTCATAATAAAATCAAGTACATACTGCTAAGGAAAAAGTTTCTTAAAAGAATGTTTTTGGAATAAAAATGACTCAGAAAACCATCAAATGATGGATTATGAGTTATTGCCCCATGATTCACCACTCATAGGAGGTTACACACCTAGAAGTGATGAGGGAAGCAAACTAACTTTTAAGGAATTGATGGCTTCATGTACAACATTATCTGATAACAAGTTCTAATTGGTAGATCAGGTGATGGGGAGAGAAATATTTTGGTACATGGTGAGAGATCTTCCAAACAGGGGAGGAAATGTTATTTGCAATCCAGGAGGGGAGGAAATATCTCAGGGGAGGATATAAACCCAAAGGAAGGAAGATTAACCAATGAAAGGGAGGAAAAGACAAGAGCATACAAGATGATGACATAGAGGTTGAAAATGACAAGAATAGAGCTGATAAGCTCTTCTTCATGAACAAAGCTCTTCTTCATGAACAAGATTCTGGAGTATTATGTATATTCAGAAGGGATGAAGCATTCAAAAGGAGAAAGTTCTATCTAGGTCAAATGGAGAAAAGTTTCAATTTCAGTTCACTACGTTTGTTCATCACTTGCAAAGGCATGCTGATAGATGATTTCACTTGTTGAAACAAGCATCCAAGATACACAGCACCATTGCCTCTTATAATTCCTCCATCCAAGGAAATTGCACCATCTTTTAGGTCAATGTTTGAAGACTGAAGATGTGTATTGATATTGTTGAAGTCAAAGAACAGAAAGCAGATGAGTTACTGAGATAGATATTAATCTTTCAGAATAGAAGAAAGTTCAGATCAAGGGTCTGACTATGAAGTGTTTGAAAGATCTTCACAATTCCTCATTTAATTCAGAAAACATGTTGAAAAGGGTTCACATGTTTAGGGGAGGATTGTTGGGAATTAAATATTCTGAAGATTAAGTATCGGGAAATTCTCTTAAGTGATTAAGTCTGGTGGCTTTAAGGATTAAGTCTGGTGGCTTTAAATATTAAGTCTGGTAGTTAAGTCTGCTGGTTAAGTCTGGTCATTGAAGATTAATTCTGGTGAGTACCAAAATTAAGTCTGCTCTTCGAATGTTAAGTCTGCTTGCTGGATGGATAAGTATTGAAAAGATATTTGTGTACTAAAGTCAAGTATATACGGTAGATCATATCTTTGGACAAAGTGATCAGTAACAAGTTGTATTCACATATACATGTTGTATATAAGTTACTGACACACATAAGATAAGCTAGCATGTGCTCGACAAGACTTAACAATATTGTAAAGATCTTTCTTGAACTATAAAAGAAAGATCTTAGACTAGATATATGTGTGTTTAAATAAGTGACTTTGATAGTGCTTAATCAAAATCTCTCAAGAACAAACACGAACAATATCTTAAGACATAGAAACAATAAGATTCAAGGTTTTGTAACCCTAGTGATAGTGAAGATCACTCGTATTATTTTTGAATAATATTGAATCGTTTGGTGATAAGCTCTTATTGTTCATTGTTAAATAACAATCATAATTGTTCCATTTCCATTAACCAAATTACCTTCTAAGTGTGATTAAGTAGATTCCGCATACTTAATCATATTAACTCAATATATCATATACACAAAGTACCAAAGGTTTAACCACCTTATCAGTGTATCGAATCCTCTCAAACATTATAAAAAATAACTAATGAACGTTATCAAAAATAACTGATGAACAATATCAAAAATAATTGATGAACTGATAAACATTGTGTTTTTATTAAAAAAATTGATTAAGTGATGAACAATACTAACTTGAACTAATGAACATTATAAAAAATAACTGATGAATAAAATTAACCGATTACCAAAACTAACTAATGAACTGATGAACATTATCAAAAGGCCAAAAGCTAAATAATGTATCAACATCAAGTTCATCACTTTTACCTCAAAAGGCAAAAAGCTAAAGAATGTATCATCAAATTCAAAAAGCAATAGATTCGAATAAATCAAACCAAACCCTATACTAATAATAACAATTTAAACCAATCACATTTCAAAATCTGGAACCTAATGCTCCTAAACACGAAACCAATATAAAATCACAAGATCACTTGCAAGACCAACACAAAAACTTAATCACATGTTCAATAAACAAATCTAATAAAAAAAACAAGACAAAAACAAACCTTGTACCAAGATCAACTTCTTTCAACAAAGTTTTATCAGGAACAACCACTTCAGAAACAGGCGTCTTCAACGCTTTATCTTGATCATTCAAGCAATCACCTTTAGCCAAAAAAGCAACAATGTTAAGTGGATTCAATATACCAACAAACCTCTGATGCCTCATTTCTGCATTTTCACTCAAACCCATTTGCACTGCTGATCTTCTTTTCCAAACAGCAATCCTGCACTCTGTCAATTCACCTATCGCCCTTATCGCGACTTCAACCGTCTCATTTTCAGTAAACTCAATCATCTCAGGCTTACTCAATCATCTCAGACCCAACAATCAAAGACTTGTAGAAATGCTAAAAGCTCTATTATCATCCATTTAGACCACCATAAGCTCACCACCACCAGGTTCATGGTTATTTCATTTTTCTCTATTTATGATTTTAAAATTGGAAATAAAAATATTAAGTTGATGAAAATTTGAAAAACTTACTATTTAATGAACACTTTTAAGTTTTAAAATTACACAATAGTTTCCCTTAAACATTTTATCAAACACTTGATATGCACTTTTATAAACACATTTTATCACAACTTAGGATGATGATTATGATTCTCTTCAAGGATCTTCAATCTGGAAGGACGAATCATATATTCCTCCTCATCCTCATCCTCTTCATCATCATATTCACCGGAAAATAACATACCTCGTTACGACTTCGTACCAGTCCAACGGATTATCACCTTTTTTGGGAAACGGAGGTGGGAGTGCGTGGTGGAAGTAGCAGGAAGTATTATCTGTTATGTGATTAATATGACATGTTATTAAGCAAGAAAGAATTTAAGAGTGTACCGTGATTGAAATTGGGTAAGTAGCAAGAATGAAGATAAGATTTTACTGTAATTAAGTGGAAACATGACGAGAATGCCCTTGAATAAAAGACAACCTTTTTTATGTGTAACTGTACCTAATCTTGATCTAACGGTCAAGATTGTTTTTTAGGCTTTTTAAACATTGAACACTTTCTATTTGATCCGGATTCATTTAATTTTATGGGGTATGTTTTTGGTTGTGAGTGCAGTCCTCTTACTACGAGTGTTTAGTCTTGGTTTGGTCTAAGAAAGAGAAAACTGAGGTGGATCTGATGTGTCAATGTTGAGTTTGGTATTGGTGTCGTCTTATTACTATTACTGATAGTCTTAGAAGTAGCACGTTGGACATGTGGGGTATGTTGGCTACCTTATCAAAACAGCTAATGTTTTCAGTACGTGTTGGAACGGGTGATCGACATCGGGGTTTGACTTTCTACAAACCCGTTTTTTAATTTGTTTACTTACTAAAACAACTAGCTAGCAGTGTGATTCAAAAGATCAAATACATTGAATATAGGTTTAGAGAACTCGTTATCTCTTTGATTGAAGAGGTGTATCTTAAGTTGTACTTTTGGTCTCAACGTACTTCTTTTTAACATCAAAAAATATCATTAGCAACCAAATAAGTAGCTAGGCGCAATTTTATTACTGCTACTCAAGAGATTTTAGTGTGTTTTGTTAATTGTTATACACTCTTGTATAAAAATATTTGGTCACAATAAAATGGAAACGAGATGCCCAAAATGTAGGAACATAGTGGAAAGAAAAATGAGACTTCTCACACGAAACTCATGTTAAAACGTCCTCCATAATACCATAATACATGTGAGTTTCACACTTGCAATCTTGCACTGTTTGATCAAATACTTATTGCTTAACTATATCTGTTGACTATGTAATAAATATAATATTTCATATACTATTTCTTGTACTTTTATTTCTTGTTGATGTCAAGAAATAGATGCATCTAATCCATATTGAGAGTTGTTATATCCAAGATAACTCAACTAGGAGTATCATATTATTTAAGGCTATACGCAGTAGGTCTGAATCGATCGATCGTGTGGATCGATCGATCGATATAGGTGATCGATATTGCCACTGTGAACCAATATCTTCACATCGATCGCCGGTGGATGAAAATGAAGATCGATCGGTTGAACGATCGATATTCAACACATCAAACACAAATATTCCCACTTTTAAATAAAATAAAAGAAGATGATGCAATATGGGTTGTCACTGTGATGAGAGAGATGAATATAGGTTGAGGAGAGAGAAAGCTGAGGTGGCAGCCGGAAAGATGATGCAATATAGGTTGCGACTGTGAGTAGCCTAATACCAATATACCATAATGCGAGCTTTGTAAGTGCAAGATGATTATTTAACCTTCTAGAACAAACCAACTTACAAGTTTCTTTATAAAATAAATTTAAAAAAATCAGAATGATTGCAATTTTCTTTAATTCCCACCCAATCCACAATCTCTTTTCTCACCTTCCATAACTTTAACTTTTGTATCTATCTTTCAATTTCAAACAACATAACAGATCTTAGAAAAGGGTACAAAGATAGTGAAATGCAAGCTTCCTAGTTGACATTTGAGACCCATTAACATACTCACATCCCTTCACAGCTTAAAGGTTAGAAAGTTTCATTTTTACGCCTTTAGATGATAGTAGAAATTAAGAAGATTCAAAAATTATGGTTGCCGACGAGTCTTTCAGATTCAATGAGTGATTGTGTTCACTTTCGTAAGTCACTATAAGCATAGTTGGGTCGTCTAAAGCTCTTTCAACGTGCTTTCTTGCGGGGCAACCTCTCAAACTGCTGCATTTGTAATAACCCCTGAATTTCGCCAAGAGGAAATAAAAATTGGTTAGAACACATCAAACTAGATGAACATTCACTGAATGTGTTCCACAAATAACGTCTACACTTTTTAGATATTTGATTGATTATCTCGTTTTTCATGAAACACGAAACTTGAAACTTGTACGCTATCACAACATAAAACAAAGTTATATCTTGCAAGCATAAGGCAGAATTAATCAAATATTTTATTTATTTTTTCTAATAAGAAGATAATTTATAAAAAATGAATAGTCCATATTTTTTATTTCTAAAAGATGGATAAAGACAATCTAATTTGAAGAAATAATATCACCTAGGAAAGGAAACAATTCCCATCATCAATATTCAAAAAAAAAATGTATACCCATCAATAATCTAAAAATATCACCTAACAAGTTTGGTTTTTCTTGGAACACATATTATCACATAAAAAGTTTGGTATCGGTTATATATTCATCTACTTAAGTTTCTTGTTTGTATCAACAAGTTTTTGATGTTACAATTTTTTGTGCATAAAGCGTTTCAAATTAGCATAAGTCTTACTATGTGCTAATAACTTAAAAATAAAATAGACTTTTTTGGGTCGACTAAAAAATCGAATTGTATTAAAAATTGGCAGCTGCAAAAACTTTTAACATAAAAAATTTGAAGTCATAAATTGTTGCATACACAAAAGTTGAAGTTGACTTTTTACAAACCATTGACTTTTTGTCTTTATTAATTCGGTTGTTGCAATAAATTTTTACCTAATATTCCTTGTGCTTGAAGATATATTTCTAGATCCCTCAATTAAAAATAAAAGTCCAATCAACCCACTTTTGCAATTACCCAAATACCCTTAACCATTAGTCAATCTTTCTGACTTTTGGGCCGGCTACATACTCCAACACTAATAAATATAACATTATTTAGTTACCTCGTGCTTGTGTCCAATTTTTTATTACCTCGTGTATGGAATAGGCAAGTCAATGAGTAATTAGTAACAGTCACCGAGTTACCCAAGGGTGAGAAACTATAGTTTGGACTTTGGACTACCCTGAATGTAAAAGTAACATTCCCTTTTTTACCGGATCCTATTCTGTTAGCAAAATGCAATATGCTCAAAAGATGTGTTTGATTAACAGCTAGGTTAAAAACTAAATGGCTTACTCGTTAGACTAATGGCAACCATAACTTCCCAACCGACGGAGTCCCTCCACTAGCCTAATCACAGACGACGACCGAATCCCTTGAACCAAATAAATGATATAGTTGGCTACCTGACCACAATTTCAATTTGGTTTGTGCGTGTGGTATTTTTTTCTTATTTATTTTTTTGCATGTTTTTTGTTGTGGTTACGGTCGCTTTACTAATTCTGTGTGTAGTCTTGGAAAGTTCATGCTAATGTGACAGGGGTAACAACAACAAAATCATGGTCTTAGAAAAAGAAAAGGCAAATAAAGGTAAACTACAAATTAGCAACTTATGACAACAATGCATAGGTAAATAATCTTCACCAACATAAACAAAGAACAAGAAAGTTACCTAGGATGTGGTGACCCTTTGATCGGTTTTTGACCATACTTCCTCCACGAATAATCATCCGGTGGTATATCCGCCATCTTCAAACTTATCGCGGGTACTCTCACCACTCTCTTCATTCTCGATTTCCTACAAAAACCAATCAAAATACCAATTAACAAAACTATTAATACAGTCTAGCGCTATATGAGTGACCCATCAATAAATAACAGATAAGTTAAATGTAACATATAGTTTTTTATACCGTTTCTTAGTGCAATGACACCGACCCGAAGAATTAGTACACTTAGTATGCGAATCATCAACCGAATTACACTTCCTTTTACAAGACGAATTCGAAGCATTTGGTTGACCCGCAGACGAAACTTGAGACATATTAGTAATCTGAAACCCGGATGACATCGACGGCTGTAAGCCGTCGGTATCTCCGGTCAACGATGACATAAACGACGTCGCCGGAGACGCCACAACCGCAGCTCCGGCGAAGTTGATAGTCGCCGTCGGTACATCTTTCCTCTCAAACGAGCCAGATTTCACTACCCTTTGCTGAATACTCGCCGGAGCAAAAACCTTTTCCGGTACGATGGACGGAGCTGTTGCCGGAATATTCGCCGGAGATGGTACCGGAGTCAACGTTGACTTTTTCTGAATTGGAATTTGATTCTGTGAAATGGGTCCTCGTCGGAATCTTGCATGGCCGGTTGAGCTCCGGTCTAAAAGAGATATAAAATTCTTGAACTTGTTGACTGCCACGTCAGCAACGGCGGTATAGTCAACGGTGGTGGTGGTGGGGTACGATGGTTTACGGTGGTGATGAGTGGATAATAATCCGATGAGATTTTCCAAGCTTTGAAGCCCGGCAGCTCCGGCTTCCCGGACAGCAAGTTCTTCCATATTCAGGCAAATAAGATTCTATGTTTTTTTGTTGTATGAGTTTTTATATAAGATGTCTATAAAGATATAAAAATATAAATAAAACATAGTATAAGGTTAATATTGGAAATAAATGATAAAAGTTTTGGGGTCAAAGAGGTGATGCGGTGTGTGTTTTTCTATAAAATGACATAATTGTCCTTTAATGTTTATCTGGGTCAATGGGTTTGACAAATGATTTGGTGACACGTAGAGAGAGGAATTGACTGTAATATTGTATGTGGGCCATTGTTATGTTTTTTAGAAGAAGACTATTTTGATGGTGTGGATTGGTTATAAAAGTCAAAAGGGATGTCGATATCGTTGGATTACTTTGCTTTAACGGATTATTAAATGGCAAATAGAACTTATTGCAAAAAGTATACACAGATATACATTAACAAAAAAAAAGTGAAATCTCAAAAAATATTCCTTTTAAAGTTTTTGTGTTCACTTCCTCCTAAAAAAAAATAATCAATTTTAATCTTGTGAGACGCTAGATCGTGCGATTTCATACTAATCGCGACACGTGTCCAAAGTTAAGTGGGATGTTATTTCCTAGACCGAAGTGAAACTCTGCGCGACTACTTTTTTTTTGCTTGACTGACAATATATTTATGTATATTAGGATGGAGAATGAGTTGAACGTCGCAGTTTGTTTCGATTTCTTCCGGTCGTGTTCGTGTAGCCTATACATTGTGTTCGTTATATTCTTTCGTTAATGGGAGCCGGGATATTCACACATTTGAAATGATCGTAAATGTAAATAACAACGTATGTTACTACGTTATGTCTTCAAGTTCCAGCATCCGAGGGTCCAAAATCCCTCCAGTTCACCCGCTCAAAGGCCCAGCCCAACTGTGTAAATGACCATTAAGAATAAAAATTACTGTTTTTGGTACCATCTTAACAAAAAAGAAAATCAAACCATTTCATTTGGACTAAAGTTATAGCAATAATGACCCATTTCATTTATATGGATAACTATTTAGAAGATGTTTATCATATTTATTAACTTGTTATGGCAATAATAAACTCATACTTTGAATATATTTTAGGTAAAAACTTGTTAGTCTCCCTTGGACTAAAGTTATAGCAATAATGACCCATTTCATTTATATGGATAACTATTTAGAAGATGCTTATCATATTTATTAAGATTCTTTGATAAGTGAAAGACTCTAATCTTCTTTAATAAAGACAATTCAACTATATATTTTAAAACTTAGAGCATGTATAATGACTTGATACAGTTAATGACTAAAGTATTTATGAAAAAACTGAAGTTTACCAAGTTATTGTAAAAAAAAACTTTTAATATAATGCAAAAAACTCTTTCAAATTTTTTTTTAGAATAATGAAAAGTTTTAATCACTTGACCCATTACAAATGCTCTTAGACCATGTCCAACGCTTAACGTATGGCTGCGTTAATGCTCTAAATTCTTGCGTTAAGGCGCGTTAGTTGTTGGGGATAGGCTGCATTAACGCAGCGTTAAGGGTGTAAGTTAAACCCTTAACGCTGCATTAAGGGTTTGTTTTGGAGAAAAAAAAATACATTTCACCCCCTCAAACGGTCAATTTCTATCCATTTAACACCATATTTTTTTTCACACTTCCACAAATCAATATACTTCATCATATACTTTCATCTTCAACCTTCCACACACACAAAAAAATAAATAATAAATAAATAAATAATAATAATAACTTTTTTCTTTCACAATGGATCCGGAAACTAGTCACGAACAAGTTAGCAACTTTTCAGATGACGAAGAAGACATTCAGTTTATGGCAGCCATGTACGAACAAGTTGTGCAGATGGAACAACAAGAAGCAGCTCAAACTCCGATATCACGTGGGCATATCTTTCGTGAACATGAGATTGCTGATGAACGTTTGCGTGCCGAATATTTCGATCGAAATTGTAAGTATCCGACACGGGTTTTTCGAAGAAGATTTCGTATGAACCGGAAACTATTTCTACAAATAGTCGAAGGTATTCAATCTTATACCTCCGATTATCTTCCTGATCATTTTAAGTTTTTTGCTCAATCAAAAGATTGTACGAGTCGAATGAGTATAAGTGTTCTTTTGAAGTGTACATCTGCCATACGCCAATTGGCGTACGACATGCGTTTGATGAGTATTTGCAAATGGGTGCGAGTACTTCATCTGAGTGTCTTGATAATTTTAACAAGTGCGTTATTGATTTGTTTATGCCGGAGTATTTAAGAAAACCAACATGGTCCGACATTCAAAGTATTTATGAAAGACATTAGGCGCACCATAGTTTTCCGGGAATGCTTGGTAGCATTGATTGCATGCATTGGGAGTGGAAAAATTGTCCGGTTGCTTGGCAAGGGCAATTTGGTAGGGTGATAAAAAAATACCCAACTATAATGCTTGAAGCAGTTGCTTCACAAGATTTATGGATTTGGCATGCATTTTTTGGGATGGCGGGGGCGAATAACGATATTAATGTTTTGGATAACTCACCGTTATTTGACGACATTCTTAATGACGTCACCCCTGCAGCACCTTATATGGTAAATGGAAGGAGGTATGAAAAGGGCTATTACTTAGCTGACGGAATTTACCCACAGTGGGCTACGTTTGTCAAATCCTTCTCGGCAACAACTGACGCGAAACATGGTTACTTTAAAAGGAAACAAGAAAGTGCACGAAAGGATGTCGAATGTGCTTTTGGTGTGCTTCAAGGTCGTTGGGGTATACTACGACAACCTGCACGTCAAATGGAACTTGTGAAGATACGTAGAATCATGTATTGTTGCATTATTTTGCATAATATGATTTTGAAAGATCAAAAGTTTGCACTACGTGATTTTAATGATATATGGGTGGATCCGTCAGCACGTTTGAGGCAACACAGGTGGGTCGACAGATGCGATGGCCAACGTCGAATGGCAAAAGAAATACGCGACAGAGAAACGCATACTCAACTCCAACGAGACCTTATGGAGCATGTTTGGCAGAAGCACCTTCAACATCAAGAAGAAGAATATTCAGAAGACGATGAATAAATATTTATTTCGTTATCATTTTAAGTTTTTTTAATTTCGTTGTAATTTTTTTTATTAAGTATGTAATGTTATGTTTTTTAATGAATATTATGTTTTTAATAAATGAAGTATTATTATAAGTTTAGGGGTTGAATTTGAAAATATTTGATATAAAGGTGAGTTGAGGCGTGTTAAAGCTGAGTTATTGTTGGGTGTGTTAAAGCTGAGTTAAGGGGGAGTATGTTAAAGCTGACGTGGCAGTGTGTTAAAATTTAAAGCTGAGTTATTGTTAGGAGTGGTCTTAAAATCACACAAAAATGTGGATTCATAAAAAATCCCAAATAGTAAAAGACTTGGACAATCTATCAACATTCGAGCAAAGTAATAAATTCCGGTTCACATGCAAATCGGCATTTGATCGGACATCTTATCAATTCCTACATATTTTATTTCATTTCATACATTAGCACATCACGATAACCTATTGTCCATCTTATGCCTGTTACAAATAATAATGTTTGATAATATAGATTGATTCATTATGTTTACATGTGAGACCCTATATTTATATTAATGATAAGCCAAATAGTTAGGCTTAGGTCTAACCTAATACGGATGCAAATATAATTCTAACTCTAATACAAATTCACTAACAGTCCTCCGTAGTTGGAGCGGGAGTAGAAAAAACACTCAAACTGTCACAAAACTTAGCAAACAAAGCATGCGATACTTGTAGAAGAACTTGTAGATTCACTAATGATGTGCTTTAGGACATTAAAATTTTCACACTGATTTTTGAAGAAGCATAATTAGTTGTGTCAATATCAAGTTTAAGAATAATGAGGTTGGTAATAAAGTTAATGGCATAATTAGTTGTGTCAACATCAAGTTTATTGGTGTTTGAAAAGGTAGGAAGGTTTAAGAGGAGGCTAGGGAATTATCATTTGTCATTATGAACGAAGGTTTGGTAGGATGTTAAGGTGACGAGTGAGAAAGAGTTCGACTTATAGTTGTCGAGTTGACTGAAGTTGCATACAAAAAGAACGTGAAGATAATCGAGCTTTAGTCGACTTTGTGAAGAAAAGGGTTTAAGAATCGATTTTTAGATACAAAAATATATTTTAGTAACTAAGGTGCCATTTGGTTTGTTGTCCGGAATGATAATCATGATTTAACATAGGGGTGGAATAGAAATGACTATAGGTTGAGAAATCAATCTCATAAATGTTTTTTGATAGGATAATTAGATGAAAAATGTAGTATAAATTATGTGATGGGAAGTGGTAGGCACGGGAATCACTTTTCAAACCACACCTCTTAGGTGACTTTCATGTATAGCTATATATTTAGTATCATTCCGGTTTTGGATTCCGATGTTAACTAACCAAACAACTATACATGAAAATCAAAGTATTCCCTGATTTCGATTGGCGCACACCAAACGCACCCTAAAAATTGCAACCAAATACCAAATGAATCTTCAAAGGCCGATATACTAAACGAATAAACGATCCAAATACTAAAACAAAAGTTGACCAATTAACAAACCAACAAAAGTAAAAATCTTTCAAATCACAAACCTGACTATCCCATAATAACCATGCGATCAAAAATAAACCTTCTTTAGCTAAAACGAGGCCCAACTTCTAGCAACCCAGGTCAAACTACAAAAGCCCAAAAGAGATACCAGAAACAAAGCGATCCACAATGCTATGATTATATCAAACGATCAAGCAAAGATTTCTTGAGATCGACACCAACAACAAAAACGATTCTTGACCGCAAAAATTCAAAATGACTTTTTTTTTTTCTTTTCTTTTCTTGTAACTTGTTGCAATCGACTTTTGTTAGAATCGATAAAAAAAAAGTTTATTTGAATTACATAAAAAGATTAATAAAACGAAAATATAAAGTGAAAAAAATTAAATAAATCGGGATTCCTCCGCATCATCGGCGAGTAGCCGATGACCGGAGGACAACTATTTGTAGCGGATTGAACCTAAAGCTCCGATATCATGTTAGATGTAATTGTTTAATTGATTAATATTGGATAACAGTGGTTACATGATACCCAATATCTATATGAATGATTAGCCAAACACTAGGGCTTAGGCCTAAACCAATACAAATACTAATATAATTCTAACTCTAATACAAATCCACTGTCAGTTAGTGTTTGAAGCAGCCAAATGCTTGTTAAAAATACATGGCTCCTCTTCTAAGAGTTTCCAATATACTCCAGCTATGTTTATAAAACTTTAAGACATTGTCATATCTTTACAATCATGTTTATGAATAGAAGATTGGCACTCGCTCAGGGGTGGTCAAGTGGTAAAAGGGTTGTGACTATTATCACTAAAATGTAAATGGTCTCGACTCTCGAGTTTAATTCTTATTAGGTGTAACAAATCTTAAGTGGTAGCACCAACCTCCTAAAGAAAAAGAAAGACTTTACCCGGTTTTAGTGTGTGTTACGGTGAGTTTAAACCTCGTGAGTTAATCGGTCAGAAACCAGGGTTAACTATAATAATAACAATCCAAGATTGGCAATTACTCATCAATTATTAGAGAGGACAATATGGAAAAACCAACAACACATTATTGGTAAATTTTGGGCTCCAACAACATGCCATAGTGCACCACCTTTGGTGCCATTGCATAGCCATTCGTTTCTTCGTGGGTGAAACCACGAGCTTGGTTGGTTTTTCTCCTTTTGTTTTGTGAGTGAGCGAGGTATTTAGATGATGTGTTATGGGATCTACATGCATTAATAACAGTTATTCGGTGTTATTGCAAATACGAATGTTTTAATTATTAGGGTGTTATTGAATAATTGTTGAGGTGGCACAACAATAACTGCTATTAGTGTCGTAGATCACCTAGTACTCTAAGATTATACGAACAATAAGCATGACCAACGCTCTATCACATGCGATTGGATAAAGTACTTAGCGTGAAATGCTAATATGCAATGCAATGGGCCTATATGTAACATGATTGGACTTTTTAAACTAGTCGATGTATCTGACTTAAAGATGAGCGAATGATGTTCCAATTTTTTTTTTTTATTTATTTTTTTTTTTTTATTTTTATTTTTTTTTAGAAAGGCACAAATGTTGTTTGAAGTGCTTCCAAAATTACTTAAGTGATCAATTAGTAAAATAAAATTGCGTCGAAGGTATATTGGACTATCCTCAATTTAGACCATCACTTATTTTTAGAAAGGCAACAATTATAAAAGAACCGACAAAGATCAAAAATACAAACTAAGTCATCCCTCCTCTATTAAATAAGCTAATTAATAGAGGAAAAGACCCAAAAGAAATGTAAAACAGGCCACCAAAACACATCTAAACTCAAACATTACACAACACATTAACCCTTGACTTTTAGAACATGAGACCTCACGATATAAGTGACAAGACCAGGTGCTTAACTGAAACCAGGCCCATTCGAGAAATACAATTCTCCAAAGAAACATGGACCAATCAAACACCAACACTAGCCAAAAAGTAACAAACACATTTATGTTGCAACATTCTACCACATTAGCAGACTGCACATATAGACTGAACAAACAGAGAGCACCTATTGCAAGACCAAACTGAACCATACTGACAGACATCCCACAACCCTTGATCACACACTGAATTCACAATTTCTGTATCCGAATATTTATAGGATCCCACAACCATTGTTGCCCGTCTATCTCTTTATATTTATTAGATCTTCGCGCAATCCACTCATAGCTTTTTAGTTGAATGTCTTGAACAATTTTGTTACTACTTGATATCTTGTTACCGAACACACACACATTTCTTTCCTTCCAAATGAAATAACCGGTAGACCAAATAACCGCTTGCCAAACATGATAGACATAGATAGGGACATTAACGTTTCCATTAGATGAAAAGAATTCATCAATAGAGAAAGCATTAACAATCCCCACCTTCCACCACTTGAGTATCTTTTCCCAAACACTTATAGCCAAATCACAAGTGATCAAACTATGGGCACAAGTTTCCACCATATTATTACAACTTGGGCAAAGAATCGAGCCCAAGTCAACGCCTCTTCTATCTAGCTCGACACGAACCGGAAGTCTTCTTCTTAAAGCTCTCCACACGAATATGTTTACTTTCCTAGGCACCAACTTGTTCCAACACGTATCTTGACCACCATTATCCGAACGTATAATATTTTCCTCAATCATTCTTGATAACTCTTTGACCGTGAACTCACCATCTTCAACAAGCGACCACCTCCATCGATCCCTACAATTATTAGAAATAACCACATGTTGCAAAACACCAATAAGGTCCTCGAACTCCTTACTCACTCTACCCCTAATACTTCTAGCCCAATCTCATTCCCAAACCCACCTACTATCTACCAAAACCCCTCTTTCCATCACACTTATCTCCGTCCTCCTATCTAAATGATATAATTTAGGAAATCTATCACAAAGCCTCCGATTGTCGACCCATCGATCAACCCAAAATCTAATATCTCTCCCATCCCCCAAAACCCCCACACAAGATGAAGTGAACTCTATCCCCAAACCGTCAATCTCTTCTCCACTCTTCACAATATCGCCCCAAATCCCACCCCCGACACCCCCTACCCAAAGCCCTAACGTCACCCAAAACC